>BOPP01000245.1:1506898-1564258 GCA_017312745.1 Gryllus bimaculatus
TACTTATGGCTGGGAGACTTGCAGAGTGCATGGGGCCACGGGGTGGGCAGCAGCAGTAACGAACCGACGCGGGGTGCGCTGCGCTGGACAGCCTTGACCATTTGGGTGTCTGCCTCTGCACACACGGAGCCAGTCCGACCTTTCTAAGGATATGGTCGCAGCTCGTTCGTTGACCTAACTTTCGTCTGCTAAAAGCTTGCTGACCCGTATTGTATCATGGAAGTTAGTGCAGAAATTTAACATAGTGACCACCAAAAGCTATTGTGTATGAAGTTAAAAGAGCAGTGCATTTTGAGCTCACCAAGGGTAGAAGGAAAGGCGTTTGGAACCACAGGACGTTCAATCGTGGATTCCTTCATGCCATATGGAGGGCAAACCCGAAGATATGTTGGCCCCTGGACTGAATATATTGTAAGAAACCGTAATAACCGGGAACCGGGTAATGAAACCGAGCAAACTGTGAACGCGACGTAGGTTGGTTTTTCGAATTGCAATTAAACAGATTATCTGGTAATCGAAAAATGAAGTTGTTACAATTCGGAAATCTCGTGGCACAATAGGGATCGGTTCTCAGATTGATGTTCAGCCGTCAAAAACTGGCACGTGAATATCCCCTTATAGGCTTGCTACTGGAGGAACAGATTCACATGTCTGATCTGGGATGTAACCGTTAAGGAATGTGGTCTGGCTTCTGTAGAAGTTTGCAGCTGATCTTCAAAGCACCAAAGGCCAGTGAATACTGTTCGATTTTGCACCTCTGTCATTTGCTGGCATCTGGGATGGACATGTCTGTTTAATTGTTTGAAACCGAAGACAGAACCATGATATCTCGCAGATGCTCACTAACAACTGATGCGTTGAAGTGAGCAAAAGAACATGCGGTTTCGGATGAAAATTTGAGGAGGTCATTGGAAGATTGTTTGTAGATTTAGTTGGTCTCTAGATTCAGTGCATTGTAATATCTGCGTTCTAATAGACAATACTGCCATAATTTGCGATGTTCAAAAAGGTCGAATTTGGGCTTGCTTACTGACATGTGGATTGTTCAAGGTGTGGCATGGGATCCTAAGAATAGATATGCTGCAACACTAGTAGTTGACAGAAACAGTAGAATCCATAATTATCTTTACCAACAAGGTAAAAAAGCCAAAAGTCAGCAAAAGCACCTTTGAACCGGTCCCTCAGGATCAGAGATTGAGTGGAAAAATATACGTTATTTCATGATGATACACTAAAATCCTTTTAGGCGACTTTCATTCTCTCCGGATGGTGAACTCTTGGTTACACCATCAGGTGTAATAGAAATACCTAATCAGAGAAAACATATCAGTGGCTAATATATTTTTTCTAGATACGATTGCAGCAGGCCAGTTGGTTGTATTACCCATCCCTTCGTGAATACACTGGTGCTGTGCGTTTCTGCCCCTCCTGTTTAAGCTACGAGAAGGTAGGTTCCCTGTTTTGCTCTGCCATACAGAATTGGTGTTTGCTGTGGGCCACAAAAAGTAATGTCATTTTGTATGATACTCAGCAATCAGAGCGCAATTGCTTTGATTACCAACATCCACTTACACAGGATTAAACAGATTTTAAGCTGGTCAAGCGATGGTCAAGTATTATTGCATCCTCAACTAGACGATAATTGTTCATCAATAACCTTTTCAGAGGGCAGGAACTTTGGTGAAAATACGAATAAGTAGTACAATGTGGAAAAGTGAAAACGAATGTCCAAACCTAGACAAGAGGACCATCTGATTCAAGTCAAAGTTTCTTCTCAAGGTCAGCAAAGGTTTTACTTTACATCAAACACTGCTTGGATTTCCAGTTAAAAAGAAAGGAAATACTCAGGACACCACAAACAGAGTTGAAAACCATTGTCACGCCTACAAAACAGTTAACATTCCACTCAGAGAATGCAAGACAGAAATCTGCAACACGTTCAGTAGCCGACTCACAGTTAAGCATAAGAAAATCTCAGAAGAATTCGCTCTCATAACTTGATCTAGCCAAGAAAAACGTGTCACAAATACCCTATTTCAGATCCTTAAAAAGCCATTTGCCAGACAGTACAATCTAGAGCTGCACTCATAATGAAGCAGTGAATAATGGAAATCCTCTGAAAAGTGTTACGTGATGGTACCATGTTCCAGAGAAGTAGTTCCGATCCGAGGCCACGCATCTGTGGAAGAAGCCTACTGGGCGAGATGGAACTATCCAATGCAGACGGATTGAGACTTTCAACACTTGATTCCGGCAGCAAAGAAAATCAGGCAGGAGAGGAAATCCGTATCTCAAGAAATACTCAAGAAATTATTGAAGAGGCCCATTGGAAGCAGTGACTTACTTGTGACAAAGTTAGATCTCCTAATAAGGTTGTCGCAGAGTAGGACTACAAATGAGTCATTAAAGAGAGAGATAACAACTTGTGCTGGTGAGAATCTGATTAGAAATTGAAAAAGGAATCACACAAGATAATTCTTGAAAAAAACAATATAAATAGAAAAGAAAATGAATGCAAATCTGAAGGCTTCCAAAAAAGTTTATTGAAGAAAGAATTGAAAAATGGATATGATGCAGAAGGTTTGGAAATGAGGGACGAAATAGGTAGAAAAACAGCCTAAAAACTGCGAAAAATCACCAGAAAAGATACCTGACCAATTTTGTGAAAACTACCCCATCCAAAGTACTGTGTCGGGATCAGATGCAAACAGAGTGCACTGGCACTCCTATTGTGCATCAGATGCAGGTATCATGAACAGAAAAGTTTCATGTAATGTTACTACTGTAGAGAAAGAGAACACCTCGCGAGTTCAGTTCCATTACAATCTCAAGTCCAAAAAGTAAGAAGAAATTGATGTAAATATTTTTGTCTGAAATGAGTTGGCTGTTTCACAAAATTTCATCTTGAAAATCGTTTGTAGTATAGTATACATTTCTATTCAAATGTTTTGTATAGAGATATCCTGAAGTTTTATTTATAGCTCCATTTTCAGTGCCTTGAAAGTGAATGTATATTGCAAGCTGATACTGAAGGACTATATTGAATTACTGTTTCTGCTTCATAGAACATGTATTTAAAGTATTTTGTTGTATATTTTGAGATAATTACATTGAGTGTGTGTGTGCTGGTGTGTGCGTGTGCGTGGTGCGGGTGCGTCGTGCGGGCTGCGTGTGCGTGTTGCGTGTGCGTTTGCGTGTGTGTGTTGTTGGGTGGGTGTGGTGGAACAAGCTTTGGAACCTGCGTTACAAGAAATGATTCTAAAATGGGAGTCCCCATAAATGACAGTGTTTACGATGCTTTGTTTTGTGCAGATCAGTTAATTATGGCATCAGATCCGGAAATAAGGAGTATACTGCTTCGAAATTTAAAAGAGAATACCGAAAAAGGAACTTTAAAATCAACCTTAAAAGACAGAATGAATTTATGCAAAGCAGGAATGCCTCTAATATCAAATGTCGCTGATAACGAGATAGCTAACGTCGAAATTTAAATATCTTGGACTTGTATACTGATGACGGAAAAATTGATGAAAATAACTTACGTGACTCGCAATGGTGAGGAATGCAATTAAAAGCTCCGGCATGGCCTTATATGGAATAGTGTTTAAGCAAGACCAAAGCGACACAATTCCACAGTATCGTAGGAAAGTTTTATATATATGGAGCAGGAAATGTGCCGTTAACAAAAACGCCGTAGAGAAGCATACGGTCCGATAGAGCTTCGACTTTTATGAGAAGATCATTTGCAGATAACAGACCTGGATAAAATAAGGAACGAAGTGGTGTGGGAAAGAGCGGTTTCAAACAAGCATAACCAGAAGACTAAGAAAATAAGTCTTCAATTGGTATGGAACATGTCCAGAGATGCGAAATAGAGAGATGGCAAACCCAAAATTATAAATTGATACCTGAAAGAAGTCGAGAAGAGGTGCGGTAGACCTGGGTTTAACCTGGAAGAAATATATATATACCAAGCTTATGGAGGAGAAAAGCGATTAAGAGCAGCACGGGCAAATGCGGAGCGACCAAGAATTAGAGCGGAAATCGAAAACGGGCAAAAGCTCTAAGGGGTAGGAAACCATTTAAGAAGAAGAAGAAGAAGGAAGAAGAAGAAGAAGAAGAAGAAGGAAGAAGAAAAGAGAAGAAAGAAGAAGAAAGAAGAGAAGAAGAAGAAAAGTAGAAGAAGAACAAGAAGCAAGAAGAAGAGAAGAAGAAGAAGAAGAAGAAGAAGAAGAAGAAGAAGAAGAAGAAGAAGAAGAAGAACGGTTGAGTTTTTGAGAAGATTTATTTGACAAAATTTAAAGCATATGTACTCATAAATATAATAATGTGAACAAATTGCCGCTAATGTAAATATTAATGACGCCAGAGACAAGACAAAAAATTACCTTTTTGTAATTTTTTAACAAAACAGAGCAATATGGTCATCTCATAGAGTGCACTTGGCACAATCTCCACCAAAAGTTTAAAGAAAAAAAATTGGAGCCGTTTTTGAGAAAATCTTGATTTTATATTGTTTTACAATTGCACAAATTGCACAAAAACTACTAAACTTCTCAAAACATGTACGTGGCCTTAATGAAAGAACAAATTATAGACATCAAATTTTATTTGAAGGGAAAATCTCTATCTCTGATTTTGTAGTTGTAGGAAGATTCTGAAAAAAATTCACACTTTTGAAATTATCGACAATTTAGAGGTAACCGTTAAAATAAGACCTATGCCACCCTTATAAGTGTATTTTACTCCATACTTACAAGAAAGGTAAAGAAAAATGTTTGGGGCCGTTTCTGAGAAAATTTGGGGGGGGGGTTCATGTAATGAATTTTAATGATTTTTTCAAAATCTCATAGATTTGACTCGAGCCATTTGGACGCGGTTTCTTCAATTTGGAAAAAAATTCGAAGTACGGTTTAGGCGCTAGTAGTGTTCACAGACGGAGGGACAGACTGACCGAAGGATAGATGAAGAGACAGACAGACGGACGTTTAGAAAGAAAAACAATTACTATTTTGGTATCAGGGGACCGACCTCAAAACGTATATTTTCATTGAAATCACGAAATTGATTTTCCACAGCATCCCTATACTACGTATAGTACTCCTATTTACGTACGTATACGGGAAAGTAAAAAAAGAGGAAAGGGCCTGAATTCCCGAAATACTTTCTGGATCCGCTCCTGACTTTCAGCTACGTATTGATGAAACCAGCAAGTTTAATTTCAAAGAAGTATGCTTCTGAACTATTTTTGGCATTTTATGGTTAATAATTTGATGGAAGTACATTAGAGTTCACATGAGTAGCCAACATATAACACCGATAAGGTGGATACAGTCCGTCATAATCTATAATGAATTCTTATGAAGCAGAAGGAGAGGGTCTATTTCCATCTTTGAAGTGAATAATAAAAATTAATTTGTGTTGTACATAGTTAATTCAAACGAAATCTATTAATTATTTTTTTCGTCCTAATATTTTTGTATTGTATGGCATTATAGTGTTGGCAAACATGCTGTCCAACTGTACATGTGAGTTTCTTTCGTCATCAGCAAAGTGACAACAAGTCAAAAATGGCGGAACAGTGTCCGAATAAGAACGACATCCAACTGGTTTTTAAGCGATTACGATCGATTCCTACCAACAAGGTATTGTATTTTCACATGATGCTTATTAAGAGGTATAGTTGTATAGAAAGGGTGGACTGTTAAAGTTAGCTCAATTGAAATATGATTTAGTAACTTGGAGTATTTTCATGACTTGGTCACATTTCATCATGTTTATTTACTTAAAAGATTATGAAAATGAAGATTTTTAATAACCAGTGTATAAGCGTGTGAAGATATGTCAAGTTTTATGCCTGTCATTTGTGTTTCAGTCATGCTTTGACTGCAATGCTAAAAACCCTACATGGGCTAGTGTTACATATGGAGTATTTATCTGCATTGACTGCTCAGCTGTGCATAGAAGTTTGGGGGTGCATGTAACATTTGTTCGATCAACACAGCTTGATACAAATTGGACATGGTTACAGTTACGACAGATGCAATTAGGAGGCAATGTAAATGCAGTAAGTATAATTTTAGTGATATATTATCTAACACCTTAACTCACTATCAAGTGATTAAATTTCCATTTATATTCAACAGACTACGTTTTTCCGGCAACATAACTGTACGACAACTGATGCACAACAGAAATATAACTCGAGAGCAGCACAACTATATCGCGAAAAAATTCATCAGTTGGCCATTCAAGCAATGCGACTACATGGTACCAAGGTATATTGCTTGTATTGAAATTTTTACTTCTTGTGCAGTTCATTTGTATTTTTTATTCTGTTTCCATAGTTGGAAGTATATATTGCTTGTAGTGTGTATGCATCTGTCAAGAAACAAGAGAATTTGATGTTCACTGTGGGTTGTTGGGTAAATGTTATCAAAATTGTATATACTTTTGGTACCTCTTGAATAGGAAAAAGCATGATTTTATTGAATTTACTGTGTGTTGTAAATGTTTGACTAGAGTTAATTCCGGGGACGACCAGAAAGGGGAGGCAGCAGGGGCAACTTGCTCCAGGCCCTGATTTATTGGGGTCGTTAATTTTTCTTCACTCAAAATAAATTTTTATAAAAAGGTTAATCTTGGGTTTACAGTGCACCTCGGTCAGACGTGACAAATATTAATCTCCAATTTAACTCTTAAGTTCTTTCTGATGCATAGAGAAATACATTCTGTTTATGAATTGGGGGAGGGAATTGTTTTTTGAAATGAGGAGTCCCTATGAATCAATTCCCCAGGCCTCTGGTTTTCTTTGGGCGCCCCTAGTTAATTCTCTGAAACGAAAACCTTAATTTCTTTTGTGACAGCTGGACTTGGGCTCTCGGCTTGAGACAGCTTTACCAAAACTGGTGAGCAGTTAAGTCACTTGTGTGCTAAGCTTGATTTGTGCTATCAGAAGCTACTTCAGTTCTGTGTGCTTTTTTGTGTGTTTGTGAGTTAGCACTGCTTTGTGGCTATAACTGCTCTTTTATTGTGTGTCTAAAATATCCCTTTTTTGACTTGAATAATTGAAATGTCTGTTAAATGAGAATCAACTTCTTTTTTTGTGTGAGTGTAAAATTTTGATTGTTTAGGGGAACTAAATATTTGTATTGTAACTTGTGTTGTTTTCTTAAAAAGAAAAACATTGAAAGGGGTGGTGTTCTAGAGCAATCAAAACTATTCCTATTTAATGAGGAAATTTTTGTATTGATTTATTTAATAATTAATTTTGTGAAGAAATTTTTGTACATTTTCAAATACATAAATTATTACATCATTCTTTTTAATTTTAAAGCATGTGTTCAGAATTATCATATTGTCAAATACATGCTATTTCTTTCTTAGTTATCATTACACTTCTGTCTGCATTAATTTATTTTCACACTTTTGCATAAAGTATTGATATTTAGATACCAGATTCATTTATATTTTAATTAGTTCAGAATTATACTTCATTCCTATCTGTGATGTGTACCCAATCTTAATTTTTAACTGTGTCAGAAAGAATAGCATGGACTTTATATATTGTGTGATCTAACTTTAATGGCAAGTAGTATTATGATTACTTTCCATGTTATTTCTCTTAGTTTCTGATTATTACTTCAAGTTTGTGTTGGGTGCTTTATTTGCATACAATTTTTTCCAGCTTCTAATGCATGATTATAGCAAGACTTCTGTTCTCTTGCTGTGTTTTTGTTCCAATTGAAAATTGAATAAATATAAGATTCTCTTGTATTTGGGCCTTTAGCTTCATCTGGAATCTCATTCAGAATCCACGTCCACCACAGAAAATGAAAAGAAAGAGGAAGATTTTTTTGAAGAACTTAGTAATATACCACCACCGTCAAGAGATGACTTTAATGATGATATAACAAGTGTATCGACTTTCAAGGTAAGAATCAAAAAGTTGCATTACTTTTAATTTACAACCTTAAATAAATTATCTGTAAAGGTGTAATTTATTTTTGTAAATTAACAAAAGAAAATTATTAAAAAGAGAACCCCCAAAGATTTCTCAACTTTTCTACGATTTCAGGCAATGGCACTAAGTTACTGTTTGGCATTTTTAACCTAAGTGAACGCATTAAATGTTGTAAAGTTGAAATATTTCATTTTCCTTAAAAGAAAAAAAAGAGAGTTTGTGTTGTACAAACCTGTGAATCAGTATAAATGAGGGGCTACTTCCTCTTGTCGAAATACTTACTTATTCCCCTGCTTTAATGGCATTTCTTCACAGGATTTAACTGTAATAGTTTCAGTAATAGCTATTAACAAACCTAGTAATTTGGATGAGGCTGTCACATTTCGTAGTATGTTCAGTATTTTTACAGTCACCTTAAAATCTCAGGATTCTTGCAAAAATTTACATTACAGCAGTAGTAAGTAAATGAATTGTATTGCTGCAGCACAGGAGTATGATTTCGTGGGTTGTTTCTTGCATTTTATCTATTTAAACACTGTCACTATGGTTCGAGAAAAATTGATGCAAATAATTCTTCTAAACAAAAAGATAGTTAAACAAACGACATTTGGTGAAGAAGTTGGAGCATTGATTTTATTGGCAACATTTTCACATCATCAGTAAATATGAATAAAGGAGAAGAATTTCATGTGGTGGCATGCCAAAAAATGAGGTTAACTAAATTTTATTTTCGCATATACATACGTATATAGAGAGTAACGTTCATAGTATAGGGAAAGTTATGTAATGCTTTGGAAATTGATTTAGAGATTTCCACGGAAATGTCTGTTCGGGATCCCCAGATATTGAAAAAGTGTTGTTGGTTTTTCTTTTCTTTTTCTTCTTCAAAACATCCATCTGACTGGTGTCTGAGAACACTACTAGCACCTAAACTGTGCATAGGATTTTTTCCAAATTGAAGAAACCTCTTTCCATCTGGCTTGAGTCAAAACTGAGATTTTGGAAAACGTTCTTCAAAATTTGGGGATACTTTTTTTGGGGGTAGCTGAGCCAAGCCAAGATTTTTATTTTCGACAAGGCAGTGCAGGCATAACAGGCATTTTTATTTTCGACAAGGCAAGGCAGGCATAACATGGTGTGTTTAGCACTTTGTCACCATAAAATCTCACGGCTGATGGAAAATTTGGGATAGTAAACAAATTAATTCTATTGCGGTGACATGCTACTATGATAGTGTAGAGTGTTGCTAGTGACGTATCTATTTAAAAAATATTTGTAAATTGGTGTAAGAGAAGATGGATGCAAATAATTCTCAATGCCGTTCGGTGAGGAAGTTGGCCTGTCGACTTCCAGTGGTGACATTTTTAGATAGTCAATAAATATTTCATTTGGTGGAATGCCAGGAAAATTAGGTTAATTTACCTAATGCATTTTTTTAAATTCCACTAAACATGTCAATTAATAATTATTACAAAAACTAAAATGAGTTACTTTTATTCTGGATTGTTTAAATTTTATTTGTTTTGAATATCACCAAGTTTTTTTGTTCTTGTTTTTCTGAATGAACATTGACTTGCAATGAATCAGTGTTTTTTTATTTACGTTGCTAAGGATGTTAAACTTCTTTGCATACAGGTTGGTCTTTACAAACAGGTAGACAAGTGCTCTTAAAAAAATCTGTAGGGTTGCATGTTGAATGTTAAAGATTCATCTAATCAATAAACTATTTAATTTCAATGTAGTAAGTTACTGCTGTCTGACAAACCCCAGGCACTGTTGTAACATGCTGTACTTGTCATTAATCATGGTTGTAAATTTCTTGTCATTAAATAAAATACTGTTTTCATTTATACATATTGTTTTATTTTAATATTTACATTTTGAAGTACACTTATTCAATTATTGATAAATAGTGATGGATCTAGAACTATTAGCTAATTTTTTTTTAAATGGCTTAAGTCTTGCTTATTTGCTTGGTTTAAGTTACAGTATTAATTTTTATACATATAATAAAAAGTATTACTTTCGTTCTAATATTTAAAAGGTACAATCAAATGGATCTGCAGTTCTTGCTGGTCGAGGAGAGCCAAATGTAGATGCTGCTCTTAGTGGTCATGTGGAACCTACACCTGACCGTAAACCTACCATTGGTGTTCGCAAGCCTCAAAACAAACGGCCTGGAGTAAGTTGACTTTTTGTGTATTTATGAGTACCTGTGGAAGTAATAATCTCATTGCTTGTATAAAACTGTTGTTCTCAAGTTGGCAGGCAAAAAGGGTGGCTTGGGAGCTCAAAAAGTGAAAGCAAATTTTGCTGATATTGAACGAGAAGCAGCATTAGCTGATCAGATGCGTGTACAAGCAGCTGAAGAAGCAAAACTAGCTGCACAGCGCTCAGCAGAGGAGGAACAAAAGCAGGTAGGTTGTTGTGACAAATAAGTTATTACGCAATACAGACACAGGTGTGACAAATGAAATTCTCTGAAGTTGTGGAAGGGTGGGTTTACCAATTTTTGTGTTAAATCTAGTGATTTTCACGTGTTAAAAAATTCTTATTTTTGCAGAACCTTTGTGTAATACAGTAAAACCCCATTTTTCCATTCACACTGATTGTTTTCATGCCTTTTATGTAATTTTCCATCTGAACGTAAAGCCTATATTTACAATGCATTCTCCTGCAATTTCCAACTTGATATGAAGAGGGGTTCCTGTCTTTTACTTCATTTTTTTCTCTTTGAGTTTTACTTTCATGTACAAGTACATATTATGTGGAATAATGTACATATTGCAGAGAAAGTTATGTAATGCTGCCGCAAAAAACGGCAATTTTTGTGCAGAAAATCTCTTACTGATTCAGAAAAGGTGGATAAATCCTCTTTCTAATGCAGTTAATTAATAAATATGTAATATACAGTAAAACCCGTTTTACACTTTTCAGGGGACTGATGGGAAAAAGTGTAAAATGCGGGAAAGTTTGCCTGGTTTGTCACCCAAGAATTACCTCCTTTTTCCACTGGTTGGGGAAGGGCGTGTAGAGAAATTTGCATGGTCAGACGGAAGAGCAGTCCTCATGGCCTGAGTCTCGCCATGTAAAGTAAAGCAACAATTCAATTCAATTGAAGACACTTTTGTCGGCAGGTGCATTGTCTTGATTGAAGATGATTTTTTTCTTGGGAAGATCTCTTTTCACAAGTCTTGTCATCAATAGTCATTGGCAGATTAGAATAGTATTCCCCGTTTATAGTTTTACTTTTTTCAAGATAATAAATGAAGAGAATGCCTTTTGCATCCCGAAACTGATGCCATGACCTTTCCTGCAGATGGCACAGTCTTTGCCTTCTTTGGATCTAAAGAACCGACTTCTGTCCACTGCTTGGATTGTTGTTGTTTTCCTTAAAATGTGCTGATCATTGTTCAGAAAGTTTTGTGCGAAAGCTTTTCTGATCTGCTGTCAGCATATGCGGAACCCATCATTCACAAAGCTTTCTCATATGCAATTCTTGCAAATTGTGGCCTACTTGCTCTTTTGAAATTCCATTCTTCTCAGCAGTTTCAAGCACCTTAGTACGCTGATCTTCCAAAACCACATCATGCACTTTTTCGATAAATTCTGCTGTTGTTCTTTTTGAACATCCTTTGTGAGGATTATCTTGGATGCTGAAATGGTGACCTTTGATCTTAGCTGCTCATTTCTTCACGGTGGAAAATGGGGGACAAGAATCACCATACACTTTTAACATCCTTGATGGAATTTCGGTAGGCATCAAACCCTCTTTTACGGAGAACTTTATCACGCAGATTCTCCATTTCAACAATTAAACACACTGTACCTGATTCAAACACTTGTCTTCAGCCAACTATTAAATGGAATTATCTGAAATTTCAAATGAATCCTTTTGAAAGTTGTACTAACTTTTCAGCAAATAATCATGCTAGTAGCTCTTCGATCTATGGACAAGGCCGAGAACATTTCAGACCACCTTTATACGTAACAAAATTAAGTTGTTTGTTACTTTAACTCCATTGAAAAATCACAGGATATTACAGGGATCTTGAAATAAAACCCAATAAGAATAAATTATTAACTTTGTACAAAGAATATTGCACATTTTGAACAAAATTTAAAGCTATTGAGCATATAATCACTAATGAGTAGATATATCGAGCGAGATAATAACAATAATCACTGAAACAAATAAATAGTAAACAAGTGGTGCTACACTTGACAGAATGACACAGGCATTCCCGTAATAGTTTTCCATATCCTGTGGTCTCGGCCAGCTACACGAACTTGTCACTGCTCTAGCCAGCTGCCATCTATCGATTCCCAAAGTGCATTTTTTTAAAAATTTTCTTTATTTATCATTGTCCTAATAGTAGAACGAAAATATTATTTTTAGAATAAAAACCAGTAAAACAGTATCATAAATGCCAATTTTCTTTCAAAAAGTTGGAGGTATTTTTAAGAAAATTGCCGTTAAACACTACTGTACATTCGATATTTGAAGATTGTGTGTGCGCGCGCACACTTGCTACTCGCACGCTTGCTACTCGCAGTTTTTGAGAACATCTTGCAGGAAAAATCGAATGGTGTCAAATCTGGGCAATACTCTGAAAATTATTCACATGAACTTCACCTTTTAGATATGCTTTTTATGGTCAGTTTTACAAATGCTTTGAAATTTGCAGTAACTCTTTTGTTTGTTTGTAGTAATTTCAATATTATGCAGTTTGGGTCAGAAATGTCGCTTTTGACATCTTAATTACAAAAAGAAAAAAACCTCTTAAAACTTGCCTCTTTTCATTTTTCAATATTATGTTGTTGTTTTGGGGTGATATTAGGGGTACTCGTCTATTACGATTTAGTAACTCTGTTTCAAACATTCTCATACTGATAAGGTAGACACCTATTTAGTATAGTTATGAGGATATGCTAGAATGTTTTTCTGGAGTTAAAGTATCTAACAATTTTATTTCAATACACACTCATGACAACTCTTTATTTTCAATCCTTCAATTATTAACTTAGATAAAAAATCTGAAAATGCGAAAGGCTGAAATGCAGAGTTCAGGAAAAAGTTGAAACCATTTTGTGAAGATTTGGAATATATTTCATACTTTCAAATACATTCACCAGCTTCCATTCCCAAGTGCTGCATGACCTTATGTAGTGGACTGTTACATTCAAAATGTAACAGTTACTCAAAAAGAAATTAAACTTATTAAAAAAATGCTTGTCTAACATATGATTATGTATATCAATGGATTTGTCTTTTTACGCTTGTCGTGATAGACTAAACTTGTGGTGCTACAGAATGGCACAGGCTTTCTTGTATTTGTTTTCTGTGATGTGGGCTAGCTTTTCGGACTTGCCACATACAGACACTTGCTAGCTCCCATCTATCACCCCACAAAGTACATTTTTTTGGAAATTTTCTCAATTTTTCGGTTTTGTAATACAGAACTGAAATATTACATAATGAATATTTAAGAAGAGTAAAACATCATTCCAAATGGAAATTTTCATTGAAAAATTTGGAACCCTTTTTAAGAAACCTTTTTGAAGTGTTTCTGTAAATGCTAAATTTAAGGGCCTTTTTAACAAAAGTTTTTGAATTTTCAAAAACCTCAATTTAAAGAGTTTTGAAGAAATTTTACTCACAACTGCTATAGTGTCTAAGAGTCGCTGAAAATGTGCATATTAACGGCGAGGGGGGAGGGGAGTGTAATTTTTTTTAAAACAAGAGAATATACCGACATGAACTTTGTGATATTAAACTGTGCAACTATCACTATTTGTATGAAAAGTTTGAAGAAAAAATTTGGGGCCATTTGCGAGAAAATGGCATGAGCGTTTCTGCAAATGCGGAATTTTCAGCTAGTTTTCACCAACAAAAGTTATTGAAAATTTTTTTATGACATTCTGTAAACCACATGTACTCATAGATACAATAATATAAACAAATCACCACTAATGTAAATATTAACAATGTGAGAGACGAGTAAAAGAAAACATTCTCGTAATTTTTGATAAATACAAAAAATGGAGCAAATGGCGTCTTCTTATAGGTTATATTTTGCACTGTCCCTAAAGTTTAAAGGAAAAATTTGGAGCCATTTTTGAGAAATTTTTGTTTGTTATTTTTTTAAATTGCACATAGTACACCAATATTATGCAAAAACTACTGAATATTTCATAAAAATGAAAGAATTAAAGAGACAATTTTTTTTCTTCAAATTAAAATCTTCAATACTATAGTTGTAGGAAGTTGATTACAATGTTTGAAAATTCAGAGTGAACAGTAAAAAACAGACCAAGGCCACATTTACAGTGCATTTCTATTCTTACAGGAAATGTGTAGAAACATTTTGAGAACACTTAGAAAATGTCTGTGGGGCTTCATGTAAAGTACCCCCAAAAAGTAATGAATGTTTTTCAAAATCGCAGAGCTTCGAATTAGACAAAATTGACAGGGGTTTCTTCAATTTGGTAAAAATCTTACACATGGTTTAGGCGCTAGTGTTGTTGACACCGTTTCGTAGCTAAGGTCATGAGCTCCTGTGGCAAGATTTGTATTTTGCGCTCCCAAGACTTGTTTTAGGAAGAAAATCAACACAATGACTTTGAAAGTCTAATTTATATGTAAGTTGTGTATGAATTTAAGTATAAAATAATTCTTAATTACAATTAAGAAAACAATACAATAGGAGTTCATTTAGGCATTTCATAATCTCTTAAAAGTTTACTTTTCTGGCTTTTTCTATCAATAATGTGTTCTACATTAATTCTTTTTGTAATACTGAATACTCAGTCGACAGTAGAGCAAGATTACTTTAACGTTCTTGACAAGTATGTAATCGTAAATAATTTTATATTAATTACATTTTCCTGAAAAATCTTTCACGGTTGGCAAAAGTCACAGGTAGCGTCAATGCTAGGTGAAGTGCAGTGCTTGTACTTATCTGATTTGATAATTGATTATTAAGCCATATTATTCATGGCAAATTAAGAAGTACAATGTACTCTGCATTTTTTATATCTGGAAATAATGATTTTGTTTGGTGTTTGTTTTCAATCCAAACACAACTCATTGGCATCAAAATCATCATTGTTTGTAATGCAAGATCAGCTGTGGATTTCTTTAATTCTTCAGTGGAGGTTTCATGAAACTAATGCCTTGAAAGGAAACCAAAATCAGAAGCTATGGCAGATAAGCTTTGAAATATCCATCCCATTTGCAGAATGTGTGTCCAATGCACAGTAAAGCTGAATTTTAAACTTTTGAAGTGAAATCATTATGGCCGAAAGAAATTAAGGAGACCATATTTGAAGATTGATTTGATTAACACATTTCATTAAGGGAAAAAAATATCTTCACAATTGTAGGAAAGACCAGGTGTTACAAGGTAAGAAATCAGGATGTAAGAAAACAGTATAAAATAACTGATATTACCAAATTTGAGAAAATGAAAAAAGAATGGAACATGCATAAGCGGTGATAGACTGAAGATAGCTAGGGATATGATACAATGGTAGGAAGGAGAAACCATGGAAGGCCACAGAAAAGGTGGAGGAAGTTATGCAGTCAACTTAGTGAATCCACAGGATGAAGCGTGAAGAAAAACAGGCGTACACTCTACATAAAAGAAAAATTGTAGTTATAGATAGTCGCTGAAATTTATTCAATTTTCGAAGAATTAGGGATTTGAACAAACACGACACCTGCACTATTTTCTTAAGAGTCCTTTACGATATCTGATTTCAAAATTTACCAAAAAAAGAAAAAAATGGAGTGCCATTTTTAAGAAGAAATGTTTGAAAGAAAATTTAAAAAAGGTCTGTTTGACAAAATTACGCAATAAAAACTCATATTTCCGAAAAATTGAACATTACATTATTGAAGATTTATTTTTGATGAACACCCTTTATAATGAAAAAAACTATCTTCATAATTGTAGTTGTAGAAAGGTGCCGAAGAAATTTTGATTTCTTTGGAATTTTTGAAAATGAGACCTGCTCCTCCATTCTCTTAAATGTCCTTTCACACTATCCAACAAAGAACAATCAAAAACTTTGGAGCCATTTAATATTAATCCAATATATGTTTCGAATTTAAAGGGCCGCGTTATCAGCCAGATCAATTGAATATAAATTTTGAAAAATATTGGCCTAATAGTTAAGTGCCCGTTGTTGACTGACTGTCGACAGACGTTTTCTCCTCCATCTATTTTCGGGGAAAAGGATCCACTTATTTTTCCCCAACTGTATATATCCACATTTTTGTTACCAATTCCCCGTAAGAATAGTTTTCCCACCGAAAATTCAGTTTTTTCACGCAGCAATTAGTAACTTTCTCTTCTTAGGAAGTTCCTTGTTAATGGCAAGAAAATGATCATTCATTTAACATGTATAAATTATTTCTGAATTCATTTTAAATTAAGTTTTTCTTTTCTAAAACTGAAAAATGACTTATTAATAATTACAAAATTGTTATCAATTTTAATATTTATAACTTCCTATTTTTTTGAAAATAAAATCAATCTTTTTAGGTACTTTGATTCAATTCTCAAGCATTTTGATAGTAATTGAAACATTTCAATTGTCAATAGATTTATTATGTATGAACCTATTTTGAGTTATTGTTTCTTTTAAATCTATAGAATTTTTTGGGGGTTTGTTGAAAATAATATCTTTTAAAGCCGCCAGAATCTTTCTGGATGTGACTGACCAAATTTGCATTTTTTGTTAACTTAGCATCGCCTTTCCTAATCTGTGTCCTATCATAATCAGGTGAAAGATTTTTTTATTTCGTGAGTTATCCTAGCCAATCCCAAGGTATGACGTTGCATACACCAGTACGTTTTGAAAAAAGAAACTTTTCCAGTGTTCAGTGTCCATGTTCCCAAGCGTGTATGCATATTTTTACTTTCTTGTATGTAGTATAGAGAAAGTTATGTATTGCGTAAAATCAATTTCGAGATTTCAACAGAAAGACACGTTTAGGGGTCTCCTGATATCGTAAGTGTTTTTTATTTAATTTTTCAAAAAGTCTATCAGCGTCTAACCCATACCTAGGGTTTTTGTCTATCTGGCTCAATTTGATACCCCGCGATTATGAAAAACTTTCTTCCAAATCTTGGGGTACTTTACATGAAGATCCCTGGACATTTTCACTTTTTTATATATATTTTAATTTATTGTAAAAGTAGAGTAAAGTTCACACATAGAGTATATGTCCAATTTTTGCTGTTAACTCTCAATTTTGGAAAATTGCAAACATTTAATTTTTTCGGCGTCTTTCTAAAACTACATAACTGATGGTTTTTCTTTCCAATGAAATTTGTTGTGTATAATTAGTTCTTTTATCTTAAGATCATGTACACTGTTTTGAAAATTTCACGCAATATCGCATGCAATATTTGCATTTTTTTAAATTATAAAACAAGGTTTTTTTTTTCAAACACAACTGCAATTTTTTTTATTTCTTTTAAACTTTGAGTAAGGATAGTCCTAAATGCACTCTATTAGATGATATAAACATCATATTGCTCTATTTCTTTTATTCTTTTTCTTTTTCCCAAAAATAAAAATAAAATTAACTGTTTGACTTGTTACTCTCATCGTTGATATTTACATTGGCAGTAATTTGTTAATGATTTTGCATTTATGAGTACATGTGCTTAAAATAATGTCATAAAGATTTTCAACCTCGTCAGATTTCTGTTAAAATAAGCTCAAAATTCCACAATTTCAGAAATTTTCTCAAAAATGGCTTTTTTTTTTTTCTTTCTTTTTTTTTTCTTTCTTTTCTTCCAAAAATTAAATAAATGTATTTTCTTCATATACCATTCACGCCGTTAATATGCACATTTCCTGCAATTTGTAAATACTCTTGCATTTCAAAATTAAAGTACCTCAAATGACCTTAAATGAACTTTTTCGAATATAAACATTTTCTTTGAAAATGAACTTCAAATTTCACGCTTCCAAAATAATGCTTAAACACAGTTTTCTTAAAAATGGCTGCAAATTTTTCTATGCAAATATCCATTTATGACTAGGTTTTACTGTTCTTCAATATTCTTAAAGTAATATTTCGGTTCAACTGTTAGAAAACCCAAATATTGAGAAAATGTAAAACAAAAAAAAGTAATTTGAGCAGTGTAGATAGCAGTTCGCAAGAGTATGTGGTAAGTCCAAATAGCTAGCCCAGCCCAAAGTAAAGAGTAAACTAATATGAGAAGGTCTGTGCTGTTCTGTAGCACCACAAGCTACACTTTCCTGCAGTTGATGTTCTTTTCTCTTCAGATGGCTTCAATGAGATTGGCCTATCAAGATTTGAGTTTGCAACAGCGTAAACAAGAGGAGCAACTTCGTCGTACAGATCCTGTAAAGGCACAGCAAGTGGAACGTTTGGGAATGGGAGTTTCATCACGTTCGTAAGTTGTATTTTTTATTTTGTGTGTGTGTGTGACACATAGACTGACAGATAGATACATACATACTTACATATGTACATACATACATATGTACATGCATACGTACATACATGCATACGTACGTACATGCATACGTACGTACATGCATACGTACGTACATGCNNNNATACATACATACGTACGTACATACATACATAGATTCATATGAGAGAGATATAGATTTGTATGTATATTGTAACTTGAACCTATTTGTGTTGTATAATTTTTGCAGAGGTGTTAGTCATTCAGCCCTGAGTGATATGAAAGTTATTGAACAAGAAAGTCCTAGTAAAATAAGTGGAGGAGGAAAGTCCCTTTTTGATCGGGATAACGATGGTCTTTTCAGTGATGATTATCACTTTATGTCACCTGGTTATAGCATGTAAGTAAATTATTTGGTGTTTATCATTTTTAATCTAACTTCCAATTTAATGTGTCATACATCTAATTTCATAATTCAGTTTGCAGAGCATAATCACGTCTTTCTATGTTTTTCAAGTTTTTGAATAAGTTTATTTATTGAAGGATAATTCTTGAGAATTGTACTAATGGGTATTTCTTAATTGTTTTGTGTTGTTTGTTTTGGCATATTTATAGGTACAAAAGTCCTAGTGAAAACAAAGTGGATTCACTGTTCTTAGACACAAGTTCTGGTAGGGACAGATATTCCAGTAACAAAGGGTGGAGTTCTGGTGAACCAGAACGTACACAACCTCTTCCTGGAGCAAGTCTGGAAGAACGCTCACCACCTCCGTGTGAGCCAATTCCTACCCCTGATAATAATGGTCAAGCTCAGAAGAAATTTGGTAGTGCAAAAGCTATCTCTTCAGATCAGTATTTTGGAGACTCTGCAGATAGTACTGTAAGTTTATTAAATTTTGAATTTCTTAAGTTTCTGTCAGTACTTATTGTCACAGCTTATAACATTTAAAGGAGATGCATTGAGTTGAAAATCTTATCCATTATGGAAACAAGTCAACTTTGATGACATGAATTCAGCAAAAGAATACTTAATTGTCACAGTAGGTCTTGATGCACAATTTAGGTAAGCTATGTAAAGAGCTCTCTCTCTCACTCCTGCTTTTAGTCTTTCCTATGAGGAATATGTGACTTGGTTGCATGTGTAGATTTGTGGTAGTGGAACTGCAGGTCAGCACAATGCTATTCAAATTAAATGGAATTCTCTTATAAGTGAGGGAGCTTTATATTTTGTGAGTGGGGGTGGCACAAACCAGGTCATGACAGCTAGGGTCTGAAGGGTCTTAAGAACCAGCATTTGTAGAATCCATCACGTATAAAGTCATGTACTCTTGAAAAAGAAAAGAGTTATGGAATGGCACCTTGGGATGATAAAATTTTCTTGTCAATACAAGAAAATTTTGTCATCCCAAGACGCCCATTCCATAAGCTGTGGTGTTAGCTTTCTGTGTTCTCACAGAAGTGAGTTGATTCTTTCAGGTTTGGTATGATACGGAATAAGAATATATATTAATGTGCATTTCAAGGCTGTCCAGGGACTTAATCTCGTATAAAATATCTGATTTTATTGAAAATCATATAGACATAAAGTAGTGCAATTCAGGAAAAATTAATTTTTCTTTTTTCAGTGGGAGCGTAGAGCAAATCTCTCTCGGTTTGAAGGTTCTTCTAGCATCTCTTCAGCTGATTACTTTGGAACTGGGTCAAGTGCAAATCATGGTGGAGGAGGTAGTGGTGCAGGAATACACACACCTGACTTAGAGGAAGTGAAGGAGAGTGTTCGTCAAGGAGTGACTAAAGTAGCTGGAAAACTGAGTTCCATTGCCAGTGGAGTGATGTCGTCCATCCAGGTACTGAGAATGTTTATAAGTGTATGAATCTGAGATTGATTGGGTACATATCAATATTTATGATTTAAAATGTTTTTTCAGGATCGTTATGGTTATTGAAAAGAAGCACATCCCATTACCCACTTGGCTGTAGAAGAACGCAGACTGCAAACTTGCTTCAATCTTGCATCTGTGTGCCTTCTTGTTCACCAATATTTAATTTGTAAGGTGTTGTTCTCTAACTCATGTTCATGAAGTGATCTACTTTGTATTCATACATTCCTTTCATTCTTGGGTACTAAATATTTTCAAAATCTATTTTTTCGGAACAGCATCTTTAGAAGTAATTTCATTCACATACTTTCACAATTTATGCTTAAAGGAGGTTGTTGCATGGGTGATACTGGCTTTAGTATCTCAGGTATAAACAGTTTGAAAATAATTTTATTGTTGCTTATGCATTAAGTATTGCCTGAAGCAATGGAGTGGTAGTTGTGAGAATGAATTATTTGACAAGTGTTATAAGTTCTTAATAATCATTTTGTCCAATTAAAAAAATATTTGTAATGTCCAGCTCCTGCATTAACCTTCAAGCTACTAGGTTCTCTGCCTGTAGTTTTCAAGAGAATCACTGCTTGTGTGCATTGTATCTTGATTTCTTTTCGACAATATGGTTACAGATGCATTTTTCTATCTATTAAGAGTTTGTAGACTTGCGTGTTCACTGTCAAACAGCCAATGAAGGGAAACATCACTAAAATGCCAGATAAATGCATGAAGTGGTTACAAATAAGTATAGGGAAGGGAAAGTATATTGTATAAAAACATTTTATTGATTTTGATTTTATTTTTTGTCATTGTACATACTTTTAGATTTAGAAAGTTTGACTAGCAAAATGTTGTGCCATGACATATGGTACCAAACCCATCAATTTACACCTTGAAATGAAAGTCAAACCCCACTTGCAACTCAAATGTTCCCTTACTTTTTTAAGAACGAATCAAATTTTTGTAATGGTGCCTGAATGTTAAACTGAGAATAATTCCTTGTTAAAACTTGTTGTTTGGAGTGGGTTTGGAACATTTTAGCTGTGCTGAATGAAATTGTAACTCATATCATATATTGATTGTGCTAGCTGCAATTGTGGCAGAATTTTTATTATAATTCTGGTTGCATTGCTCATTTACCTATTGTTTCTATGGAAGCATTAAACTGCAAGTTAGTTTCAGTTAACTTTACAGGAATTTGTTTATTATCATGGTCTTGGTTCTATTCTCTGCAATGTTTTTTATTGGGAAAGCTATTTATATATTTTGTGTTGTATGTATGTATGGAACTTTACCTAAGAGAGCTGCCAGGAGTGGGGGATCTGCTTTGTCTTCCTCACCCAGTTCTTGCAACCATGTCACTTGCAATTTCAGCTGCAATTAGAGGTAGCACATTCTTGTAATGTTTCTGAAGAATATTTTTAAATTTGTTTAATGTATTGCATTGACATGGTGTTAAAATACATGAAAAACTTTCTGTTGCCATGAATTTTTAAATTTAATATATTGGGGAATACCATCACAGGAATATGTGATTGTTGGGGCATTTGGTTTTATCACATTCTAGGCCTTTCAAAAAATGTGTTCGTTTTGAAAGTTAAGTGTCTCTTCCTTAATATGTATTCAGGAATATAACAATGACAATAAATTGACAGCTTGCTAAAAGTTGGGCTGTTCCAGTTACCTGCAACATAAATTCTTTATGGTTAAGGCAAAATTTAAATGCAATATCAAACTATTCCATTAAAACTTTCTGTTGATGTCTTGGGAGATGCTACATTAAAATCTTGACAGAATATGCTAGAAACTTTATAGGACATATTTTAAAATATTAAATAATTCTACATAATTTGCATCAGGTTGCTTCAATGATTGATGCAAGTGAGTACACTTTCTGAGAATCTTCCAAATATGAATACAGTTGTTTCCCAGTTAATCAAATTTTTGTTATACAAGGAATGAAATTGGGTCATTATTTAAGTCTCGGGAGTTTCATATTTCCTTTGATTTTTGTTTTTTCTTCTCTTCATTCAAACTCTGTTGCGAAGGATTTTGGAAAATTAGGTATTGAAGACAATGACTTGGAGGGGAAAATGTAATAAATAGTTAAATTTTCTTTATAAGTTAATTTCTATACATTGTTAGTAGATTGAGTGTATTCTTTCCCACTGAATTATAATATTTTTTTATTTAATTAACAACGATAAAATAACATGATAATAGTACAACTGTCAACATACAATACTATGTAATAGAAATGAGGTATTAATTAAGGAAATTGGCTGGGAACTTTTTTCTACAAGATTAATTTTTGGAAGTAATTGGTTAACATGGGCAATCTTTAGGTAATAGAAATGGAATGGAATGTGGATGTATATCTCATTGCAATTTTATACGTGGGGAAACTTTCACCATCTTGTGAGTATTATTACAAATAACTTTTAGGCTCGTTCACAGGATGAGGGAGAACTCTTATTCTTACAGGACTACAACTGTTTAAGGATTTAAGAAAAAATTAATTACAAATTTGAAAATTGACAATGTTAGGTTGCTACATATTTAATGTGTCCACTAAAATGAATGAAATTTTTGTAATACCACAATGCATACCTCATGAATGCAATTGGCATTGTGAAAGAATTAATTTGTCACATCTCGTAAAATCGTAATATTGTAATCATTACAAGGGCTCTGATTCTGATGACCTAAAAATTCTTTGAAAATTTGAAAACCCTTCAAAAAGGGTAAAAATAAGAGGAAAATTACCTAAAACACACACAAAAATAATGGGAAAAGGAAAAAATGTTGTTGTTTGTTTATTTTAATCACAAACGTGTGTGAAAATATTTACTTATTCATTGAATTTTACAGGTTTAAAGAAAATGTATGTATATAAAGTTATATTTAATGTAAAGTCTTCACTTTAGGAGGATAGGATCCTTAGCTCTGATCTAACTGTTGGTTTTGAAAGGTTGAGAAAGTTACCGAAGATCCATGTAATTTTCAGAGTTCAAAAAGCAGAGTCCATGGAATGAATTTCACTATAAACTGATGATACGATAAAAACTGTTATAGTGAGTCGTAAATTCATGATAAATTAATTTTTTAAAAACTTGAAAAGGGAGATGAATGCGTAAAAATGACAAAAATGAGGCAAAGGTAAAAAATAAAACTAAAAATGGCCAAAAATGACCAACTAACTAATACATTCCTATCACCTATATCATTATAAACATTTATAAGTTAGCTATGACAACAATGCTGCAATGAAAAGATGACATATCAGAATCTGAGACCTGATCATCACTAACCACAGAATGAATGCCTGAAGATCTTTCCTATAGGCCCATAGAAAAAATATTTAACTCCCAAGGAATTCCTGTGTATTCCCCCTTATCTTTAATCTCCTAATAACAATAATCATTCATGTTTTGTTTATCCCCAGAGTAGAAAGATCCACTAGTACCCTGATCTTCAGAAAAGGAGACCATTTGTCCTGTAAAAATTGTAGAGTCTTTTAAATGTTGCTGAAAGCATATTTATAAATCAGTGTGTACAATATTGCAGTGACCAAGTTATTAGAAGAACAAAATGGATTTATCCTCAGGAAGGTATTGCACTTATCACTTTTATTGTCAAGCAGATCATTGAGAAATATGGAAAATTTAATAAAAGATCACACATGCTCTTCATAGATACTAAAAAAAAAACCCTTATATGCACAAATAGTCTTGATCTTTTTCATTGTAAGTACTGTAAAATCAGAAGCTTGGAAGAGACAAGCTTATAACCAAAACTGGTGAGATTTTAATTATACAGGAACTTTTTAAAGTGCACTTCTACTTTTATGGTTTTAAGGTGTTACGTGTAAATGCAAACACTATCCAGCAATTGTTATTTAACCTAATAAAAAATACACATAGTAAACATTGAAAATAAAATATTAGAGTTCATTTGCTGGCAAAATTTTGCTCAGAAATGAAACAAACTTGGGGTTCAAAATGTACCCCATCAGTTCTACATGAAATTTTGCATAACCACCAAGAGGTAAGAGATACATATATTTTTTTTGTGCATTCACTAATCTATTCATGATCTGTGAGGATCGTCACCCATATTTCAAATCTGTACTGCAGATGCAAAAAGTTAAGTCCATAATATAGTTTTTCGCAGTGTTCAAGTAGCCTCTACTCTCTTTGTTACCAACATAACATTTAGAAAAATATCTTGAAAAGGAAATGTATGCATTCAGTGTGCCACACAAATAATCTTCATGCTTCCTTATGGATACATTTTCATGGATACAAGTTCACCCCAAGAAATTTATGACAGGATATTTGTTGGATTGACTCGTCTCCAGTACATTAAGATTATGCATCACACTACTATAGATATCTAAAAATTAATTAACGTTGACTTAATTTAATTTTAGCCTGTTATATTTGAAGCATTTATGCTTCTGATGATTCTGTTCTGTTTGTTTCTAAGGAAAGTAAATTCTCATTGGTGCTCATTAGGCAGGCCTCATCTACATATGGTATTTAAGTCATCTGAGAGTATAAGTACATCATTTAGAATGGCTAACAATGTCCAAGAAGTGTCCCTAGTAGGGCACCAGGTGGTATAAGTTTAAAGTCAGAATGAACCTCAAAAGTTTCATAATAAATTTCAGTACCTTGCTTGGCACTGTGTAAGTAAGATTTTATCAGGTTTTTTACTAAATTTCTTATGCCATAACATTACAATGTTTCTACAAGTATTTTGTATACTTTACTAAAGGCCTTTGATAAATCTAGAAAGAGTCCTTTGCCTGGGTTTTTTAAATTGTTCAATACTTTATTAATGAAGTTTCCAGGGTAGTCATAGAACCTTTTTAATATCCATGTTGAAATTTAGCAAATATTTTCATGGAAATACACGAGCTTATTTCAGTCAGAAGTACCTTTTCAAAGAGCTTGGCAAACATTGAGATTAGGTTTAAAGGATAATGTTTTCATTCTACGTTATCACATTTTTTTATTAAGACCTTACAATACTTATAATCAATGTATTACAAATAGCAGACACTTTAGAAACTGTCTATTAGATATGACAATAATTGAATTGAGCAGTTTTTACACACTTCCAGCATAACTAACCACATGTAATCAAAATCTGTAAATTACTATTTATAAAACTAATGGTCAATCACTTCAGTACTTGTATCACTAAGAATAATAGATTAATCAGCCCTAAAGATTTTCATTTTGTTGGTATTAAGTTATTGGAGATTTTTTTCATGGTTTAGTTAGAAAACAATCGTTTAAAATTTAACTGACCTGAACATTATTAAGTTTTTCCATTGAATCTCTGAGATAAAATTTCACCAACTATATCAGTTTTAATTCATTGAAATTTAATTCATGTTCAGTAATAACTGCATTTCATGCATTATTATTATTTGGTGCAACTTTCAATTGTTCAGATTTATTGCTTAAATATTATATGTTCTGGAATAATAATACATGTAGGATCTTTAAGAATTTCACATTTACTGTAGTCATCTAGTTTCCCAGCTGGTTTGTAATGCATCTCTATGAAAGGCTGAAATGTATATGTGAGGGTTAATTTTCATTCTTACATCACTGGTTTAGTACATGTTCTTTTCTATTTAGTTAAGATGTCCATGTCTGGTGTTTCAAAGCTCTCAAGAACTTTAGTTTCTTATTTATTTCACTAAACTCAATATTTATACATGTTCCCTTTGCGATGACAACATAGTAAATTGATAACCACTGGTTATTAAACAGATACTACCTTGCATTTGTATCAGTTGTTTATCTTCTCGAATTTTCTGAGTACATTTACATTCATTGCAGGTTATAGGCCTATATGTATTTTACAATACTGTTTGCAAGTGTTCTTATTTGTAATTTTATCAGCATTTTCATACAGAAACTATTGAACACCTTGATCTAGCATTACTAGAGAAAAGAACGGGCACAAGGAAGGGCTTTTCAAAAACCAAGCAGTCCATGTAAATAACTACATGTAAAATTTCCAAATTAATAATTAGCTTTTTGACAATATAAGTGCACGTAAATAAAGTAATATAATTTTCGGATAATTCTTCGAACTCGAACAACAATCTAAAATATATCCAAATATGCCATTAAACTATGCGACTGCGCGAAATGAACAGGAAATGAAATCGAAGAACGAGCGCCGGATTCTCAATTCTGATCGACTCGTTGCGTGTACCAATATTTTCGGCATGATTCTGCAAATACTAAATTAACTTGATGTTTTTCCATAAAATTTAATAATAAACTTGCACTTCGTTGAATAGACGCCAAATAAATTATTAATTAGTTATAACTAGCAAACAGTATCGAAACAGTGTCGTAATGTGAAGGTTTCTGTACACTCTCTGGAAATGACAATATAAAGTGTAACTGTGCTCTGGAGTCTGTGAGGGAGTTAGTTACTCTCAGGTTACTCAGATCTCGTACTGTGCAGCCACGAAATTTTAGGTTATTGCAATCTTGGCATAAAAATTGTGTGATTAAAAATAAAAGGATTGCGCTGAAGAATATCAAACAGCAACAAGAATTAAACCACATTTACATGAAACTGTAAGGTATGTTCAAGCTTATAAAATGGGTAAAATGTAGATTAGTATGTAAGCAATTGCACCACTTCGCATGGCAAAGGTGAAGTAAGCGGTTCACGTGCACCTGTTGGTGAACTGGTAGATTGGGATGGTTGAAAAGTAATAAAAAACATTGTTTCTTCCACTGAGTAGATCATAAGATGTGTTATTAGCCCTTATTCGCCCACAATATGCTGCTTCTTAACATTCGTTACCATTACAATTTTTTGTATAGTGTTTTCTAATGTTATAAACTGTATAAATATTAAGTTGCAGCCAGGGACTTCAGAACAGAAATATGTCCAAGGTTATTTGAATTCGTACACTGAGAGAAAAGGACAATGCAAAGTTGTAAACAGGCCTTGTTTTCAAATGTTGAAATGTTGCGAGTTTGCTGCGGCGGGTAGCAGTCCTGCTTTTTCTATGCAAGTGCAGAATTCTCGCGCCACTGTCACCTGCTGATTACTGGGAAATACTACCGGAGTTATGGAGAGCCTTCGTCATTATCTCCACATCTGCGGTGTATGTAGAGTAGGTGGTTATCGCATATCATGCGCGCGTAATTGCAAACAAACGTCCTCGATTGCGTCAAAACGACAAGCTGGATCAACAACTACCCGAGGGAAGAAAACTGTGACGGTGATAGACTGCAACAGCACACCTTCAAGCGTCTTCCGCCGCCGCCATCCTGAGGACTATGACATTGTTTCTCCAGCAACTTTACGGAGTCTCGATCACGCACTGGGAGAATGCTATCCTTCGCAATCCAAACAGCTACCCCGCAAAAATTCGAAAAGCTCCCAGCCGTCAGAAGATCTCCCAACTCCACGTCCTTCCGATGGCCCCTACCGCTTCAACGAGATAAACATCCAGATGCTGCCGGAGTCGCTGCACCGCCATTTGTTCGGCGCAAAGGCCACGGCGTCGCCGTCGCCGGAGCTGGTTCGATCGGCGTTGCGGGCGCGCAAAGAACTGCAGCGACGGGGGTTGCTGCGCGCGCCGCCCGCGCCCATCGCGGACCCGGGGGTGCGCTTGCCGCGGCTGCGCGGCGCCGACGTGGAGGAGCACTTCCGCACGGTGGGCGAGGAGCAGAGCGGCCCCTACCGCGCGCTGCTGCAGGGCCTGGCGGCCGCTCCAGAGCCCCCGCCGCCACCCGCGGAGTGGCAGCTGCGCGTGGGCTGGACGCGCTACGCCCCCGAAGAGCCCCCACTCCCCGTGCCGTTCCCGGCATGTGACGCCCTCGTGCTGGACGTGGAAGTATGCCGCGCGGCCGGCGAAGCTCCGGTGCTGGCCACCGCGGCGAGTCCGGCCGCGTGGTACTGCTGGGTGAGCCCGCGCTTGGCCGCGGCCTCCGCCGGGCCTGCCGCCACTCCCCCTCGCCGTTACTCCGCCGACGACTTCCTGCCTCTGGAGAGCGAGCCTGCGACCGGAACGTTCGCGCCGGGCGTGTACCAACGGCCGCGGGTGGTCGTGGGTCACAACGTGTCCTACGACCGCGCGCGCGTGCGCGAACAGTACTGGCTGGAGCGCTCCTCTCTGCGTTTTGTCGACACAATGTCGCTGCATGTGTGCGTGGGCGGGCTGGCTAGCGGACAGCGCGCCGCCTTGCGATCTTCAGCGGACGCCGAGCCCGAAGACGCCGCGTGGCGCGAGGTAGCTGCGCTCAACTCGCTTGCCGACGTGCATCGCCTCTACTGCGGCGCACCCCTTGACAAGGCGGCCCGGGACCTGTTCGTCACCGGGCAGCTGGCGGAGGTGCGAGCCGACTTCCAGAGCGCCACCGCGTACTGCGCCGGGGACGTGGCGGCTACGTGGCGCGTGTTGGCCAAGGTGCTGCCGCTGTTCCTGGAACGCTTTCCGCACCCGGTGTCACTGGCCGGACTGCTAGAGCTGGGCGGGGCATACCTGCCCGTGGGCGCCGCGTGGCCCCGGTTTCTCGCCTCCGCCGAGCGCACCTACGATGAGTTGCGTGCCGAGTCACGCCGCATGCTGGCACGCGCCGCCGACGACGCGTGCGCGCTGCTGCACGCGCACGCCTACTGTCGTGATCCCTGGATGTGGGACCAGGACTGGAGTGTGCAGGAGTTGCGCTTGCGGAAAACCGCCCCCAAGAAGCGCGCTTCGGGCACCGACGGTGCCGTCGCCAACGAGGACTTCGACCCAGACGAGTGGCCCGAGAAGTTCCGGAACCTTGCCGCCACGCGATACCAACTGCCTGCCAAGCGCCCCTTATTACCGGGGTACCCTGCGTGGTACCGCAACCTCTGCGATCGCCCCGGTGCGGAAGAGTGGACGCCCGGGCCTGCGCGGGTCAGCACGGGGCTCCAAGTGACGCCCAAGCTGTTGCGCCTTACGTGGGAAGGTTATCCGTTGCATTACGTGCGTGAGCACGGGTGGGGATTTTTAGTGCCACGCGAGGGTCGAGAGGGAGTGGAAGAGGCCGAGGCCGAGGACGCGGCAGCGAAGCCCCCCTTGACGGAGCTTCTTGCGATGTGTCCAGTGGTGGCTGCTGCTGGAGCGAAAACGAGAGTGGAAGAGGGAGAGACGGCTGGGGAAGTGGAGAGCGTGCGGCGCGAGGTGCAGGAGCGCCTGGGGTGGGCGTCGAGGCGCGGGGGCGTGGACGGCACGGCGTCTGCGGCGCCCCTGTGGTACATCGGCGCGGGCGTGCGATGCGGGGCGTCGGTGGGCGGCTGCTGGTTCCTGAAGCTGCCGCACAAAGACGGCGCGGCGCGCGTGGGCAGCCCGATGGCGCGGGACTTCCTAGGCGCGTTCGAAGCGGGCGTGCTCGCCGGCGCCGGTCCCGGGGCGGCGCGCGTGCTGGACGTGGGCCGCCAGCTGAGCTACTGGCGCAATAACCGCGAGCGCGTGTTGGGACAGCTGGTGGGGTGGCTGCCGGCGGCAGCGCTGCCCCGCAGTCTGCGCGCCCACGGCGCCGGCCTGCAGCTGGGCGCCATCGTGCCGCAGGTGGTGGCCGCTGGCACCCTGACGCGCCGCGCTGTGGAGCCCACGTGGATGACGGCTGCCAACGCCAAGCCCGGCCGCCTGGGCTCCGAGCTTCGCGCCCTCGTGCACGCGCCCCCGGGCCACGCCTTCGTCGGCGCTGACGTGGACTCCCAGGTACGTCTGGTTCGCCTCTAGGTGCTCATGCAGTGATACGATAACATTAAGTGTACCACTGTAAATGTAAGTGTTGGCCCTCTGGGAAAGATGTTTTGTACGTTTACTAGCAAAATTTCCGTTTCGTGTTAGCGAATTACTGCATTTCTCCGTGGAAGGCATATTTGTAATTTAGCAGGGAATATTTTTTTTCCAGTTACATTATTACAGTTATATATCACTACATACTGTCGGTGTAGACAATCAACAATGAGGGAGATTCCCATGTTTTATTTTATTATGTACCTTCCCCACACGTAGTCAGTAGCCGTATGAAAGTGTAACATATTTCGTTCCTCTTGAGATGAGCAAAGCTTTCGGCGAAAAACTTGAGCGAGCCATCAACCGAGTTCTTATGGTCTGCTGTGGTTCCAGGAGCTATGGATCGCCGCGGTTCTCGGTGACGCATCGGCGGCAGGCATCCACGGCGGCACACCCTTCGGCTGGATGACCCTGAGCGGGTCGAAAGCGGACGGCACCGACATGCACAGCGTGACGGCGGCGGCGGCCGGCGTGTCGCGCGACGAAGCCAAAGTGCTCAACTACGCTCGCATTTACGGAGCGGGCCCGCGCTTCGCCCAGCGCCTGCTGCAACGCTTCAACCCGGCGCTCGGCGACGCCGAAGCTCGCGCGCGCGCCACCAAGATGTTCGCGCTCACTAAGGGGCGTCGCGTGTGGCGCGCGCGGCCAGAGTGGGCGGCGGCGGCGGAGGACGCGGGCGGTGCGCGCACCACGTCGGCGCTCGAGGCGCGCCGCCGGGCGCAAGCGCTGGGCGCCACGACGGACGAAGTGTTCGGCGCGCCGCGCTGGGAGGGCGGCACCGAGTCCGCAATGTTCAACCGGTTGGAAGAGATTGCGAACGCGGCCCACCCGGCCACGCCCTTCCTGGGCGGGCGGTTGAGCCGCGCGCTGGAGGCGGCGGTGTCCGTTGGCGACGACGACCGCTTCCTGCCCACGCGCGTGAACTGGGTGGTGCAGAGCGGAGCCGTCGACTTCCTGCATCTGATGCTGGTGTGCATGCGCTGGCTGCAGCCGCGCGCGCGCTTCTGCCTTAGCTTCCACGACGAGGTGCGCTACCTGGTGGCGGAGCGCGATCGGCACCGTGCCGCGCTGGCGCTGCACGCCACCAACCTGCTGGCCCGCGCCTTCTGTGCGCAGCGCCTGGGCCTCACCGACCTGCCCGCTGCCGTCGCCTTCTTCGCGTCCGTTGAGGTGGACGCGGCGCTGCGCAAGGACGCGCACCACGACTGCGCCACGCCCTCCAATCCGCACGGGCTTCGTCGCGGCTACGGTGTTGCGCCCGGGGAGGCGCTGGACGTGTACAAGACGGTGGCGCGCGCTGGCGGCGTGCTCCGCGCCCCGCGCGGCGCTTCCGCGGCCTTTGCTGCCCCGAGTGCGAGGACGGTCTGAATCGCTTATCCGCGCAGAGAAGTTCCGACATCACAAGCTGACAGTGCTATTCGAAGTATCAGAGAGCAAACACACCAGAAGTACGCGTTGTGTAGCGCTGATTTCCTATCTTTGTATCCAAAGCTGAAGATCAGCTCATACAATTAACTAGGTGCTCACAATTGACTTTTATTTATGTGCGTTTATAGTGAAATTGTGTAAATCGTTGCATACCAAGAGGCCCGTAACAAAATGCAGTTAACGTAGGAGTACTGTTTCTTATGATCCTTAGAGTTTTGCCATACCGACTTTAAAATGCATATCATGTGCACATTTCTGCATTTAATCCTGCATAGCTTGTGCCAACATTCAATACATTTTGCTTGTGCTAAACCTTGAAGGCTGAAGGTGTTTGCATTATGCCCCCTGTATCATTTAAAGTATATTTTTATCAAGAATCATAAAATATTTTCTTCAGTAATGTTGCATTATAGAAAATGATTTTTTTATAGCGTAGGTGAATATTTATTTTCATTTTTTACTAATGGGTATTAGAAACATCAATTTGTGTAACAGTATCGAATTATAGGGGGGGGGGAGATAGATAAGGTACAAAGTGTTTTGGAGTAGTGATGGCAAAACTCTTTCAATGAATTGTAATCCATTAATTATAATTGAAAAATTACCAATTTCAATTAATCGAGTTGGTTGAAACTGGTTGAAAGTAATAATTAATCAATTAATTGGAATAAACAATTCTTCCGTAGCAAAAACCAGTACATTTTTGGCTTTAAAAGAGGATAAAAATTAGTACGGATAAGGGATCAATTATCTGAATTATCTTTTCCATTCATGTTTAAACTTAAAATATTAAAACATATTTGACATTCTTTTCCTGATTTTAGCTGTTTTCCACAGTGTTGACTCTTCACTAAATCATTAAGCCTCAAAACATTATATCATGCCTTACTTTTTCCTGGAGCCATTTCAATAACAAACTATCAACCAAATCACATGCTCACAGTTACTGAAACTACACATGTAAATAAAATAATGCAAATAGTTCAGAGCACTGATTGAATAAATTCTCGGAAAGCGAGACAATGTAAACTGAATCTTTTAGTGTCTCTGATCTCTCTGCCACCTGCAAACTGACTATGTGTTAAGTTAGTTGTGTACAATTGGAAATTTGGTTTCAGCCCAATACGATCAATTGATTTCAGAAGTGATAAGAAGTCAGGTATGCTTTGAAGATACTTGGTGAAGATTAAAAGATTATTTTAAAGAACTAAAAACTTTTGACTATATCTAATACAAGTAAAGTAGATCTGTCGCTTTAATTATATTTTAATGCAACATCTCAAGTGCACATTCTTTTGATGACCATATTCATTAGTACCACTGAATGAAATCCCCATGAGCTTATCATCTGAGTCAGAGCCAGCATTGTCACTCCCTGTATAGTAATTTGGACTGGGAGGTCCAAGGGTTCAAGTTCCAACCCTAGCTAAATAGATGAGGCCATGGTCTGTATCCATTCCTTCCTTTTCCTTGCCCAATCCTTTCAACTTCCTGGAATCCTACACAATCCTTTTTGGAATGCTCCAACAACACAGGTCGAAACAGAATTGTCTCCACAAAAATATAATTATACCTAGAAGAAATACAGGCCCTATTACTAATTGTAAATTATTTTATCGTCATTGATACCTCTGTTGCAATTTATGCACACAAAAAGGCAGTGTTCCCTTTGGTGCAATCTTCATGGGACCACCTTGAGAATTGTGCCAATTACATTAATTTAACCCATTCTTCCCTATTTTCGTGAGTGTTTCAATTGTCTTAATAAGTAAAGAGAAAAATAACCTTCACTGTCTTCATATAATTTGTTGATATTTTTATTTCTTTTTGCTTTTACTATTTCTTCCTTTTCCTTTATCAATTTTGTCCTGTTTCTTCCCTTTATCGATTTTTGTTTTTTTTATTTCTCCTTTGTTTTATGCAGCTGGTACATTAGATTATGAAATTGCATTAACTTGCTCCATTGCCATGTTTCATCAACTTTTCAATTCTTAGTAATCTCTTTTAGACTTTTAGCTCATACAAATATATAACTGAAAGAAGAATAACCCACTGTTTATTGAGATGTCAGTTTATGCCTAATTTTAAAGGTATCCTCATTACAAGCCTCAGCAGTTGTATCAGATCAACATTGTTAAAAAAAAACACAAAACTGCTCTTCACAGTAATACAAAAACTCCACTGGCATTCAGGATATGTGAATGTGCACTTAGCACTAGCGTCTGATTGCTGTGGCTGATGGTGCACCAGTTGTAACTGGTCTTGAGCAAAGTACAATGTGTAAACTTATTCCACGGGTCAATATGACATGGTCTACCCAACGCGAAAAGACCAAAGGAACTGAGGAAATAAAGTGTTCTTTAATAATATTATTAAACAGTTAATTCTTTTGTGGAAGTAAAAGAGATCCAATGAAGAACAAGCAAAATTCTTGCAAAAGATATTGTTTCTTATGTGAAGCTGGAAAGTATTTCAGAAACTTGTCAAATAACTACTCACCCAAGTGCCAACTTGGGTGGAAGAGATTACTGAGACACTACTATTTTAGCTCAAAGGGCCACAGGTTCAAATCCTACTCCAGGCATGTTTGTTTACTTGTGTCATGTCGTGTATGTTTACTTGAGAGGTGTGACACTCCCAAATACCATGTTTCATTTTTGAATCATTCTCATTTCCTTGTCCCAGAAATATAAGGAATATAAGAAAAATAAGGAATATATTTGCAATAGTTACAATAGGAAATCTGGCTAAGAAGGTTCTTTGGGCTACCTTGCTAGTCCAAGTGGGGGAAGATTCCATCCAGGGAAAAAGTCGTATGAGAAATATGGAAGAGTAAACAGAATGAAATGTTCCAGGAAACCACAGAAAAGGGAGGTTGCCAGGATATGGTGACTACTTAAGACCATAAGGTTTCAGTGAGTTTTTAAACAATAATAAATTCTAAAACAATATTCTCTCATAGCCAGAGTGAACATGCTCTTCGCCTTTATACCCACAGCATCAACAATCTGTTGTTTGTAGCAGCGGTTCCCAATCAGGGATTCATGTAAATAATATTGTAATGGTGAAATGATAAATCACAAGCATTCATGTTTCATTGTGAACTATTATGCAGTAAGGAAGATAAATCTTAACAACCATCCAGTATTATTGTTTTCACCATTACTAATAAATTCACTGGTGGTTTGGTAATAAAATTAAAATTTTATAAGGTTTTGCAAGTAGCAAAAGTTTGGGAACTTGTGGTTCATAAGGTTAACAGATCCTCTGCTTTTGGCAAGAAGATATGAGTGTGATCAACTTTCATAAGAAAAAAAAATAAGCCTCGTGGGTTTAGCGTGAACAATGCAAGGTTAATAAAACTTTATCTTTAATAACTGTAAATTGTAAATAATTATTTTTGTTGTTTTCAGTGTAATACACTCGTAGATACAATTATTTGTAATAAAATATGAGTAATAGGTAATTGTAAAGCATATAAATACAAAAATTATCATTATTTAAAATTTTGTGTAGTACTTATTATTCAATATTTTCATTATGTAGTATTTAATTTTAATATTTTCTTTGTTATTGCATCCTTGCCTATTATGTTGACTTGTTCACCTTTCTGAGTTATACTTAATATACTGAGTTATAATGTTTACTTTGTTTGAATATGTTTGTAATGTTTTGATGACTAGTCTTTCCATGTAGGCCAGTTCAGTTGCTATTAAACAATTTATAATCCTCTTATACCATTAATTGTTATAACTAGCATTAGATGTCATGAACAGGAAGAAGTACAGTAGAACTTGCCAAATGTGGAATCTCAAGGGATCTGTATGTTTTTCCAAGATTCTGCATTATGCAGTGTAAAACTAGCATTTAAGTTGGCACAACTGCGAATTATGTTCACATTAGACAGATATCCACATTGAGCAAGTTTTACTGAAGTAATTTGATAATTGATCTTTGTCCCTTGTATCTGCTTGTACCTGTGGTGAATGGTCGTCTCTGTTGAGATAGGTAAAATGAAACAAGTTCAGCTTGGAATAGTCTCTGGCTTCCTATTGTTCATGAGAAGATGAATTCATCTTTAAGGGCCTTGGGGGCATTTCTGGCAAAGCAGCGTAACCTCTATTTTATCCTTACAATTCTGTTTGTAATATTATTTATTATCAATTTACAGAGCAACTGTTTTGTTTCATGAGAACATTATGTTTATACCATAAAATATGACATGTATCAAAAGAATTAATTGATTTTCTTTCGAAGGGGCAAGATCAGTCGTTGAAACTTATGAACTAGTTACAACCTCATATATGTGAGCATTTCCTAATGTTCCATGCTGTGTTTGGTTGTTCTGTGTGCTTGTTCACCTCGGATATTCCTTTGATGTGTAATGGTATCACGATTTCTTGCCGAGTTTCTACAAAATTAAAAATGTGAAGAAAAAAAGATGTGACATTTGGCATCACTGATGCCATAAGAGACCTAAAGAACCTTGGCTATGCCTCTGGAATCTCCTATATGTTGTTAGTGTCCATCGTACGATGACAATTTCTTTTGAAATGAATTCCATATTTACAAAAGTTCACAGTTCTAGAGTTTGACAAGAAAAATTTGCATATAATTGAATTAATTGAGTGGAATTTCTTGGTATAATTAGAAAACACTTATGTGCTGAAGATCACACACGTGTTGGTACCCAAATGTTTAGAATGTAGTGTTTTGAGGTAAATGAAGAAAAAGATTTTTAAATCATAAGTTGTAAATAAAGCATTGATTTTATTGAAAGATACCAAAAAATACTCTCTCCTTTAAATTATGATTTTTCACTTAGTAGTCAAGAAGAAGGAAGAAAGAGATTATCTAAATTTTTCTTGAGATGCAGCAATGAAAATGAAAATTTTGTTCTTAAGAAATTGATGTGATGTTTTTATAGTTGAAGAAATTTCTGTTAAAAGAAAAAGAACAGATAGAAGTTGCACTTTAGTGTCTACCTCGAGGTGTCAGTTACAAATGTTTTTTAAAAGTCAAGTAAGTCAATTTCCTCCAAAATACATGTCCAAAAATAAATTTTATTTCAATGTAAGAAAATAATTTTTATCATATTACAATCCAACATTAAAATGAAGGCCCTATCCATGAGCAACTCATTTAATTATTTTATTGTGCTTATTTTATTTTATTTATAGTTATATAATATATATGTAGTTAAATAATGTCTACCAAGAATTTTTGTCACTAGCTTTTAGCAGTTTACTTTTTTTTTTTATGTTATAATCTTTGAGCATTGCCATTGTTTCATAACATTAACAAGAGCCTGAAAACATAAATAAGTGTCAAGTTCTTTTCTCTCTGCTTTTGTGTAGAGGTGGTAAAAATAAATTTTACTGTTTGCTCCTGTATTCTCCAGAGCACAACAAAAAATTGTGAATTTAGCAATTTTAACCTTGTTCATATTACAATGTTAAAAATTAATGTTTTTTTGTACATGAATGCCTGTGCAATATTTTAGAGTGAAAAGTCTAAGAAATTTTCTAAAATGTGGAAATTAAATTTTTAAGAACCATTGTTTGTTTTGCTTGGTAAATAAATATTTCTCTTCAGTGACCATGATATACATATCATATTTCCTGTTCCAGATGTCAGCCTTTACAAAACGTAAACATGTAGAACGTGAAGTGCTTGAGGATACCCTGCAGGTACCTACAGAACAACAGAAAGTAGTTCGTGTGCTTGCAGGGCGTGGCAACAACTTACATGAAGTTGAGGAACCCAACGGTGCAAGATATCTTGCATCTATGCCAACAAAATTTAGGCGTCATTTCTGGATAAAGCGTGGTGACTTTATATTGGTAGAACCTATTCCAGAAGGTGACAAAGTTAAAGCAGAAATTGCACTCATTTTGACTCATGATCATCAGCGGTTTTATCGTGCTAATGGCTGCTGGCCTCAAGAATTTGAAGGAATTGATGCAACTAAAGAGGTAAAGGGCGAAGAGGATTTATTTGTGAATGTTAATCGGCAAATTCCTGGTGAACATTCCAGTGAGAGTGAGACAGACAGTGATGATGATGATGATGATGAAGAAGATAGCGAAGATAAGGAAACAAATGATACTGAAGAGTCTGATTCAAGTGATTCTGATTCTAACACACAAGAAGAATGACAGAAATTCTGCATTTCTCTTCCTAGAACCATTTTGGAATGCATGTTTTCATGTTCAAATTGAGCATTTAGACTTGTCATTATGGACTGTTTTCATAAATAAAATTCTTCTGAAATATGTTTGTGCATTTATAATTTATAATGAATTGTTACCTTCTGTAAGATCTCAAAGTACTGCATTAATAAATTATTGTTGATCCTATTAGTGCAGAAGCAGCAGCCACTCTACATTTCTTAGGACTAATATAAGATGAATATGTTCTTGAATATATTCATTGAAAACTCAAAACATTTTGATTAATGTACATATTTTTTTCAAGTGCTTATTTGAATTAAAAAATGTTCGTTCATAATAGGAATTCACCTTTAGATGAGATGCCAACTATGTAATAATAATAATAATAATAATAATAATAATAATAATAATAATAATAATAATAATAAATAGTAATAAATTATTTCCAAAAGAATTACATTGACATCACTAGACTTGACTTGACTTGAAACCATTACCATAAAAACAATAAGAAAGAATACCAATTTTGTTCGGCTACTTTACATTATACATCCTGTTTAACCTTTCAGTAAAAATACTGGTCTTATCAGATTTAAATTTTTAATTTAAATTTTTCAGTACACTTCAAACCCTCTCCAAGTACTTTATGTACTTGTCAGACAGGAGTGCGTTACATGGTACGTTTTTCTTTTTGCAATTAACGGTTTTGATTATAGTTCACCCATCATTAGGACTGTTTGCCACTTACTGTATGATGCGTGAATTGTTTTTATTGGAATTTAGATTTTTTCCAAGGACAAATCAACAAGCAAAGCGAAATAAAACTATTATCTAAATTAACAAATCTAGAAACGAATAGAAATATTATGCCAAATGGCAGCTGACATTAACTTGAGTTAAATTGTCCAATTATAAATAATTAGAAATTAAATAGTAGGACTCAAGCACAAAAATTAGTCCATACAGTGAACAATTATCAGAACTGAATGAGAGTAACAGGAGCATTATACATTTTTTTAAATTATCATCTTACGATAACCGCTGTTTACCATATGAAGATTTATCTGTACATAATTAACAACATAAAATCTTGTAATGACAAAATTCAATAGGCAAAAAGAAAACAAAATCATCCAATTATTCTCTAAACTAACAAAGGGATTGTAATAAATGAAATTAGATGGCAGTTGGCAACAGGCAAGATATACTTAATTAGCATGTTGAAGACTTCTAGTGACAAATCAAATCAACAAATGATAGGACACACAAACAAAGCATAGTATATACAGTGACCAATTAACAATTGACATAATTACTAATTGGCAAATTACAATCAAAAAGTTTCTAAGAATACTTTCTCAGAAAAAAATAGAATAGATCAACCAAAATAAAAAAAACAAACAAAACTGACTGAGAGTAACAGGAACATTATACATTATTTTCGAATTATCATCTTGTGATAACCACTGTTTACAATATGAAGATTTAGTTATACATAATTAACAACATAAAATCTTGCAATGACGCAACTCAACAAGCAAAAAGAAATCACAATCATCCAATTATTATCTAAACTAACAAATAAATTGGAAAACAAAACAAAAACGAAATAGAATAACCAAATAACTGAATGAGTGTAACAGGAACATTATACATTTCTTACGAATTAGAATCTTGTGATGACGGTAGTTTACAGTTTCAGTGAAGATTTAGTTGTACATAATTAACAAAATAAAATCTTGTAATGACAGTATTGCAGTTAATAACTGGCAAAAATGAGAGTTATGTTTTACTTAATTCACATATTAAGAATCCCCCCCCCCCAAAAAAATATATATAATTTTTTAAATTAACAAATAAATTATAAATAAAACAAAATGGCAATAGGGCACAAGCTAAAGAGATAACTCACAGCTTTCTATTTTCATGTCGTGTCTAGTATCTTGTGTACCATTCTTTTAATTATTTTTTTCAATTCCCTTTTAGATGTAACTTCTAATATTTCATCCGTCATTGAATTCAGCAGTTTTGGAATGGCTGTGTTATGCATCCTTTCTCCAAATTTATTAAAAGTCTCTGGAAGTATGAAATTTTGTTGTTTTTTTCTTGTTTCATAGCTGTGTCCACTGATTTTCCTGTACTTTTCATTGAATTTTTTTTTTTTTTTTGCAAAATTTGAAATTCATACAGTTTTTTAACAGTCATAATAATAATATTAATAATAGTAATAATAAACCGTAGGAGTAGCTGATCTATAGGGCGAGTCCCCAGGTGGCGGATCGGGGAATGCTCTTACCGGCCGCGCCGGAGGGCAGGAGGGAAATAAAATACCACCCGTAGACCCAATCCAGACGCTGGAGGCAGCGTTAAAAAGTTAGGGGAAGGTGACCCCGAAAATAAACCCACGATGAACGGTCCCTCGGGATCAATCGTTACGGTGCAGGGGATCGGAGCCCCAGTACCAGCAGCCGGGGGTGGGCAAACAGGCCCCCGGAGGTCGTTAACCAGCGACTGCAATCTCAGAGACGTGAACCGCTTGGCGTCTATGAAATACTATACTGCAACAAGCGAAAGCATAGAGAAAGCAGGGTTTAACCCCTTTTCTGGGGAGTCGAAACAGCGGAGATCACCTCCAAGTACCCCCACGACAACTGGTGTACCCACAGGAGACAAGGCAACCCTGGCCCAAGAAGATCCCACGGCGGCAGGGGAAAGTAATGCGAGGGGCTGGACATCAGATAACTGGATGATGACTCAAAAATTGATGGAAGACAATTCGGAGATTATTGTCCATCTTCAGAGTCAATTAATTATCAGCAGCAGCAACATTCTGAAAAACAACCCAGTTAGGGCGCCTTCCCACGGCGCGACCGCGGCGCGCTTCCTTCAAGCAGCAGAGCCCTTCCGACGCAGCCACCGTCGGAGCCACGGCCGCACCGCCGCTCGCCGTGGAAGGGGGTGGGGTCTGGAGGGGTAGGTTTCGCCGACCCTCCGGCGACGACGAACGAAGGGACCGGAGCAGGTAGAACGCTGCGGCCGCGGCGCAGTGGGAACGCTCCCATTTAAAGCTGTTCTGCGTGCCTCCTCCTCCGCTTCGCGTAGCTGGAGTTCGGCATCGGCTGCCGCAGCAGCCGCCACCCGCTGCACGTGGGAAGGTCTCCATTCAAACCAATGCTCTGCTACGCGCCGCGCTGCTGCGAAGCGCGCGGCGGTCGCGCCGCGGGAAGGGGCCCTTATAGTGGACTCCGTGGCTATAGCTCTAAAAGAGGTGGATGCCCTAAAGAATAGGTGGAAAAACATTAAAGAAGACCAAAATGTATGAGAAAATAATCCTCCAAGAGAATGACAAAAAAGCCGAGAATACCAAACCCTGCAAACAAATGAACGAGAAGTCGGTGAAAACAGCACAATCCCAGAGGAAGAAGAAGAAGAGACAAGCTCCAAGTCCACTACAAGACAAAAGGCCAGACAAGAAAGACAAGCAGAATGAAGTCATAGAACTGGTTACTGAAAAACCAAACCAAAACCCCGATGAGAACTGGCAGAAAGTGGAACACAGGAAGACGGTGAAGAAAAAAGGAGAGTCCACAAGACGCAATCAAACCCCCAAGGCACGGACAGAAGATCCACCAACCAGCCATCACAAACTTGACAGCCAAACGAATGGCAATCATATGCCGAATATTTAAAAAGAATTGAAGGAAGCGTTGACCCAAGGAACACAACGCTAATAGCAGACGATCAGAGGACACGTAAAAATGAACTCCTGATAGCCCTGCGAGAAAGATGTACCCACTTCCCTAAACGAAGCAATCACCCGTGGAATAGAGACAGGGTAAACATCAAAACGTTTTTAACCAAAAACCTTAATGAGTAAGGAACATCATGAGTCTGTTACCCTAGATGAAGTAAGAGATGTTCACCACGCATTACGGGGACTTCCTCCCGGACCTGGAGACTATACAAGGTGTACGAGGCAGACAGGTAGCGACTGCACAGCCCCTGCGCCAGACAGAAATTCTGCTCAAAGCAGAGAATTTGAAGATAGGCTGGCTTACCTTGCCACGTTAGGATGAAGCACCAGGTCAGCAGATAGCTTTAAATGTCTACGCTTTGCATATCTCAACCCTTGCAAGAGCCCCCGACAGAAGTTTAAGTATGCCTACCAAATGTGGGCAAAAAGGGCAACTGCCAAGGACGCAGAGGACCAGTTCAATTATGTTTGCAAAACTAAAAACTTGAAACAAATCATAAGCTGGGTAGCTATAAAGCCCTTCCTTTCACTGCAGAACTGAGGAAACTCGGTAAAACAAAAGAAATGCCTAAGTTCCTTCAAAATTAATTTACGCAAAGGAAAGGCCTCCAAATTGCATTTCAAACTGCTAGGGAAAGACAGGTGAATGTCTTACTGGTCAGGAGCAGCACGAATTGACACATATCCCTCTACCAGGACGACGACCAGACGTGCAGAAGTTATAATACTTAACTCCCAAAATAAGTCTCTAAATTTAAAGATGCAAACAAAATGTTTTGTAATGGGTAGAAATGGACAGCCTTAGAAATCATTCAGTTTTGCTATTCTCCGGCAAACGACCGAAAATAGAGCAAATTTAAGAAGCAAATTGATGAACTGGAGCAAGCATAAACTCAGCCCCAGGTGAAATTAATCTTGGCTGGAGACTTTAACAGCCCTCGGAATGGGGTTGAAAGCAGAACTGATCGCAGAGGCGATATTGTTTGCGAATTCCTGGCTAGAAGACCTGGTAGTTTCTAAACCACAGGGATCTCATGAACATTTCAAGGGAGCAGCTTCTTTCGATAATTACACTTAACAATATGAACCACAAGGATTGCCAAGAATGTCCTGGATTGGCAGGTTCTCGCGCGCGAAACACTTAACGATCACCGCTACATGAATCTCCACTTCATCCGCTTGGAAACAAGCTAGAAGAAGAATCAAGCCAAACATCGTTCCATCTTGGAACACCAAAAGCTAAAAGAAGCTGATGCCATAAATTTCCTACCGCGAAGCTAAATTATTGGAGGTCCCATGGGTGGCAGTAAAAGGAAAAGTGCAAGATCCCTCGAAGAGGTAGTACGGGAAACGTGCAAAACCGTTAAAAATACATGTGACATCTCAATGCCCAGATGTAGGAGCCCAAAGGGGAAAATCAGGTGTATTGATGGACAGCGGCTGTTGAAGAGATTCGTCAAGAATGTGTTAAAGCTAGAACACACGCAACAAGAGCTAAAACGGACAGTTTGTTGAGGGAAAATTACAAGACGGCCCGACCGACAAGGACTAAAATCGGAGATTAAAAGAAGCAAAACAAAATGCTGGAAGGCCCTATTAAACGATGTGAACAACGACCCGTGGGGAAAAGCCTACAAGATTGTTATGGACAAATTTAAACCTTCAACACCAGCGGGCTAGAAGACCCCGCATGAGTAAAGGCAATTATCAAAGACCTTCTGACTACCTCAGCCAACCGCTTCACGAAGGACAAACTAGTCCAAAGACTAAGATTAGAACTGCACCGGGACCTGACGGAGTTCCCTATGCGATCCTGGGGATAGTTGTAAAAGAATACCTTTTGAAAGCCACCAGTGTCTTCAACAAGGGAAATTCTATAAGGGTTGGAAACATTAGAAGCTAATTCTCATGCAGAAAGGTTACAAGCCAATCGATTGGACGTCAGCAAATTACTGGAGGGTTTGCTCCTTCTACGACTAAAGAGACATGTCCAATTTTCAACGAGATAGTTTGGATTTAGAAAGGGACTCTCGACAATAGACGCGATCTCAGAAGCAGTCCACCACGCAGAAACAGCAAAAAGGAATAAGAGCTTTTGGGTCATGGTTGAGATAGACATCAAATCATGTCTTCAATTCTGCCAGGTGGAAAGACATCACACAAGTCCTAGTAGCAAGGGAGATCCCTGAATACCTTGTGAGGATCCTGGAGGACTACATCAGTGAGAGGACAATAATCTACACTAACGGGTATAGGATTGAGGAACCCATGACGTGCGGTGTTGCACAGGGATCAAGATTTGGCCCCTTCATGTGGAATACTCTATATGACGACCTGTTGAATATCGAACTCCAAACTCAAAGCCTACGCCGACGACACACTGATTATATGCCATAATGACAACACGGAACTACTAGAAATGAAGACCAACGAAACACAACGCAGGGTTAAAAGATAGTAGGACCAAAGAAACCTCCAGATGGCTGTTGACAAGACGGAGGCCGTGTTGATTACAAACCGCAGAGCATTCCGCCCCCCGTTGATCTGACTGGGGGAGGAACTTATTGAATGGAAACGTCATATTACATACCCGGAGGTGGAAATTGATTCACGATTGAGCTTCGGACCCCATATTATAAAATCAGCAGGGAAAGCTGCAAAGACTGAATCAAATCTCTCCAGACTAATGCTGAACTCAGGAGGTCCCAGTGAAAGCAAACGGTTAATTTCTGCTGTAGCGCACTCAAAAATGCTGTGTGTCGCACCAGCGTGGGCAGATGCGCTAGCTAATGAGTCCATTCGACGGAAATTCACACAGATTCAGAGGATGGCACTAAGGATAATCTCAGGATATTGCACGATATCCGACAGTGCAGCCTTAGTACTGGCCAGTGTCCACCCAGTGGACCTTTTAGCCCAGGAAAGGAGGACAATGTACCTGAGGACGACAGCAGATAAACAAAAAACCCTGTCCAAAAGACAATTAGACAATATTGTAACACCCCCACGCATCTACAGGCGACGTGGGATCGTGAGAAATGCGCGGTAGCGGCCCGGTCTTAGCTCAGTCGGTTCTATTCCCTTTACTCATTTAAAAATTAGGTGATGGTAGGAATTGTTAACTAAATTCATGGGCATTCAAAATAAACAATTTGGTTACTGGTAAAAAGGACAACGTTTATTTCCAGGAATATGCTGTACCAGGGAAGTTACATTAATAAAAAAAGAATGAAAAGATTGAATAAAGAAAAAAATAAAATTAAAGGAGAGCTTACCACTAGAGAAGAATATGAAATAATTTTATAGTTAGAATTACAGAGTTGTCCTTGAAGACCTTTCTGTGCCTTAGCGCGGCACCGCTTTGACAATAGTTTCTAAAGAGCTTATTGCCCCTGTTTACGTTGCCTGTGGCCCTCCGTGTCAGATGCGTTCAATAGGCCCGGGTGGGCGCTGCGAAGCTTGTGGACGGCCGGGAAGACCTTCTCTGGAATTCGGTCGGGCGCGCGCCCTCACCAACGGCGGCTGCGGCGGCCAATGGCGTCTGGCGGTGGTCAGTGACGTCAGCGAAAGGACGTCTGGAGGCTGCTTCGGCGGAGCTTGTAGATAGTCGGGGTATATCGCCCCCGATCGCTGGTGCGGAGCACACAACAATGTCTCCCTCTGCGTATGCGATTCCTCTCGAATAAAAATTTCAGTAATTGCGAAATCCTGCAGCGAATACGCAATAACAAAGGATTCGACAATTCCCTTATAAGTGCTTTTGCACTTCCCCTAGAATCAAAACTTCGATTCAATCTCCGTCCCCGGAGGTGCACACCACCTCTCTCTAAAAAAATCCTTCTCCCTAAGTCCCCCCAAAGGTGCTCGCACCTCTTCCCGCGACTGGCTCCCGCCCTAGCAGTAGTAGAAGTAGTAATGTAATGTCGATTTATCTCTCCCTCAAGTATAAAGTTAACTTCCATCCCCCCACCCTTTCTACTCGTATGTTCTAGTTCCCTATGACGATCGCGTCGCTATTGGCCAAAGGTGATGGCGTCTTACACAAATTCTGGCCAATAAGCTCCTGCTGATTCTGGAAATTTTCCATCCTCTGTTTCTGTCGCCGCGTGTGTCTTTCTCTATCGTCTGGAAAGTAGGTCACGTCTCTGAAGGGGCTTCCCGGCTACTGAATTATTATCTTGAGCTTCCCTGATCACGGTGACAGGCGTTTCGAAAACGTTCCGGACGGGGACGCAGAGGAGCGCCTAACAACTCACCCTTTCTTTGGCCGTCGGGGGCCATAAACTGCTGAAGTCGGTCAGGGGGCTCGTGGCTGTTGCAAGAAGGGGGGGTGCGTGACGCCGTAGGTCCTTTCTCAGTAAATATTCTTCCTTAAATCTACGTTATTCTATTTAATTTATTTAGATAATTCTGTACCGCTACAATATCCAAGCAGAATTGAGAAACCATCTCCTGCACTAGTAGCAAAACCGATGGGACCTGGAGTACAAAGGTAGACAGCCTCGACCCTAACATCAAGGATTGGACCATGGGAACTTTCAAGCACATCTATACATATTTATAATCGCTGAAAGCCCGATATGTGCACTATGCCATGAAGAAGACGACGACTCTATGCACACCATATATAGTTGCAAAGCTTGGAAAGAAGAAACTGCTACAGCAAATTGCGACGGGAATTAACGCCTGCAAACACAGCCCAGACTATTCTGCAACTCAGAGACAACTTAAAAACAGTGCGAGACTTCGTGGCTCACGTACTAAAACAGAAAGCCACTACTAAAAGCAGAGAGAGCTAAAATACCATATTTCCATTGAAAGATAAGCTTTCCATGCTCTCAGTAACTTTCTGCCTGAAAGTAATGGTCTCCAACACGACGGTCCGCGCAGAAATACCCACGGCCCATGTGGAGTCGAGGAGCTAGTTTATCGTATGCCACGCTTGGAGAGTCCGACATAACGGACTGACCGATGCGAGCATGCATGCATTCCCTCGTCTCGCAATAATAATAATAATAATAATAATAATTAATAATAATATAATAATAATAATAATAATAATAATAATAATAATAATACTTTTTTCAGTTTTTGGGAGGGATTCTGGAAATTGTAATAAACATTCAGAAGGGTTTGCCTTCCTGAGAAATCCACCGACCACGTTGGAACGCCGCACAGACACAGACAGACGCAGAATGGTCACTCGAGCACGTGAACACATAATATACCAAGAGAGCAAAAAGTCTTCCAACTATCTTTGAATACTATTTATCTCCCAGGAGATACGATTCCTCATCGACACCAGAGTCTTTACACTGCTCTCTTGCGGAGACTTCGAAAATCTCTTGTGATGTCATGTCTCCGAAGAGAAGATTGCTCTCCTGAGAGTTTACACGTGTCTCCTAACCAGTTCCGGAAAGTAAGGAGAGAAAACTCTTTCCGTGTTAACGCCTTTAAAATCGTATTGTCTGTCCGATTAGTTTCCGGAAGCGCGGTCGCCATCAGAAGGCGTTCGCAACTTTTTGAGTAGCTTCCCGGTCGTGTCGAGCAAGGAGAGGGGCCTAAAGGACAATGATAGGTAGGGTTCACCCTTACTCTTACCCAATAGAACCAACTGCCGCTTCTCCCATCGCATAGGTAATATGCTCTCTCTAAGGCTGGTTTTATACAGCAGAATGTTCGGACTTTCGCGCGCCGCTGTTTCCAGGACTTCTACTGGTATGCCATATGACCCTGGGGCCTTCCTGTGCTGGAGACTGGTGGTTGCTTCTCTGAGTTATCGTCCTTCGCAGGGAGGGATATCTTTACTGAGTGTCTGGGAAACAATGCGACGCATGGAATGAGTGTTGAAGTATCGCCTTGGGAGTCCACTTCCTGAGTTTCCGGGTCACTATCTTTTAGCTCTGTCCCATGGGTCCCTGTCGACTTCGCCAGAGAGGGTTTTCCAGCACTGAGATTTGTGTTGGCGAACGCCCTTCTCAATTTTTTCTTGGCCTCCTAATGTTGGGCGGACAGCACCGGGGATTGAGGTGTCAGGCTCGCTCTTTGCGTCCATCGTCGAAGCTTGTGACAGTTTTTCCGTAGCTCCGCTATCTCGTCCGTTCACCAATAGAGGCCCGTCTGCCATTGTGGGGTTGTGTCTTGCATTACTTACTTGGCTATCCGGAAGACGCTGGTTGAAAGTCGCAGAATGGCGACCGAAACGTTGGCACCTGTGCCCTGGACGCGGCGTATCCCGGAGAGCCAAGTAAGCACTGGCCCCGTCCGCGCCATTTAGGTAAGCCATTTGGGTAAGGTTTTACTGTTCTTTAATAATCTTGAAATAATATTTCCGTTCTACAATTAGGAAATCGATAAATAAAGACAATGGTAAAAAAATGTACTTCGGGCGGCGATAGATGACGGCAAAACGTATGTCCGTGAACAACGTAAGCGTGCAGACGATTTTCTCCAAAATTGATATTCTCCAATTGATCTGGCTGATGTCGTGGCCCCTTGAATTTGAAACCAATATTTTAATGAGAGGTACTTCACAAGAAGCCCCTGGGTCATTTAAAAAAATAGTTTCAACGTTTTTGATTAAACTTTGTTATTGGGTAGCGTGAAAGACGTTTCGTGTTCGTTAAAAACTGTGATTTTTCGAAAACTGAAAAAATCAAAATTTGTTCGGGATCTTCCTACAACAATTATAAAGGTAAACATTTTTCTTAATGAAATGTGTTCATCAAATACAGATCTAAAAATGTCAAGTTCAATTTTTCAAAAACATGAGAATTTTTTTACGAAATCTTGCCAAACAGGCAATTTTTCTCAGAAAAACACTTCCTCCAGCATGGTCTTCCCCTGAACCTTGTCAGAAAACATGCACTTGGTAGCGAGCTTGCAAAACACATCATCTCACCTCGGCAGTGTCCTACCCAACCTCCGGGAACTCTTTCGACCCAATTACCTTATGCCCTGAACCAAATCCTTGTACAACCTCTCCCATTATTGATTTATCTACATTTATCGCGCCTCCTTCCTCATCTCCTGTCACTGCTGGGGCTCGCTACTTTCTTCGATCAAGCGCTCGAGGTAAAAATTAGATAAATAAACAGTAACTACAGTTAAATGCAGCAGAGAAACAGAGAATCCGCGTAGGTACATGCAAAAAATTCAAATAATACAATATCATGTGCAATATATTTCAAATAAAATTGAATTTATCGAGGCAGCATTACAGTGTGAACTATCATGTGAAGTATGTGAATGTATAAAGTGTCAAATAGATGTTTTTTGCTTTACAGAACATTGGTTGTCTCAAACTGATCTAAACACATTCCAAATTACTAGCTTTACCTTGCAAGATTGTATTGTAGAGAGAGGCAATCAAACAAGGGCCCTGCATACGGAGATTGTGTATTTACGTAAGAAATTATATTGATTCTATCTTCTTGACAGAATTCAATTTATTTGCAGTTGAAAAAGTACATCTTACTACATCTACAGACCTCCAACAAAACGAGCTTTGATTACGTCATTTTCTTAGAAAATCCAGAAGTAACTCTGGACAAAATTAATAATCTATCTTTTAAATCCATTGTTATATGTGGATGAGGTTATTTCAATATTAAATTTTTGAGCGAATCCCACGAAAAAGAGGCTTCTCAATTCACTGCTTTCTTTTAATTTAGATATTACAGTGAATGTACCTATATACACGGAATACATTTATATCACAAAAATCAATAGATCAATTTTAATTAACAAAACCACAACTAAATACAAAATAAAAACACCCTACTATGTTACAGTGATCATGATGCACAAATTCTTACACTTACTAATAACACGAACACTGAAATAAATTAGACACGCATGTGCAGAGCATTCACTGAAGTTAACATAAAGTTATTTACGGACTACTTGCTGAAAGAATCATGGGATACAGTTTATAATGCTGTTGACACAAATGAAAAATATAATCAATTTTTCTCAAAACTTTCATTTCACTTAACGCATGGTTTCCTTGCAAAAAGATAAAATTAAATATTTCACGGAAAAATAATACTTGGATCACACATGGTATTAGAACATCGTGTAAAAACAAACGTACACTTTATTTTTAAACATCATAACGTATCACCGGTATCAATGTCAACAGAGAGTGCAAAAGAATTTTAAGAAAAGTAATAGTTCAAGCAAAAATAATGAAAAGTAATCAGGATATTTTGAACGCTAGTAACAAAACAAAAGCAATGTGGAATATCGTAAAAAATACGACCACATCATCTCGTTACGTTGTAGAGAATTTTGTTTTAAAGGATAATGAAAGAGAAGCCAGTAATCCGGAAAAAGTGTCAAATCTCTTCAACCAACACTTTTCTAGAATTGCAGCTGAACTCACGAAAAGACTAAAACCAAAAATTGTAACATTTCTACATTCCCAAAAATTTTTGACACGATGTTTATTTCCGAAACTTCTTCTAACGAAATCCTGAGAATAGTCAGTAAACAAAAAAATAAATATTCATCTATTTTATGTGAATGTTCAGATTGTTTATTGAAAACTTGCACCTGGCTTTATATACCCGTTAACTCACATTGTCAATGCTTTTTATGCATAGGAATATTTCCATATATTTTCAAAACAACAAAAATTATGCCACTTTTTAAAAAAGGGAGCAAAAATGAAATTCAAAATTACCGACCAATTTCTCTTTTGTTAGATTTCGCAAAAATGAGAGGTACGCTAATAGAAACTTTTCTCAGGAAAAACGAAGCGTTTTCAGACTCACAACACGAGTTTAGAAAATAAAAATGTTGCTTCATTAATAGACCAAAATGAAGCACCCATTGGAATATTTTTAGATCTTTCGAACGCTTTTGACATTATTGACCATAACATCTTCCTCTCAAAATTACCGTCTTATGGAATTCGTGGTATGGCCCTAGATTGAATAACATCGCACCTTAAACATCGATCTGAAAGAGTAGAAATACCATTCTTATCTTTCCAATTCTTTACCAATTGAATATGGGGTCCCGCATGGCTCAATCTTAGGTCCTATCCTCTTTCTGTTACACGTAACCGATTTGCTCTCGTCTCTTACGGCTAAATGTCCCGACACTAGTACAATTTGTGGCCACCACGTGGCAGCACCAAAATAAGTAAAATTTACTTTACCGATAATGTCTGAACCAATGGTCCGATTTTCGATCTGTAAACGGCATTTGACGCCTTTTTAAAATAGAATTTACGCTACGAAGCCATTTTTCCAAAAATCTAGCAAAATCTAGAATTTGAAATTAGTTCTCAAACTTCCGAGAACAAATTTAAAAATGTGGGCTTCTAGCGCGATGGCGACATGCTTCCTGAATCCAACGCCGTACCAATCATGCAAATCCGACGAATAGGAACGTCGTAAAGAGAAATTTACAAAACCACCTCGCCCCCCTTCCTCCTTCGGCGTTGCGTCACCCACCCGATTGTTGTGGGCCTTCTGTCGGCGCGGGGGCACGACCAGGCCAGGCGGCTTGCGGCCAGCCCCGGCGGAGCAGGCGGGACTTGCGGGATACGCAAGCCAGGTTTGAAAAAAAAAAGAGAAGGGATTTTTGGGCGACAAAAACCACTGGAATAATGGAAGTCCCCGGCTGTAGATAATATTCAAAATCGAACTATTCAAGGATACAGGAGAAGAATAATCTTGGCAAAACCAACACAATTGTGCAATGTGATCTGGAAAAGAAATAGTGAACAGCAGACTTGCAACGCACTATAATTATTCCATTACCAAAGGAAGTAGACAGCCGAGATTTGCAATTAACAACACAATTGCATGAATACCGTGTGATTCAGTCAATCAGCAAACGTCATCCTCGGAAAAAAGAAAAATAGATTTTAAGAATGTTGTTGATGTAAGCATATACTTTCTTAAGATTTTCAAAAACAATTCAAATTGAAAGAAACATCATTTTCTATCTCCTCTGGAAAGTTGTTGAGGATTACATGTTCGCGTTAAGCGTTAGCGTAAAGCATATTCCAAGATCATATCTCACAGAAAAAGATTTTCCTTCGTTTTTAAACTCTTTGAATGTTTCATATTATTTATATCTTTGTGGCCGATACGTCATGAAAGAGTCACGTGCAACTGGTTTTGCATATTGCAATTTCTACAGATAACTTTTTCTAGAAAATCCACTTTTATAAAACAAAGAAAATGGAAGAGAAAACGCTCCAAATGCAAGCAAACCTCTAGGAGTTGTCCAATTGCATTACTACCCTTTATTCATTTACGTACTCTGTACGAAATGACGCACCAGAAATTATTTATTCCTTCAAAATTATACAAATATGACATAGTAAGTTATTTTGAATATATAATAAATAAGTAGCTAGGATAAGTCATGATTCATAAAATCTATTTTCGATGCTTATTACGGCGTTGGAGTCAAAATTGCACCTCGCCAGCCCGCTATTTTACCACCTTTTTTACCACCACCAAATTTCAAGTCGTAGGCTTCCGCGGCCAGAGTCATGTGCATGATCTTGGTTATCCGGGTGACGCGCGTCGAAGCTGGTGTTGCCGACGTTTCGACCATCTTGTCGTGGCTTCTTCAAGGCTGGTATGTCGTGGGCATACCACCCGTAAAGTCAAGATCATGTACTTTTTTAAATTTGCCCGAAAGTACGAATATATTTTTAAAATTAGCTTCGGCATTTTACTTGGGAAAAATATTCACCAGATGAACTCATTAAAGCAGATAAACATCCTTTTGAGAACAAAAATCGAGTTGTAGGATAAAAGAGCTCGTACGTATACTCCGCTCATTCTTCCGGTATTTGAAACGGAAGATCTTAGAGCAAAGTGGAATGTTAACAGAAAACCTTAGAAGTAAAATATATCTAAAATAAGATGTGAGGAGATAGAATAATGGTTATATTTAACAAAATTAGTTCATTTTTTTTTTTAAAAAAAAAAACAGTTCCAAATCGGAATCGATATTTTGAGTATTGCCTCAAACAATTTTAAGATCGTAATTCGAGAAAGACGGAATATGTGAAAAATATACTACTATTACAGACCGTTTACCCCAGTCAGTAATGAGTGATAGCATCTCTTAATTTGCTATCTGTGGAAAAATAGACTGAGAGTTGCAAAGAGGCGAAAGCCGAAACCGACTGTCTGGAATGCGTATCCGCAAGTCCCGCCTGCTCCGCCGGGGCTGGCCGCACGCCGCCTGGCCTGGTCGTATTTCACTTTACGACGCCCCTTATCGTCCGATTTTGCATGATTGGTACGGCGTTGAATTCAGGAAGCATGTCGCCATCGCGCTATATAGCTCACATTTTTAAATTTTTTTTCGGAAGTTTGAGAACTAATTTCAAATTCGAGATTTTGCTAGATTTTTGGAAAAATGGTCTCGTAGCGTAAATTCTATTTTAAAAATGCGTCAAATGCCGTTTACAGATCGAAAATCGGACCATGTGTTCAGACATCGGTAAGTAAATTCTCTTGTGATAGTGCTGCGATCTATTGAATTTTCCTACAAGTATTTTTTGGTGCATTTAGCCTTAAACACAGAAGAAAGGTTTTGTTCGCCGATGAGATCAATGTTCTTTGCATAAAAAATAGTTAACGAAGAAAAACAGTTTCAATGCATTTTTGCAATTCAAATCAGCAATCACATGCTCCAATGAAAATGACAATATGCAATTAGCTGATGTGTGAGGTAACAAAATTTGCAGGTCTCTCAATTCAGTCAAACCTCAAATGGAATGCACATATAACAAAATTAAACACTAAATTAAGTTCATTACGTTACGCATTCAGAATTCTTTCAAAATTCTGTCAGCCTTCATGCAGATTGTTGCGTGTATTTTGCAAATGTACATTCCCACCTGAGATATGGCATAATATTCTGGAGAAACTCATCATGTAGTACTCAGACCTTTAGGTTGCAAAAGAAAATTATTTCGAATAATGAAAAAATGATCCATCGCATGATCTGCAATCCTCTCTTCACTGAGCTTGGAATCTTACCACTGCCTTGCCTATTTAGTGACGAATATGTAATATTTGTCAAAAGTGACTCACTTAACGGTGGGAACATATTTCATGCAATACTGATATTTGTAATTACAACATACGTCGTAATAATCATGTTCATCAGTCAGTATCAACAGCTCACTAACAGAAATCCACATACGATACATGTACGTGACTTTACAACGCATTGCCAGATGGCATTAAACAATTGAAGTCGGTTCACATATTTAAGTTAAAAGTAAAATCTTTTCTGCTGCATAACTGTTTCTACACAATTACAGACTATACTAATTATCAAGAAGAAACCTTTATTTCAACAAACAGTGATATATGTATATGGAATTCGTTATCATTTGTATTATATATTTTTTTACAAAAAGACTTAATTTGTTGTTAACAAATAATGTACTTCAGCGTTCGGGTCAATGACCCCATCCTGATCAGGTTTCCTGATCCATTGAACAAATGCTGAGACGGCCTCTTGTTTTGCTCTGGATGTAATATAAGCTTTACTATCCGCACGTTTTGTTGATCTTCTCTTTTGCTTGTAATGATAGGTGTAGAGGTGAGGGCGAGTTACTATTTTTGTTGCAATGCAGAAAAATCATACTTGCAATTCGTTTACCGATGTAAATATGGTTTCAATAAAAATCGAGAACGAAAATGTCAATTTTTTTCTAATTATGACAATCTTGCGTATTTTAAATTTATTTTTATGCATCTATTTATTTTGAACTTTTATTCATCTTTCAATTAAAAAGTATTTATAGTTAAAATGATGGGAAGGGATTCTAGAACTCAAAAAAACGTGCGCAGATGATCTGCTCCCCATACGTCGCAATATAGTTTTTACTGTTTTTTTTTTGTTTGTTTGTACTAAATACTTCTAAATCTTTATTTTATAACGAGTTTTTCTTAAAACATCGCAATTTTTTAAAATTAAAATTACACATTAAATTGGGTGAAGGACGCTTAAGAGAATGGTGCATCTTTCTTGTTCGTTAAAATGATTTTATATATATAAATATCGGTATTATCCAACAACTACAATTATCAAGACACCCTTGTTTATTCATAATGAAATGTGTTCATCCAAAAGAGATCTTCAAAATATGGTGATGATTTTTTGTTTTGTTTGAAAATTTAAGTATTTTTTGTGTAATTGGGTGACATAAGACGCCCGCTCCGAGTAGCATAACCTTCGTGAACGTAATTTGAGACCAGTTAGTTGGAATTTGAATATTATTTCATTATTCTTTCTTAAATTCGAAGATTTGTTATACGTTCAAAAATTAATCGTTTAGAAATGATTTAAAATCTATGAAATACGAATTGCTATCCTTCAGAGAATATCCGATTGAAATGCAACAATGGCATTTCGTGCAGCAACTCTGCAGCTAATTTCTGTGAATGTGAGGACATGAGTTAACTGCATGAAAAGCAGTTTATATTGTCAAATTGGTGTTGATATTTCCTTGAAAATATTTAAATATTGCACCAAATGTTCTACGATTTGAAATGAGTTTTAACAAAAATTAAGACTGAGATGTGTTAATTCGGAAAGAAATTAAGGTATTACAAAATATGACATACCATTACTGAAAGTTAGGGTTGCCTCCTCTCCGGTTTTTGAGCTTCATCTCCGGTCTCCGGTTTTTAGAAAAATTATCTCCGTTTTTTTTTTTTTTTTTTTTTTTCCAATTTCAATACATTTTCAATTTTTTACAAAATAAATAGATTTTTCAACTTAAAATTTAAAGCTTTTTCTATTTCATCAGAAATCTGTCCTTTCCTTCTTCATTAGAAAGATAAAGAGCAGAACATGAAAATTGTCTTGCGATTCTCGTGTTATCGCCATCCGCTGTCTCTTTCTTTCTACGCATATCAGACAGAGACAGCATCTAGCGATTATGCGAGAATCGCATCGCGCAACAGTTTCAAGATTAATCCCGGGAATGCTATTCGATATCTTCATTTTGAAAAAGATCGAATTTTCGTTCGTTTTTTCTTAGAAAATTATTTCTTGAAATTAAGATTAAAGGTATATTTTGTGATTCGTGGAACTGCACGTCATGTATTACTTGTGCGAAAACTAAGAAAACGGTTTTGAATGATTGAAAACAGATACCACACACACATTATAGCTAATTTTTACATATCTCTATAACCTAAAAATAATTAATCAACTTAAAAAACCTGAGCAAATATCTCTGCTAAAAAAAGCTCTGAGCAACGAAAAGTATAGCTGGAAAAAGTAGAATGTTAGCAAAGTGTAACATATTTTGATAAATGTTTAATTATTTATAGATCACTAGAAACCAGAGATATGTAAATATATTTTAAGAAATAAAGGTCTGTGTCAATTTCTTTTTAGATTTCAGTAATTGAAGAATTAGTTCACATACATATCTAAATTAATTAATCTCTTAATGAAGATTTTTTCAAACTGTCTGGAAAAAGATTCATACTTCCATACACAAATCAGGTTGCATTATCAATGTTGAAAATTACAGACCATATTGTATAAGTACCACGTTAAATTACTGGAATCTATAGTAACTGAAAAACTTTCATTTATATTAAACCCAATTATAATAGAAGAGCAACATGGATTCAGAAGTATAAGGTCAAGCAACTAATTTACTTGTTTTCCAACTTTTTACACTTGAGAAATTAGAAAAAACTTAAGTGGATTCTACATATTTAGACTTTAAAAAAGTTTTTGATACTGTTAATCACACAGTACTAATAAGCAACTGAAATCCATACGTCTCCACTGTCCACTAGTATCATGGTTACAATCCTACTTACCCATAAGAGTTCAACACGTAAAATATAAAATCATATCTCTCCAAAACAATCTTTAACTCTTCAGGTATACCCAAGGGGCTAATTTAGGACCATTATTGTTTCTGACCTATATCAATGACATGATATCCATATTCCCGGTGTGTCCATGTCTTTATTTTCGGATGACTGGAATTATATGAGATCAAAACCATAGAGGATAATAAAATACTTCAGCAGGCTGTAAATGATTTATTGAAGTGAGCAATGATAACTTACTATATTTTATGTCAGTAAATGTGCATGCATGAGGTTCTCGTACTTGAAGTCTCCCATGATTTATTCTTACAAATAGAAAGGCAATCTATTGGAATCAGTCAACCAAATCAAAGACTTTAGAGTAATTTTTGACCCAAAAATGAAATTTAAAAAATATGTTGTTTAATACCAAACAAATGGTTAATAAAGCCAACAAAATAATTGGATTGGGGGAAGAACAGTGGAACTTAAAAATTCAGACACTAAATTCTTTTATTCTACTTTAATGTCCTATTTTGATGTATGGATCTCAAATATAGTCTCCTTCTACATAGTACAAGTAAAATTAGAATCAAAAAAAAGAAAACAAGTACCTAAATTTTCTAGTTAGAAATTCGCTTGCCATATCCATTCTTACAAACTATTATACTCAAATAACACAAATGGTTAATATAAGCTCTCTTGATTCCATAGACAACTTCCACGATCTTACATTCCTATTCAAACTAGGCAATAATGCAATAGATTGTGCTGGCTACTATCAAAGGAACATGGACTGTACCCATGGCTCAATTGAGAGGAAACTAGAATAACTTCTAAGGGCCAACTGCTCACACAAACAAAGGGTATAATGCCCTAATGTGGAGAATGTGCAAGCATGCAAATTAAGTTATAATAGACAACAAATCTTGTTTACCTCAGATCAAAATATTGTGAAGCAGCTAAAAAATTATCTGCTAACTGACTATAAGTGACTCAAGGCTGTCTCTCATCATTGTATGATATTTCTTTTCTTTTTTTTGTA
>BOPP01000245.1:1564283-1580001 GCA_017312745.1 Gryllus bimaculatus
ACAGTCCGGTTTCCGGCTTTTCGTCTCATCTTTCGTCTATTTTCGCTTCGTTGCAACTTAGTCTATTTTTCCACAGATACAAATTAGAGAGATGCATCACTATATTACTGACGGAGTAAAACGTCTGTAATAGTAGTATATATTTTTCACATATTTCCGTCTTTCTTCGAATACGACTTAAATTGTTTGAGGAATACTCAAAATATCGATTCCATTTGGAACGTTTTTTTAAAAAAAAAAATGAACTAATTTTGTAAATATAACCATTATTGCATCTCCTCACATCTTATTTTAGATATATTTTACTTCTAAGGTTTTCTGTATAACTTCACACTTGCTCTAAGATCTTCCGTTTCAAATACGGAAGAATGAGCGGAGTATACGCACGAGCTCTTTTTTCCTACAACTCGATTTTTGTCTCAAAAGATGTTTATCTGTTTAATGAGTTCATCGGGTTGGAATCTCTAAATTATAACAATATAATAACAAAATACAATTTATTATTCACAAAAATATGACCCCCACCTCCCGAAAATACAGCTGGATCCGCTCTGTTGTGACACCTCTCCTAACTCCGTAAGCGGAAGGCAATAACACAGACACTCGGGTGTCATCGAAGCGACGACGGATCCTTTAACAGATCTGGCGTCTCCCACGCAACGTCTTCAGGAGAGAGGCGAAAACGATTTGAGGGGACTTTGGAATTTTAATGACCGCGAGCTTCAATATGGTAACATTGGGGAAAGTTTTATCTCGCCAAACTAAAGAAGTAAAATTATAATTTGAATTTCTTGCGTACTTTTTTGCACGTAGCCGCAGTTATCGTAACCAGTTAATTATTATTATTATTATTATTATTATTATTATTATTAATTAGTATTATTATTATTTCTATTTACATTTATTCTAAAGTACCGAATCAAGGTTAGACTTGTGAGCATCGGAGTCGGTAGACAAGACACGCAATACATTCACAATCTCTGTTGCCACAGACTAAACAGGCAGATTACAGAAAGAGACACAAGCTTTTGTACTGACCAACGAAATTCTAAAAGTTTGGTATTACATCTTAGTTTCTAACATGAAAAAAAGTAAATTATGAAAAATGAGTGTTGTTTCTGCGACTTATTTGCACTGACGAGTCTGCAGTTTTCGAATTATGTTTTGATGGATCACTTCACCGTCTCTTGTTTTTCCCATTGTCCAAGTTATGAGTTTAGAAGGCAAAAACAATCTCCTTTTCGTCTTTCGAGATGACGCCAGAGATGTTTTTGTTGCGTTGGTGTTGTAAGCGATTTTGAGGCAAAACCACGTTGGAAATTTCTGATTTTCGTAGTGATTTTGGAGGTCCTAAAAATTATATTGGAAATAAAATGTTTTACAAACACACCATTCATAGCCATTTTGTACTTGAAATTACTGTGCAGTATACTCCTCTATAATCGCAATTTTTAGTACCTGAGACTATACAATCTAAGCCACTTTCACACTCTGCGGTTCTCAACAAAATTACTTCTGACGTGAAAACCTGAAAATGTGTTCAGCACTAGTGTAACGATTTTGACGCCTCATCTTTCGCAAGCGGCAATTTGACAATAATCTCTTGAATATGAGAGAATTCAATTACATTGCACAAATGAATATATTTCCCCAAAACTAATAAATCACATATTTAAATATTAGTCATCTGTCGTACATACGAGGCTGAACAAAGAATTCGCGAAGACCTACAGTGTAAGTATTCGGCATACTGAACTGTTTTGCAATTTGATGCTACGCCAGCTGAGGAAAAAGATATTGCTTTGACAACCATTGTATGAGGTTCAATATCACGTTCATCTGATGGAGAAGTTTCTTGTTCGAAGAAGAATGAAACTCAATGTGTAACATGTTTGCTTCAATGTGTACTCAATGTGTAGAAGTGTATAGCGTATTCATTTTAATTTGGTTTCTGACTTTTTGGTGGGACGGTATAGCTTTTGTTCGTAGTAAAGGCCAAACAATACACAATTAGTAGGGAAATTATACGTCTCCTTTACTTAAGAAATGTGACCAAAGAAATAATTTCGGCCGTTCTTCATCACACGCTTGTCAACACCATTTTTCGCGTAGTAAACTATACTGAAGTATGTGTTCAACTGAGATATCAATTAAAAAAGAAGGATTTGAAGCCGGGCGGGGCAGCCTTGAGTACTCCGTAAGAAAAGGCCATATTGTAAAGATAAAAAAATTCCACATTGATGGTATTCACTTATTGCTTATTTTGTTTTCCTTATTTTCGTATGTTGTTTTCATTTTTGTTCTATGAATACTTGGCGTAATATATTTGGGACATCTAGTAGTTGCAAATTAGGCGGGGGCAGGGAGGGCAGCTTCCAAGAACACACGAGCGCAATCCTCAGCCCTCGCAAACAAATCAGCTCCCAACTATAAGAATGAGGTGGCTCGTAAATGAACAGACGCAAAAGACACGTGGACGTGGAGCAGGAAGTGCAAAGGGGAGAAGGTCACCGAGTAAGCGAGCCGATCAGTGAACTTGGTGTGAGCATTCTTCACGTTGTCTATTCCGAACCACTGTCCAAGTGCCATATACGGACTTGAAATCCCAAGGGCCCCTCCCCCACGGCCGTTTATTTGAGTCCAGGCTCGTCTTTTCCTATCCTGCCCTAGTCCTTCGCGGCTGTTGGCGATGAAAGAACGATCGCCCGATGCATTATTCTCTCCGGATCTTGTATCTCTTGTATCATTGTAACTTCTGTAGTATGTGTATTAATTGGGTGATTACATGTGAAATAAACATTACTAATCTTGAGGAAACCAAGTAATGTTTTGTGAAAATAGGTTCGGGCAACTAGAAACATACTCTTGGCAATATTAATTAACTTTCCTAGATTTGTTATGTTTTGGAGGAGCAGGGCACCAGCGTGCGAAAATGGAAAAATTATTTGTGTACCAAACAGTATTGAATTATTTTCAGCTTTCTTATGTACATGAAGAAAAGCCATTCCAAGCCAAAAAACAATTTTCCTCTTTGAGTAATGAATACTAATAGTTACCATTTGAAAAGATTCAGTAGGCTTAGACTTCAGTTCGGTACATGGGAATGTTGCTGAAATGATGTTTACATAGCGATGATTGCATCTTAGCGATTGATGCTTAGATTGAAGATTACATCTTAGCGAACCAACAAATAATATGATATCAGTGTAATATTTACAATATGTGTGTACAGATGGGCATGATTGGCCGATGTACAGACTTCCAAATACCGCCAACATTTAAATTGTGCGTCTGGACTTTAATCATTGGCAGTTGTCAAATGATTTGCTCTATTCTTTCTATAATTTAAAATATGGCTTTTTAAAATTAATTCACATAGTATTGTAGGCTAGCGCGTTTTGATTTTTGTTGTTCATTTATTTCTAGCTATTTTACTTTGATAAATTTTAAAAGTTTATTCTTTATGTTGTGCCATAGCACAAGATTTTCCCTACTACCTCAGCATACCCATGCATTTTTCTTTTTCCAAAATGTATAAAGGTAACTTTCATTGTACTAACACAATATCAAATAAAAAAGAATGGAATTGATGTGGAAAAGTAATTCTCACAACAGATATATTCAATATAGTTAGATTTCTTGGAAGAATTCACAACACATTTAAAAATATCTTAAGTAATAATTCAATATTCTTGAACAGCTTTACGCTTTGCATGATAGTCACGAAAATATTAAAAATGCTTTTAACTCTTGACAAAGCTACATGACTGAACTGACTGACTAAAATTTTACTGTGTGTTTCAAAACAGCATTGCAGTGTGCTTCTATTTTAACTGTGTTCTAAATATTCATTCATTTTTTAATTACTGAATTTAATTTAATAGAAACAATCTTTTGTAACAAGCAACTATTCACAGTACTTCTAGTTGTTGCTAAGAGCGAATCTTGCATTAATGCAAATAAACCTCTTCAGTCTGCGCAAACCACGGTGTACACAGAAAGCGTAAATAGTATAAGATAGAGGAATATAAATCTTCTAAGTGTGACATTACAAAGATATCCACCATCGCCAAGGGTTGAAATATAGGTGGCATTGGTAGTATAGATAACTGCCAAACCAGCAATAATTTAATAGAATGTCCAATAATATTTAATCCTGTAGATTATGATATAAAAAGCGTTTCTTTGAGGCCTTTAGCCTCAAAATTTTAGTTTTTTTTTAAGGCCCTAAAATACTTTGTTTAGGAGTTATTTAATGATACATCTGACCGAGTCTACAGGTTGCATTATCATGAATATTTAGATGTGTTTTTTTACACAAATCCTTCACATTTTTAACGTCAAAGTTAAATTTGTCACGCGTCTGTGAAATTCTCTTTTTTTAGAAGACTTGTTTACAAAGATCGGTTGCCTGTGAGAGCCACAAAAGGTATGGATACTACTGAAATAATATACGAAACGATAACATTGGTAGCAGTTCCTGCGAGCAGGTCCAAGAGGTCAGTGCAAAAGTTAATTTTTTGTTTTGCTAATAATATTCAATTTTAGTTATACATTTTTCTCAAATACATTATTTCCCTTCAGTTCCCTGAAAAATGCCTAAATGAAGTTTTGAGTTTAATTGGCATCTTACCTTCTAGGTCACAGCAGAGATTTTTCCATTTTCCTCACTTGTATGGTCCATATACCACACATTAGTTAGGTTACAGCAATGCTTTACAGTTGCAGAATTTGCTCTACTCGTGTATTGAGAATATCAACTTATATCAATTTTCAAATATTTAATGTACACAAACTTTATTTAACCCTCCAAAGTAATAACTTCTCTTATCTAATTGAATAATTTGAAAAGCAGATACATAAAAATATTAATAGTGTAAAAATAGCAGAATAAGATTAAAGACTAAAATATTACTTGCACATAAATCAACAAATAATATTCAAAATGTGCAACAATCAGTGAATTTCATGTTTGCAGAAGAAATAAACAAAAATTACCATATATAAACAAGTCCTACTCAGTAGTGTCACTTGCAAAATTTTGTTAATCAGACTATGCACTTTGTAGTGCTATAGTATTAAGCGACCTGCCCATTGTATCCTGGTAGGATCAGGTCTCTCCCTCCCAACCTCTTTGATTTGCCTGCTTTTTCAGAAGCATTGGCAAATCCTTGGGGGGGGGGACCAATGCAGCATTGGGGCCAAGCCCCTCCGGCCTTTAGTTATCGATTACCTATCTTAATTTGGCAAAATTGATTTAAATATTAATTTATAATTGAATTATGTTATGAATTATTTAATTAATAACACGGTATAGTACCATATCTACAGTATATAAATAATATACAATAACAAATATGTTTATTATTTAACGAAGATCTATCAAACCCCACCCAAAATGATCAGCTGGATTTGCTCCTGTTCACAAGAGATGTCAAAGATAAGACGTACCATCATTACCAAATAATGTGATGCCTACAGCCAAATATTCATTTTAAAGTTTAAGGGCAGCCAACATTGATTTTTTTAAATGGATTTTGGCATTTATTTAATGACATAAAAAAATATACTTCTAAATTAACTCATCTATGAACTATAACTAAACTGAGCATCTCATTAGCCAAAATGGGTTCTTAAAATCCAGTACATTGAAAAACTTAGGAAAGGATGAGAAAAAGGATACATTATTTAACCAGAGGTTTTAATGTCCAATAGGCTTACAGGATATTCCCTATGTTCTCTTAATAGCCCTCGACAGTAACAGACCTCAGTCCATAATATGGCAGATTTTCTTCAAATTAAATTATTTACAGCACACTACATGTAGGTCCTCTGCACACTCAGGCTTTTGCTAAAGATTTCAAATCAGTTATACATTTCTGGAGAGACTCCTTCTCTTGTTGAGGAGTGATGGACTTAAGAACATTGCTCACAATCCACGAGACCATGTGCTTCTGGCCAATACGTCTATCAATGTTTTCACGTTCAGCCTGGTAGTCCAGTCGACGTTTCACCTTAACAAATAGAATTTGTTTACATTTAAATTAGTATTAATAATAAACAAAGGGGCACACACTTAGGCATAAAAATGTGCTAGATCACATGACTCCTATTACTCCTGTAGGAAGAATAACAGATATTGTTCCTTTAGAGACATTACTCTACAATCATCACTTCATACATAAATTTCAAGTGTGCTAGTTCCACAAAAGCACTGTACGATGAAAATTTCGAAAGCATTTATGAATAACCAAAAATATTTATCTTCTAAGTCTGGAACCTGGATTTAACACATCCAATAAAACCCACCCACCTCGTGTAGATTAAATTCTAAAAATATTATAAATTAGCGTATCTCGCTTGAAATACTACCAATACTTGTTGTAACTATAACCGCCTACAGGGTCTTCATATTGTATAAGACATTTTTTATACCAACAAAATCATTTTAAGTACCTCATTATAAACAGTCATCAAACGCTCACGATAGGCTGCTTCCAACTGAGCTGCAACATTTTCTCGCTTTGCTTGGAAAAGAAGAGTCTGACCTTCAGCTCGCCACTGCTCCTGTTTTTCTGAAGCAATTGCCTCTTCATGAGCTCGAACTACAGATTCCCGGGATTCTTTGAAACCTGATTCAATTTTCTGCAAATCCATTTTACCATTAAAATGTGTTTTCTATCATTTTCCACATCACAATGGCAATGACCAGAAAATACTTACATCAATTTCTTTATCGGCAAACGTTGCGATACCTGGACCCACCTTCTTTATGAGCAACGCAACCACAATTGCAAGGGAAATGCCAGTGAAAAACTCATGTTCCATGACATATATTTCTTTGCTGAACAGGTAAGTCATCAATCCCACACCAAACGTGTAGGGGCCTGAAAATACATCATCCGTCAAAAAATTAATTTAACTACAGTTCACTGAATGCTGTATGAACTTACCTGTAACTCCCGTTTTCTTGTAGAAAAACGTAAACCATTCATCAGGAATAAAACCCATACGAACTTTTCCAGGCAATTCTGCTCGGACTGGTCTAGGAAAATTCGTAAGATCCCGTTCGGGACTTTCGGCAACAGCAGAACCGGCAGCAGCATGGCTAGAAGACGTGGTTGCTGCACATCGTACAGCTAGTAGCTGTCTGCACGGCTGTACCACAGCTGTAACACACAATGCAAAACTTCAAATCGTTGATCAATTTTCAGATTCCTACTTACATAACACCTTTCTTTTAGATAAAAAAAGAAAGGTAATTGCACTGAAGAAAACCAATACCCCAAATCTTATATTATATTACCTGAAGAAAATGCCACCCTTGAAAACATTGCAGGATTAGAGATCACCCAAACTCGTAAAAATCCACTTGCAACTTATCCAAGTTGCTCGCCCCCAGCTGTCCTTTCCAGCTAGGAAAGATGGTAGAAGGATGGCAACCACACCACTTCGACCAGTGTTCAGACTTTTTACTGTACTTTTTTGAAAAAAAATATCTGAAAAGCTATAAATAATTTTTAAAAGCATTTAGAGAATGGTACAAATGAAATTACATATACAGTAAACGCCGCTAACAATGTAAAGTATAAATGTATGTATCACGTAGTGATTGAAATTATATTGTGCTTGAATGGTTTTGGAGGGGGAAGCTGGGCGAAGCACAGCGAATGGAAAGGGTGAAGCGGGGCGAAGAGGGGAAAAGGGATCCTCAGATTCAGAATGCTATAGCCGCTGCTGGGTCTTAGCCGGGAGCGGTGTGTAATAGAATGGTTGTAGATAATGAGGACGTGATTCGTTTCGCAAATTGTGCGAAGTGACACTGAAGATCGTTTTGTTCCACTAGAAGGCTTTATTAAAGTTTTTACCTCTGATTACACCTCCGTATCTTGATGTTCTGAAAACAGAATTGTAAACTCTGAAGAAATGTGCTGTTGAAAGTAGTTTCAAGGAAATAATTTGTGAATATGGGATTGTGTTATTCGTGTTGTAGAAATGCGTCTACTGACATCACACCGGACATTGTAAATACTAGTTTTACATATTCATTAAATATGTGACAGTTATGCATATATCAGTATCCTTCAAAAACATGTGGTAACCTAACAATGCTTGTTTTGTTAAGGGAGAGTTTAGAAGTCGGGCACAAATTCTGATAGGTATTTAATTGTTCACGTTGTATTAGTATCGTGATTTCATTTGTTTTGAATATTTGCTTGTTGACTTTTGTTATATTTACTGTTGCCATTTGATCAACTCTGCTAAAGAAGCATGTCCAACATTAATAAAATTTCCATCTCCAGGAAACGAGGCGAAGACAGCAGATGGAAGCAGCTGAGAGACGATTGAAAGAACAAGAAAAGAGAGGCATACAAGATCCTGAACGCTTGAAAAGGCAACAGCAGCGTCAACAAGAATTTGAAAGAAGGCAGGAAGAGGCTGCTAAATTGAGTGGTTCTAGTACAGGTTTGAGAGTGAGTGTTAATCACTTAACTTTTTATTAATATCTAGCACACACCACAAATATTCACTATCGTAATCTTTTAATTTATTTGTTTCAGTGGCAAGTGAACTAATTGTGCAAGCATAACTTTTCAGTGTTGCTCTTTTTCTACAAACAATCAAAAGGGACTGTTAGATATGGAACATTTCCTTCTGTTTTGTTAACATTTGTATTTTATGTAACTACATATCTTTGCCAGTTTAAATATTTGTAATGAGTATTGTAAATTAGCAGCTGCAGTTTTGTAATCTGAGAGGATTGTGTTTAAAATAAAACAAAAGAGGCCCTTAAAAAATTAAAATGCCAAGTAAATGTAAGAATTGTGGAAGTACTGAAATAGATGTAGATCCTGCACGTGGTGATACAGTGTGTACAAGTTGTGGCTCTGTCCTTGAAGACAGTGCCATTGTTTCTGAATTACAATTTGAAGAAAACTGTCATGGTGGTTCTTCTGCTATTGGACATTTTGTATCATCTGAATCACATGGTGGAGCAAGTGGTTTTGGGAGTAGTTTCCATACTGGTCTTGGACGGGAGTCTCGTGAGGTGACCCTTGCCAATGCTAAAAGAGCCATTACTGGAGTTGCGCAGCAATTACGACTCACTCAACACTGCATTGACACAGCTCATAATTTTTATAAAATGGCTCTTGTTCGTAACTTAACAAAAGGTCGCAAGAGCACTCATGTTGTTGCTGCTTGTTTATATATTACATGCCGAGTTGAAGGTACACCACATTTACTTATTGATTTCAGTGATGTGTTGCAAATATGTGTATATGAACTTGGTCGGACATACCTGCGCTTGTCAGAAGCTTTATGTATTACCATTCCATCAATGGACCCGTGTTTGTACATTCTGCGATTTGCTCACCGCCTTGATTTTGGTGACAAAACACATGAAGTTTCAATGACGGCTTTAAGATTAGTGCAACGTATGAAACGTGACTACATACACACAGGTCGACGTCCATCAGGCTTGTGTGGAGCTGCTTTGTTGATGGCTGCACGAGTACATGAATTTAATCGCACTACTGGTGACATTGTAAAGATTGTTAAAGTTCATGAATCAACTTTAAGAAAGCGTTTGATAGAATTTGGAGAGACACCTTCAAGTCGTTTAACATTAGATGAGTTTATGACTGTTGATCTAGAGGAAGAACAAGATCCACCATCCTTCAAAGCTTCTAGGCGCAAAGACAAGGAACGATTGCAAGAGATGATGGAAGAGGAAAGTTATGCAAAACGATTCCGTGAATTACAAGCAGAGATAGAAACTGTGCTTGAGAAGCGTGGTAGTAAACGCAAAAGTAAAGTCCTTGCATCTGCATTTCCCTGTGAAGATGGAGATGCTGATAATTTTATAATGGAAACAACAATGGATGTTATTAATGATTATATTGCTGATGATGTGGATACTGCCTCTAGATCTTCAATGGATGTTAGTTTGGGACCCAACATAGCCAGCATGGGATTGGCAACAGCAATGGAAAAGAGTCCTGGAGAAACTCCAAGTTTTGATGTTCCTGAATGCTCCAATATTTCAGAAATGTCTGGTGGTTCTGAAGAAAAACAGCTGGCAGGAGATGAAAATAATGATGATCCTCTCATTGGTTTAGATGAGGATGAAATAGATTCATATATTATGTCAGATACAGAAGCCAGATACAAGGATTCTTTATGGAATAAAGTGAATGCTGAATATCTTAAGGAGCAGAAGGAGAAGGAAGAACAAAGGAAAAGAGAAGAAGAAGAGAGTAAAGAACAAGGTAAACCAGAGAAAAAGAAGAAAAGACCACAAAGGAAAACTGATAAAAATGCTGTTGCTAGTACTCCTGGTGAAGCTATTACTAAGATGCTAGAAACTAAGAAAATATCAAAAAAGATTAATTATGATGTTTTACGTAGTTTGACTGCTCAAGATTCAGAGAATACTAAGATTGAGAAAGAATCAACTGATGATAAAAGAGTTATGTCATTGGAGCCACGTGCCCCACGGGGTATACCACCTTCAAAACGTTCACGTGTGAGGAAAGGTGAAGGTCTTTCACTTCTTTCTCATTCTGCTCTTAAAACAGAACTGTCTCAGTCATCTCTCAAGTCAAATCTCTCTCAAATGTCCATCAAAACACCAGCTGATGAATTAACTCAATCATCCCAACCATCCCAGTCTGGATCCTCTTCAGGTAAAACAATATCTGACTCAGATGTGGTCCCTCAACAATTAGGATGTGCTATGGAAGAAAGCATTGCTGGTGAAGTTGAGGAAGATGACTATGAAGAAGAGGAAGAAGTGGAAGAGCAAGAACAAACAGAAATGTCCCTTGCCCAGATGTTGAATCAGCATCGAGAAGATGATATGTATGGAGATGAATACTACGATGACTACTAAAATGAATTCATTCTTAAGATGGGAAATGTTTAAAAGATGGAATTTTGAAGTAGACATTTGATTTGTGTTAATTCTCTAGAATAAGAAAAATGGTATTGTTGTGATTTTATTGATCAAGAAATTCTAAAAATTATTTGATAGGTACATTAATTATCATGATCATACCAGAATGTCGGTTCATTATTTTTCCATGAACACAAAGAGTTTGAGTTATGTTTAAAATACTGAATGTATGCATGAATTTTATTATGTATATAGGTTACAAACCATGGCTTAACTGGTGACGGTTAACAATACTGTTGTTGACAATGTTTACTGGATAAAAGTTTATAATTTAGGATTAAGTTGAAAAGATGACTTGCATATTATGAACTTAATTTAATGAACAAGTAGAATGTTAACATATTTAAGTTTTTAAATATGTTTGTACATTTCAAAATCTTCATTTCAATACTAGATAAACATGATTTTGCTCTTCAGAACTTTAGCAAACTATTATAGCAATTGTCCTTTTCTCATCCAGTGAACCATTTTTATTTCTAGATATTGTGTTTATAACCGTTTATCACTGTACCATGTTTGAATATTGACTGTGATAACTTTTCAATAGAGCTTCTTAAGCTAAGGTATCACATAAGTTTACCACCCACAGTTTAACAGTTTGTGAAGAATCAACTGGAAGCTACTGCTTGTTGATTTCAGTGTTCAGCATTATACATACATATTTTTTTCTTCTTTGTACAGTATTTATGCATATGAAAAAATAAAACACCTTTTGCTGATTGAATGAAATTGGTTTTATCAATTGAAAAATTAATACAAGCATATGATGTTGAATGTACAAAACAAAAATATCTTGAAAAGCTTGAATAAACTACCACGAAAACTGTATTAGTTAGTGTGATGATGAAATCTCAGAAGTAGAAGCATAATTATCACCTGCAATTTTAAGTTTATTTGCTTTTGACTAAGTACTGATGTGTAAGAATTCAAGGAAGCTTCGTTGATCATTATAACTTGTAGTTGCTACTTTCAGAACCTCCTTGCAAAAATGTTTCTTTGGTTTGTGCTATTGATGTCAACTCTTCAATACATTGTTTTATAAATCGTTTCTCAAAGGCACTACTGACAATTGAGTGTCCAACTTCACTGCGAACCCATTGAACCATGTGTTTGTGAGCTAAAGCTCGTATCACTCGTTCTTGTTCAAGTTCCCAATCCAAATGCTGCTTCACCTGAAATACATACTTTAGATTTTATTTTTTATTGACTCCAAGGCTGTCCATAATTCAAGAATTCTCAAGAAAATGCAATTGTTAAAATACCACTTACCAGAACTAGCTGCTTCCCTCTTTGGATAATTTTATTTCATTTGAATAGCATTAACTCCAAAGTTGAAGGAAGTTTCTTTAAAATGGCATTGTGTTTGAACAATTAACATAGTATCAATACTGAAAGACCAGCCTTATTGTGTTTCGTGTTTGTTTACAAAAATGCTTTGTGCAGAAAAATTTCCTCCATTTTTAATTTCTTATAAACAGAATAATACACTTAGCATAAAGAAAGTTATGTATTGCCGGGGAAAAATTGATTTCCAGACATACAAAAATGGAAATAGGGGGCCCTTTATTAAAAAAAAAGTTTTTTTCTTTTCTTCTGAGAGCGTTCATCTGACTGTGGACAACACTAGTGACTTACCCATTTGCACAATTTTTCCAGAATTAATATTCTCTGGTTGATCTGACCTTTCTCTCTGTGATTTTGATAACATTCTTTAAATTTTCAGGATACTTTACATAAAGGCCCTGGGACAGATTCAAAATTGGATCCAAATTTTTCATTAAATTAATTGTAAGAATGCTTTGAAATACACTTGTATATATCCAATTCTCACTGTTTATTTTGAATTTTTGAAAATTGCAAGAGTTTGAATTTTTTCAGCACCTTCTTATAACTACAGTATTGAAGATAGCGAAAGATTTTCAAATAAAATTTGTTCTCCCCAATTAGTTCTTTCATTAATGTTGTGTACATTATTTAAAAACAATATTAGATTTTGAGTGAAATAAGGGCAATATTAATAGATATTAAAAATGCAATTTTCTCAAAAAGGATTCCTAATTTTTACTATCAACATTTTGTAGGGATATTGCTAAATTTTTGGTGTAGAAGATGACAAACATAATTTCGCTGTATTCTCTTGTTTTTTATGGAAGTGCACAAATGTAATTTTTTTCAAATATCTCTCTCACCTTGTTAATATTTTCATTACAGCAATTCTCATGTAATATTGCATTTAAGAGGACTATTGCTTCAAATAATCTGTAATGAAAGAGCTCAAGAGCAAGAACTCAAAACTTTTCTTTGAAAATTGGATCAAAATTCTGTATTTTCAGAAACACTCAAACACTGTTTTCATGAAAACAACTGCAATTTTTTTTTTCTCGAACGAATTGTGCTAATTGCACTAAATAACATTACTTTAATGCCATTTTCTTTATTTCTGTTAATAAATAATAAAATGAAATAATTCCATGGATGTCACTATGTTTTTCAAAAATTATACATACAATTTTTTTATAATATCTGCCACATAGTTAATATTATCATTATGGGCATTATGAATAAGCTGCCTGATTTTTGCCTATTTTTTACTTCAATGGAAAATGCAGATTTTAGGTTAGTTTATTAAGAGTACTTGTATTATATGCAACATTTATAGTGACTATATAAAGCCTATTTTGTGTTTAAATGCCTAAATGTTGCCTATTTTCGTATTTATTGATCAAAAGGAAAAAACCTTCACAATTTTTGAAAAATTGTAGGTTTTTTCGTTTTTATCCTCCAGATTACAGAGAAATTGAACCACTGTCGATACATCAAACGGTCTGTTTTACTGCCACCATAGTGTAAGTATTTTAAAATGTGAAACATTCAAAATCGCGGGTGGTTATTTTCACTTAGAATTTTTACAGAAACGGCTCCAAATTTTCTCCTCATACGTTTCAAAGGACAGTAAAAAATTGCCGCTAGTTCCATTTTTCGCGATCAGTACATGTACAAAAATTGCGAAATCTTAACATTGCAAAAGCACAATATTGAATACAGAGGGTTTTTTTCTTAAATGAGAAATGTTGCAAATATCAGATCTTTAAAAAAATGCTATGTATATATTTTTTAAACAAAAGAATGCAGCAAAATTAATTCTGTCATCTTAATCAGTGCAATTGGCGCTATTCTTTGGAAATGTCAGAGAAAATGACGTTTGGGCGTTTCTGAAAATGCGAAATTTTGAGCTAGTTTTCACAGAAAACTATTGTTTTCGAGAACCATTGTCTGACATTTTTTTAAAGCACATATTCTCATAAATGCGTTAATGTCAACAAATTACCGTTAAAGTAACTAAAGACAAGTGAATAAAATTACAATTTTGTGATTAAAAAAATATATAGAATAATATGGCGTTTATGACATCTGTACATTTAGCACTATCTCTACCAAAAGCTTAAAGGAAATATTTTGAACCTTTTTTGAGAAAACCTTGATTTTGTAATTTTTTAGAATTGCAAATATTGCGCGAAAATTACTAAAAGTTTCAAAGAATGTGCAGGACCTTATTGAAAGGACTGATTATAGACACCAAATTTTATATGCAGGAAAACTATTTTCAGTTTTGTAGATGTAGCAAGACGCTGGAAAAATTCAAACTTTTGTAATTTAAGAAAATTCAGTTAACCATGGAATCGGACTTATGTCACTTTTATAAATGTATTTTACCCTGTTCTTACAAGAAATTTAAAGAAAAAAATTGTAGCCGTTTGTGGCAATATTTTGATAATGTCCGGGAACTTCATGTAAAGAAGCTCAAAGTTTTGAAGAATGTTGTTCTAAGTCGTGGCGTTTCGTGTGGAGGCAGATCAACCGGGACATTTTCGGAAAAATCGTACGTATGGTTTACGTACGTACGTATGCTAGTGGTGTTGACGGTTAAAAGGACAGACGCGTTGGAGAAAAAAAAACATGTATGTTACTTCATGTAAACTATAGTCCTGTCTGTCAGACCAGCGCCGTGGGTAAAGTAATGGAACGGCTTATTGTAGCTACTTAACCATACAATGAATAATGAGGTGACGGCAACACGGCATCACGGTTTTTTTGGAACCTGGCAGATCCACGACCACCAACATAATGTGTGCTTTGAACTGGACTAGGGGGATTAATGAAGGTTGTCCCATGGACATCTACATACACTATGCCAAAGCCTAGGATAAAGTTCCGCATACGAGATTCCTGTGCATGCCGTGGGCTATAGGGAATCGAGGAAAATGACTTCCCTGGATTATCTGACTGACAGAGCTTTTCAAGTTCGTGTTCGAAGCACCCTCTTTTCGCCAAGACCTGTTACAAGTGATGTTCCTCAGGCCTGTGTTCTGGGACCCATATTGTTGCTTTTGTACACAGATGACCTCGGAAAAGGCTTCAGATCGTTGTTGAATACTGTTGGAATAATATTGCACTTGTGTCTCGGGAGAGCAAATTGCGGAGACACGATTGTATGCGAAGACAGCCGAGTCGCTGTCCGTGAGAGTCGCACGGCAGGAAATTTCAAATTTAAATTTGAAACTTAGACTTATGACCACAAAACATACGTGATGGAAAACTGAATTTATAAACAAAATATTAATATTAATTAAATATTAAAATTTATTATATGAATGTTAATATAGCAGTATTGGGTATATTGTTTTATGTTTTCATAAATTGTTATCATTTCCACATCACTTGATTGAAGTAGATAATCTTTGACGCGATTTTTTAAAGTGA
>BOPP01000245.1:1580850-1593242 GCA_017312745.1 Gryllus bimaculatus
GAAACATAGTCCGGATTACGATTATACAAGGTCAAAAATAGAGCACCACTGAAGCACACGTTCCTCTGAGCGAAACAAAATTCAATACAGTACGTGTAGCGCAGATTTAAACCGATCTACGTTCTCACAACGCATTCTATATCATTCCGATAATACTAAACAACAAGTCGAGCAAAATGTGATCTGGTCAAGCGCTCAAGCAACGAGAGCCATACCTCAAACAGCACTACCCACACATGACCATTTCGCGCAATACTCGTTATATCTATGTAAAAAATGCTTCAGTTGAACAGTATTTCAAAAGAGACTAGGTTTTTACGGTCGAGAAACATATCGATCACGCAATAACTTGACCGGAGAAACCAAACTTCAAAGAACAGGCACCTCGTTATTTTCTTCCCACGTAAGCCAGGAGACCACAGCATAGCAACGTTTTCTCACTATACATAAACGATAGGAGCGTCAACTTTCGAGAGCTTTCACAGACATGTGGACATAGAATAGCGAAGCCACTTCCACACAGCTGCTTGCAGTCAGATAGACTAGCCACAAAGAGCCACACATGCACATCTGTTGGTTAGTAGTAAGCACAAGCACTACGATGCTGCGATTATACCTTCGAGCGATTATTCCTCACGTCACAAGAGTCAATATTGCTAGGGTGCCCACCTCTAACGCGGTGTTTGAGGAACCGCAAGCGACACCTGGAGCCCGGCTTTTTGATGAGACATCAATCATCACCCTCGGGGGTATTTTGAAAAAATCGCGATATGTCACGTCTTACTTCTTCAACTCGTACAATAACAATTTGTCCAAAAATATTTTAGTATACAACTATAAGACTACGAGATTAATTACAAACCTACCAAGTATTCAAACACGAGCGCTTCTCTATCTCTCATCAGAAATCGTCCTCCTCTCTTCTTACGAGCCAAAGACAAAAGCGCGAGAACATGAAATATATGCGTCTTTGCCAATATCCTCCAGAGTAATCAGCCATACCAGGCGGACTGTTCCACTCTTTCTACGCTATCAGACACAGAGACAGCATCTAGCCGAATTAGCCGAGACATTCGCATCGCGCATACAGTGACAAAGGCAAATAAAATCCCCAAGACGGGGAATATGGACTATTAGGCGATACTATCCGAATCAACCTTTTAATGAAGCAGAGCGAGCCCGAATGTGTTAAGTTTCGTATCGACATTGACGTCGAGTCAGCATGCAAATTTATAGATTATCATCTATGTGTCTGAAAATAACACATGAATCCGCAAAAATGTCGTTGGTGATAGCCGCATAACATCTTACAACACCGACCCTGGACCAAATTGGCCAATTCTTTTTGTAAATGTTCGTTGAAGTTCAAGAATGGTTTTACGTCGAAGAAAATTCGAATAATTCCGAAACCCCTAAAAAACAGCCTTTTCGTTTTTCCTATACAAACGTTTTCTAACTTAATACGTAGAGTCCAATTGAGCTTTATAGCTATGTATAAAGCAGCTCATTGCTTGTCTTAAAACAATGTAGGTATGTTCCTAACGTCAAAGAGTCAATTTTACTTTATTACCAATTATAACACAATGTCTCAAATTCATCATACTATGCAAAATCAGTGCGTGTTCGTACACACGTAAATACATCGTTGAGGAGATTTAATGTCGCGTTTCACGACAACTATAACAAAATAATCTATAATATAAAATGCCTCCTAGTTAGGACGAAGCAATTTTGGTAGTAACGAACCCGGATAGCTACAACCAATGGAGCTAATTACCGCAAAATTAATCATGCTGCACCAAAGAAACGTGACACACGACAATGAACACATGAAAGAATTCCGGATATCGAGAAACGCGTGAGCGCGAGCGCTAGCATTTCAACTATAATCGACGGGCAAGTTGAATGCGAGCTGCTTTCATTTACCATTGTCAATTGACTACAGTAACTACAATGTGTTGTTAATGGTTCTATGAACTCTCGGTTTGTTCATATGGTGGCATGAAAGACAGCTGGCATGATGTGCCTGAAGAATCGCAGTATAAATAACGCATCAGAAGAAACATATTTGCAGCACCAATGGGTACAGTAGAATTCGACTACATCTGAACCACCGTCCAACGGTATTCACACTGGCAGGAAAGTCAAATACGATTCACAGTCACTTATTGAGGGTCGATATCCAATCAATATAACATGTGCTTTCAAATGACTTTCATTTGGCTCTATCCAATGTAGTTCGGGAAAATTGTAATGCCACTTGTCTCAAGTATTATTATAGCAGTTAATCATAAGTTAATTTTTATGTTCTGTCACCAATTAAAATGTCACTAATCCTTCAATTTCTTAATCATTAAGACATAATCATCACTTAGTCAAGAAATGTCAAAGAAACTATTAATCAATTAGTCCTGGCCGTCGCCGCCAATCATCGCAATTGCATGAATGCTTTTAACCAATGAGTTGAGAGATCGAGGAAAACTGGTAATGATCTCAACACTTTGAAAGAATTAATTTCAAACAAATCTTACCACTGTCGAATGATACAACAGAAGTATGTATTGATTACTCTTATAGAAAGAAACAAATGATGAAACTGCGAGGGATTTACTCTAGATGCACCTGGTGGTTACAGGGAAAAACTTTTTTGCTTTCTTTAATATTGAGCAACGATTCGCTCACAAAAATGAAATTGCACTTGCAACTCGCTTCTCGGGAATTCGCAGCAACTTTGCTGAAAGTGGGTCGAACAGCCCATTCAGCATTAAAATTGCCATTAAATATGCAAAGCAATAAAACTCCGATCTGCAAGCATTCGAAAAGAAGCTGCTGCAATGGCAAAGGTCTTGGCAGCAATGTAAATTAATTGTTTGGATGAATGCACGGATGGCACATAAAAATCTTTGGAGGCTTAAAGACCTTAAAATATCTTACGGAGCAATCATAACAATTTGGTGGTGCCAATGGTTTTTATGCTGGAGATTTTCGTCAAAACATTTGCCAGTGATTCCACGTCACAACCAGCTGATGAACCTCAATGCACATGTATAAAGTCTCACATTTGTGAACATTCCAAAGTACTTCATTTAAGCAAGAATAGTGCGGTCGAGTTTGCAAATATGACCATCTGGTAAAGATATTCTCTAAAACAACTCATTGCATATTGGTATTTGGGCAAATTTCCTATTAGACCGTTATAAACTGACAACAAACTTTGAGGGAAAGTTAATGCAGCCAGTAGACTCGATCAAAAGATGAACATTATTCAGAAGGTGTTTTCCAGATGTTTTCTCAAAATTAAGAGAAACCGTGATTGGTGAGCGAACGAATATATTGGCTGCCAAAAAACTTAGATGTAAATGAATTAAATTTAAAAAATTCAAGAACAAAATGACAGGCGAAATCGAGGATATATAACATCCGTTGATTTGCTACTAACCAAGACGTTAGTGAACCTCATCACCAGAATTTTTAAATCCGCCGGACTTATGCCAGGATTGCTACCTCAAAATCATTCAAATTAAAGGTTGATTCGGGTAGTTATACTAATGTTCGCCAATATCAGCCAACCAACTGGTCTTGCAACGGTTATACGTAAAAAAAATTACTAAACAAGACTGATAGAAGCAACTATACCGAAGGAAGGTATACAAGGAGAAACAACGTCGCTCATGACCGCACATCCAATGATTCCGACTGAGTGCCGTTTGACTTTAAACGACTACAGGTTTCCAGTTCGCTTGCTTTTGCTATGACCAATATAAACCAAGTCCCAGGGGCAATCAATTAGTGTTTGTGGTATACATCTGGAAAAACACATGTTTCTCACATGTCATTGTATGCTGCCTGTTCCCCGGTGTTTGGAAAATCATCAGATCTGTTTTTCTGTGTCGCGGCTCAATCAAACAAAAAATCGTATATACAAAGCACTACAATAAATAAAACACTGATTTTGGTTAATAATTATGATGCAGCATTGAGTAACAAATAAAGCGGAGTTAATCTTTTTTAATGCTTATATATATGTTTTATTAATTATATTTCGTTATTCACAACGCCCTATCACCGAGGTGTATCGTTCTGTTTCAGGTAGAGTGTTGTATTGCCCAGACTATAAAAATGTGGTGGTGAAAATAACTTCACAATTACAATCTTTTTGAGCAGGAACGAAGCTGTCGGGTCCGCTAGGGTTTAGATAGAGATGATTTATAATTTTTTATTGAAAAAGCTAACCCCAAACTAAAAAATGCAACCAATCAAACCATGTTATATTGTTGGGAGTTTGTAAAGAATGTTTCTTCCTGTTTGTTACTCAAGTTCAACATTCGAGACTTATTTGGATGTCATGTGTAAATGACGTTCAACAAGTATTGAAACTGCCCTTGATTACAATTAGTGAAAGAATACGTACATATATATATTATATATATATATATATATATTATATATATATATAGTATATATATTATATATATATATAATATTATCAAAATATAGATTTTTTTTAAAATACTGTATTCACTTATATTTTGTCTTCATTTCTTCATTGTTATTACTTGAAAACGCGAAAAAAAATCGCATCAGTATCTTTGTAAATATTGCGAAAGTCGTTTACATTGAATAAGGAAATTTGTTGAAGGCATTTAAATGATTAAAACACAAACAAAATGGAAGACAATATAAATTGAATCATGCAAGTAATTCAACTTCGCTAGCCGGATAACTTGAGTATGAACATAAATCATAGTTCATTCGCCGACACAAAAGAAGAGACAAATAACTTTTGCATAGCATTGTGCGAATAATTTCACATTGTTCTATTGCCTAGTATCATGCTTCATCATTAATAAGTCGAATGACATTGATTATTGTGTTTTTCCTGATAAAGCGAGTGTTAACATTTTGAAAGTGAAATAAAGTTTCTACAATGGAATTGAAGTGTCGAAAAAGCAGCGAGAAGAATAATTTCATAGAGTAAAAGAGAAATGTTTATCTTCGTGCCGACGGTAAACTCGAAGTTAAAACGTTTCTGTTTTCGCAGTGGATATTTAGAAAGTAGAGGTTCAAACGTTCGTTCAGAAAAAATGTTGGTAAGTATAAAATAAATGGTTTACTATCCAGCTAAGAATGGGAGGTATTGAATCTTCCTTCAGGTGAAGTAATGGTAGAATTTTTTAAAAACTCATGTTGGCCATTAGGTGTGAATCGGTGTCGTAGAGATTATCTCAAGATGAGAGCATGAAATTGCAAAAAGTATTGACAGTTGAAAATACCTTTTGACAATATTTTAGATAAGCTTAGAGCGTCGTATTTCAACTGATTGAATTAGACGTCGTGATGTTAATAACAAGAAAAGATTTTCATAATTTTGCAAGAGCTTCATAACTATTTGAAAGCACAAGGTTAGACCATAATAATGAAGTACCAGGTGTGCATTTCCTGCGTTGAGGGATTGCAAAAAAGTGCAAGGTTGTTGTTTTTCTACAAGGCACAAGGTTTCATTTCAAAAAGAGTTATCACAGTTGAAAGAAGATGATTGTGTTTAATTATAATGAAATGACACACAATGGCGAAATGCTTAAAAGCGATTTGGCGAGAAGTTGTGTTAGTCTAGACAGTACAAATGGTTTAATTCCGTAACGCGTTTGAAGTTACAATTCACTTTGTAGACGACTAAATCAGGTTTTTTCCATGATACATTCATGTTGTCCAACCGTCTACTGCATGCGAAAATGCTTAAAGTTTACTTATGTTAAGAATGTGACTTGCGAAAATTGGAGACGAGAGTTTTTAGACGACAATGGCGGATGGTTTTATAACTCGCCTGGCTAGATGTTATGGAAAAACGCGAAGTTCCGATATTTTGTTCCTGCATGTGGACTAGAGCGTGGAGGAAAATATTCTGACATAAAGTCAAGGCAATAAAGAAAAACAAGCCGGAGTTATAAAGTTTTTCAGCACTTTAATGGAAGAAAGGGTCCAATTGCATTTGATCGAATGTCCAAGAAGGCACGTGAAGAACTAAAAGAGCGAATCCAAACACTGCTGAATTCGAAGGTATTTATTATAACGAATACCACCGAACAGTGCCAACTGGGCTTATTGTTTATATTAATATGCAGGTGTAAATACCAATATGATTAGAAACGCATGCATGTTATCAATTAAACACATTTAGTTTGAAAGGCAAATAAGCCAAAAAGACTCTCGACATGACTAATAAATGCTTTAATGCGTTTTTTTGCGTGATAAATTTTTTGATAAGCTTATTTCTAATCACAAAGGTAAAATTGATGTCCCAAGATTTCTGCATACGACAACGTCACATGTAATTCTCGAATTGGATATAAATTATTATGTTAAAGTGATGAGTGGATTTGACTTGTGGAAGTATTTCACAATAATAAAAGCGAAATCTATCGAAGTGACGCGAAAGTAAATGACACATGCAAACTGCGATTCTGTAAAGTATCTTGAATATGAAGTATGTTATCAACGCTATAATTTGCACATGCCCGGAACCAGCGGTATTGAAGTTCAATATGTGTAAACAGTGTCATTCTGTGCATGAAATCCGTAAATGAGAATTCAACACTTACGTAATGATGATACAGGAGAAGATGTTGTATCATAAATGACGAACATGAATGCGTTTCACAGGAAACGATTCTGAGCGATCTGCAAAACAATGAGGCATACCAGGTAATAATTACCGAAAACAGAAAAATAGAATCAATTTCCTTGCATTAAATGAAGCTGACTTTTGAAGAACTGACCAATGGAACATTGATTTCATAAATGGATTAGAGACATAACTCAAGACAAACAATGCGAGCTCAAATGCGTGAAACAAAGTTCAAATGTTGCATCTGTCAGTCATAGGAGAACCACCAACAAAACGTACGAAATTTGAACCTCAAAGAAGGTTTGTCTCGACAAAAAAACAGAGAAAAAAAACTACATCCTCTATAGTTGTACCCACTGCACAAGAAAAGGAGGATATCGCGATAAATTTATTATGCAATAACAACATTTTAAGCCCTCAAAATGATTAATATACTTCATAAAAATAATTGAATCGTGTACGTTTTACTGGTATGTTATTATACATTCTCAAATATACTGTAATTTATTTGTATTTTATAGAGTGGATATAGGTCTATTGGGGACACCACTTAAAAAAACGCGCAAAACTACTTCAATCTAAATCAAATCTACTTTAATCAAGTGGTGTGGAAATGATAACAAGTTATAAAATCATAAAATAATATAACTAATACTGCTAATTAATTGTGATTCTTATATTCATGATTTTATTCTTTTGCCAATTTGAAAATATTTAATTAATATTATTAACATTAAGTATATTAACATTTATATAATTCGTGTTAATATTTAATTAATATTCATATATTAATATTTCGTTTATGAATTCAGGAAAATGCTAACAATTTATAAAAACATACGATAATATAACTAATACTGCTAATTTATTGTAATTCTTATATTCATTACTTTATTCTTTTGCCCATTTCAAAAGGTTTAATAATAGTGTTTTCCATAAAATATGTTTTGTGGTCATGTTTCAAATTCAAGTTTGAAATTTCCCGCATGTGACTCTCACTGACAGCGACTCGGCTCTCTTCGCATACAATCGTGGCTCCGCAATTTGCCCTCCCGAGACACAAGTATAATATTGCAACCTACTTGACAGTGCCTGACTGGGGAGAGGGAGTTCCGTTATCCAATAAAAGTTTCAAATTGTGTTGACGTCACTGCAGAGTTGCCGACACTTAAGAAAAAAAATGAAATCGTACAGCTGGAAGTAACTGTTAATTGATGAGTACCATTACATCTTTGGTTATGCATCGGGTGTACGGTTTTGTGTCGTATTCTGTGTGGTCTTATTGCGATTTATCTGTCGCTACTGTTGTGATCTGATGCAAGAATGACCACACGACCAAGTGTCTGCCGCCCGAGTTAAGGGGCATCGCTTTACCCTCATCCTAGCGGTCAAATAAACAGACATCTTCGGACTTTAGTTACGCTAATACTAAGTTGTATGAAAACCGATATTGCAACAAGTGGACCTTCATGAAAATTTGCAAAGGATAGAGGAATGGTCTGTTTTGTGGTAATTCCCATAGATATGTCTAGAACTCGTGACTTTTAGTAGTTCGGAGGGCAGCACTGACGCCTCTGGGTGGCAAGCGGCAGGCTATAAGCCGCGAGCTTATGGATAAAACACGACATAAGTGTCGATTTTCTTTTAAAACAACGTGATCATTCTTCGTTAGAAGTTTTCCTCTGCCTACAATGGCGTAATTTCTTTTTTGTTTGACTTAGGTACACTTTCTTGCAGTGAGATGTTATTATTTTCTGATATTCTACGCCACTGATACTTATATATAAGTATCAGTGGTGTAGTATATAAGTATCAATCGTAGGACATAAGAAAACGAACAAGTACGAGAAAGTCTCTGCCATTCTGAAATACCTCATTGTTTGTGTATTATCTCATTTCTTTTGTTGATGCATACATTAAATGTATGATATTGGGATTTTTGTAGTACATTACTAGACATCAGATGTTTAGGAAAATGTCTATTTTATTCTAATGAAAATATTTGAAGACAATTATACACAGTCCGTCCCACAGAAAAGGTGACAGATGTGAAATAAAATACAAGACGTTTGTTGTTCGTAGTGTACATGCTTCTTTATTCAAAATAGTCTCCTTGTGAGTCAATACACAACCGGAAGCGTTGGAAAAATTGTTGAAAACAATTCTGATAGTCAAGAATTGGAATTGCCTGCAGGATCGTTGTCGTGGCTTTCTGGATATCGGAAATCGTGTCGAAACGCCGTCCTTTCATGGCCGTTTTCAGTTTGGGAAATAGCCAGACGCCGCACGGAGCTAAATCCGGCGAATAAGGAGGATGGTCAAGCGCAACAATACCTTTTTCAGCCAAGAATTGGCGAACGATCTTGCTTTTGTGCGCTGGAAAATTGTCGTGCAACAAACACCAAGTTCCTTGGTTGCGGTATTCAGGCCTCACCCGAACAATCCTCGACCATAAACGAGTTAGAACACCCAAGTAGTAATGTGCGTTCACCATTTGACCTTCTGGAGCAAGTTCTTTATGGATAATTCCTTTGGAATCAAAGCAAACTGAGCAATGTCTTGACACGACTTTTCTGCATTCGCACTTTTTTCGGTTTCGGAGATTCTGGACCTTTCCATTCCGACCTCTGGCGCTTTGTAAGTGGCTCATATTGAAAACACCATGTTTCATCACCGGTTACGATGCATGGCAGGAAGTCTGCGTCCTCATCGGCCGATCGTTTCGTGTCTCTGCAGTGTTCCACTCTGCAATGCTTTTGATCGTCAGTTGTTTTAAGAATTCCAGTGAGCTCCTCTATTAACCTGGTAGATGCACAACGATCATTTCGACGAATTTCAGCCACTTTTTGGACATTATCTTCGACGCGAACTGTCGCTGATGCTCCTTGACGTGGATCGTCTTCAATGCTCTCTCTTCCATCACGAAATCTTGCATACCACTTAAAAACGTTTTTACGACTCATTGCTTCACTACCATAAACACGTTGTATCATTTCAAAAGTTTCTGTGGCACTTTTATCCACTTTGAAACAAAACTTAATGTTCGCACGGTTCTCCATTGCTCTTTTCACGACCGAGGGTCAAAACATACTGTTGCAGTTTTATTTACTGCGAGTCTGTGATGTCAGCGCTGTTCCTTTTAAAACGGAAGATAGTCAAAACACAACACTACTTAATTCCTGCATCAGATCACAAATTGCTTGATTGGTTCCGCAAATATAAAATAAGTCACCTGTGCTGTGGGACGGACTGTGTATGTATATGAATAATGAACATCCAAACATTCTGACAAATTTTTATATTGGCTTTTTTGGTATGTTGTGACATAAATGCCTTTTTAAGCATATTTTTCTTTTTAAATGATTTTGTTTTCTTAAACGTTATATATTTATTTTTACTCGTGATTACAAACACAAGTTTACATCATTTTAAGTTGTACTAAATATATAGAAAGTCCCCATTTTAAGTTTTTAATGTCTTTTTAGGCGCTTAAAACTTTAGTTTTTAATACCTTAACATCCGATGTCTATTCATTACTATTTTTGAAAATATTTATTTACGTCAAAACAGTTAAAAACTGTGTGTGACGTGCAATGGGGAGAAGTTAAAGTGAAGTTATATTTATGTCCAGAAGCAAAACAAGGGGCCATTTTCTCAAGGATCAGGGAAACTGTACGAAAACCTGATCGAGATGGCGATCACTGACCCAGAAGCTGAAGTACAATGCTTGTTACTGGTTCTTTAGAATTATACAAGCCAAATTGTAGATAATACTCTAAATGTCTTTGTTAAAAATGATATTACTTTCCATTTGGATGCTCGGTATAGTCTCTGTATAGAAACAGTTGTGCAGCAGAAAATATTCTACTAGGGACTTAAATGTTTGTATCGACTTTAATCGTTTCATGTCATCTGGCAAGGTGCAGTAAAATAATGTACATGAATTGTGTGTGGATTTTTTGTAGTGAGCTGTTGATACTGTCACCTGATGATTACTACGTCGAGTGTTGTAGTTATAGATATAAGCGTTTGCTGAAAATATATTTCTGCCCTTAAGTAAGACATTTGGAACAAAAACCAGTTTCGTATATGAAGAGACAAGGTAATGGTAAGATATCTAGATTAATCAAGAGAGCCTAACAAGTATCAGTTATTATTCGTACAATTCTTTTTTTAATCTAAAAGTCTCGGAGCTATCAGATGTATTATTCCAGAATATTATGCCTTATCTCAGGCGGGAATGAACATTCGCGAAATATACACAACCAGCAGTATCGAGGCTGTCAGAATTTGAAAGAATTCTGAAAGCGTAGCATAAAGAACTTAATTTAGTGTTCAATTCATTTAAATGGACGTTCAATTTTAGGTATCAATGAATTGAAAGACCTAAAAATGTTACCTTTACATTAGTCAATGGAACACCGTTCATTTTCAATGGAGTACATGCTGTTTATTTGAAAAACTGCATTGAAACAGTTTTCTTTTCATTTACTATTAATTTGTTATTATGGAACCAAATTGAAATATCTCAATTTACGGTTTCTTTATTGCAAAGAATACTCGTATCGTCCGCAAAGATAACTGTTCTTCCGTTATTAATCTTCTAGGGCATATCGTTTATGTATAGTAGGAAGAGAATAGGGCCTAAATTCGATCCCTGCGGAACTCCACATGCAATTGGCAAAGAATCGGAAACGTGTGTACACAATATCAAATACTATAGAGAGTCTTTATAGTACTTGATAATATACCAGTATGGTATATCTACTCTGAGGTCATTGTTTAAGGTACGGCTGTAACCAATCTAGAGCAATACCACGAATTCCATACGAAAGTAATTTTGAAAGTAAAATATGATCATTGACGTCAAAAGATTTGAAAGATCTAAAATTATTTTTTTTAATTCTTCGTTTCGATCCATGGATGAGGTGACATCTTTAAAAAAGTAAAATATTGCTGTTTCCGTAGATTTTGATTTTCAAAACCCATGTCGGCAATTTGAAAACGCGTCTTGTTTACTAAGGGTACGTTTATGTTGGAGCGGCGATAAACGATGAAAGCGAAGAGAGAGTTGTTGCGAAATCGCAGCGCTGATGTGTTCATGTCGGAGCATCGCGAAGCAGCGCCGCTCCGAATTTGCCAGAGACATCTACAGGACATTCGGCCAAACTAACTCGTCCCTTCCATACCAACCTTGTGTAAATCACCCACCATACTTCCTTAATTGGCTTAGGGACTTTTGGTTAAGATTTAAGTTGAACCGCAGTAGGAGTCAACCTAAACTTCATTCCCCTACGCAATGGAAGCATTAAAGCCTACGATGTCCATAAGTCTTTTTTTCGCTGGATATTGGTATGCTTGATAAAGAGAGAGAGGTCAACCTTACTCAATTCCCCCTGCAACATGCGGCAAACAGCTGTGTGGAGGCCACGAGAGAGTCGGCGCTAGCGCGTACTTATTTCGAAGTTTTTGTTCTGCAAGCGAATTCAATTGTGGTTTGCTTTGGAAATGTATTGTTATTTTATATTTTGCTTGGCATTTTCATCGATGCGTCGTGATTTGAAAGTCCTTCAATGAATGTGCTAAGGAGGAGAATTGTAGAAAGTGAGATAAGTAAAAAATATTCACGAAGAGAAGAAATAGTTGCTCAGTTTGATATCCTGGCTGTGGCAATCTTTATAGAGGTAAGCTGCCTTGTTTACAATAATTATTAAGTTGGTTTGCTTTGAACATGTCATAAGAATAAATAATCACTATAAACATCAGT
>BOPP01000245.1:1594060-1616704 GCA_017312745.1 Gryllus bimaculatus
ATATTTTGCCAAATAGTGGCATGGGACTATCTGATACCAATCACTTCAATTTTGATTTAATTACAAACATGTAATTCAAATGTTGTTTAAGTAAATGTGATATTATTTGTACTATTAAAACCAATAATGTAAATAATTATCTTTCAATAAATTTTTTAGTTAAAAAAAATCTGTTTCTGGCATATCATTTTTCTTCTATTGTTCTTCAATTTATTCACTGATAAAAATCCACAATTGTTTAATAACATTTAAAAAATAAATTCATTTTACAATTTCTGTTATAAATTATGCTTCCTTGGACTGCACCCACATTGTGAAGGTGCCATGGATAGCAAGCACATAAGAATAAATCATCCCAATCAATCTGGGTGAATGTCTCAACTACAAGAAATTATTTTCAAGTTTTATAAGGTGTTGTGGTTGCAAATTACAAATTCATTAACAGATGGAGTGGATGGTTATGGCATACAAAATAATGGGGGTACCTTCTGAGCTACATTATATATCTATATTACAAAAATGACTCGGAATAATACATTATCATTTCAAGATGATGATGTGCTCTATTTAAGTTGACATTTAGTTTCCCACAACACAATAAAACAATAAACATGATAGAAATACCATAATTATTTGAATTTTTGTTGTTCATTGAAAAACGAATGTAACATAACCTCTAAAACTTACGTGTTGTACTAATTTAGGCGGCCCACAATTTGTCTAAAACGAACATATTGCGGTGATTTATGTCCCTTTCGTCCCACATTTGACTCCTAACAAAAACACAAATGATAAATTTCTCAGCAATCATTTTATTCGACACTTACAACACCTGAAGTGTGTCAGCGGACAATGGAACCTGTACGCTCGGCGATGCTGAAGCTGATACTAGGCAAGTTACTGCGGCCAAGCGCTCCCGTTCCCCACATACCAGTGGAATAACCCCACCCCTCCAGGAAGTAAAAATCCCTCCCCCACCACCCTCACTCAAGAAAATCCTGAATGACGTCTTTACCTTCCCAAAGCACCTGAAAATCCATCTGAAATACCAATTCCTACCAGCAACTCTTTCACATCTCTCCCTATCGAAGAACATCCCGTCCAATCTACCTCTTCTTCTGAACCTCCAGATCCCGAACCTACCTCAACCCCAAACAATCCGACCCCCCCCCGACATCCAGACCCAGAATTGACACCATCTTCATCTCCACGGCAGACATCCTAGACGGCAAAGACCTTATCCTAGAACTCCAGAAATGTACCACAGGAAATACAAGCCAGATATACAAAAGACAACTTGATCATCACCCCTAAATCCATCCTTGCCGACCAAAAACTCACCTCACGACTCCATGAATTCAAATCCACCCCTAACCTTCGACAACTCTTCTTCTCGGCCCACCCAATTACCACTACCATAGAGCTACCCCCGAAAACCGAGACAAGCTTATCCTCAAAGGCCTCCCTCCCAAACAAAACACCTCTGAAATGCTCCAGGAAATACACAACCAAAATTGTACCTGCTTCCACCTTTCTGAAATGATCCGCCATAACCCTGACAAATCCACCACCAACCTAGGCATTTACGTAATTGATGTCCCCAAACACCAAATCCCCCAGATAAAATCCAACCTCCGCTACCTCTGCCTGCACCGTGTCACCATTGAATCCTATAAACCTAACAACCAAATCCCAAGATGTACAAATTGACAACTCTTCAACCACACCCGATCCTACTGTCACAGAACCACAACCTGCTGCTACTGAGCCCAACCCCATCCAACTGATAACTGCCCCAACCTATCACAAGCCAACTTCAAACCCCTGTGCATCAACTGCAACAACGAACACCCTGCCAATGACCCTCAATGCCCCACCCTCATCCAACACCAACAACAGAGAGCAATCAACCTCCAGAAAATACAATACATCAGACAATCCCTCCCCAGCAACAACACCGCCAACCTTCAACAATCCTCATTCCCTTCTCTCCCCACCAGATCCTACGCAAACACTGTAACAACCCCAACCCCTTCGTCACAAAACGCTTCACCACCTACCTTTGAATCATCATCCACCTCCACCGCCACAGACCTCAAAGAATTCCTCTCCCTAATAAAAACTTTTAACCTTCCTAAGCTTCTCCAAACTATCAAAGAAATTATCCTCATCTTTAAATCCCCCGACGACACCCTTTCCAAATTAATCTCCGCTGGAACCAAACTTTGCGAACTCTTCTAAATGGCCCCCTCTTCCTACCCTCTTATCTTAAGTACCTGGAACTCCAACGGGAACCTACCCCACAAAAATCCCTCTATCAAACAGTTCCTTTCAGACTATTCCATTGGCATCTTCCTCATGCAAGAAACACACCTTAAACCACATATTCCCTTCTCTATTCCGAATTTCACCATCTACCGCTCTGACAGACCAACTCACAGAGACGGAACAGCCATCCTAATACGAAACACCATTCCCCTCACCCACATACCCTCTCCACCCACAACCACCATAGAATCAACAACCATATAAATATCCTCTTCCAACTCACCCATAAACATTCCCTCAGTATATAAATCTCCACACATAAATCTAGCCCCTCAAGACCTTTCTCTCCTCTTCGCATCCCCCACTCCTACAATGATCGCCGGCGACTTAAACTGCAAAGACAGACACTGGGGTTGCCGAACTACCAACACGAACGGACGAATCCTCCACGGACCCCTAGACGACCACCCAGAAATTATCCTTTTGGCCCCTCCAGAACCGACACACCTTATCCAAGAAAACCCCCACGACATACTGGACATTATACTCCACACCCATAATATCAACGTCACTGCCCCATACGTACGATACGAACTGACCTCTGACCATCTTCCTGTAATCTTCTCCACACGCACTTCAATATCCCCGTCCCAACACTTGTCATCAATCATCCAAACCAACTGGTCCCACTTCAAACGACATATCTCAAGGAAGATACACCCTCCCACTTCCCTTACCACCCCAGACGAAATCGACTCAGCCATCTCACACTTCAACCACCAAGTCAAAAAAGCCTTTAATAACTCATCAACTTTCACCCCCCGCTCCCACCCCACCCTACCTCCCGACATACTGCTATTACTAAGACAAAAATGCAAGGCCCAAAAGCTTTACTACAGGAAACGATCACTAATTGACAAAATTACTTACATTACCTTGAAGCAACAGCTCCATAATAGACTAGTACAATTTGACAAAACAAAATTCGACGACCTAATACAGGACACCAATACAGGCTACCCCAAGAAACTACACACCCTAATCCAATCCATCCGTCCGAAGAACTCACATCTATCCCCCCTCTTCACCCCCGGAAACTCTCTTACCTACGACCCACAGGAAATAACAAATACCTTTGCCAGCACCCTTGCAACTCGCTTCACTTCCACCAATTCTCGCATCCCAGACTCCGCCATCCTTCAATTCATACGAACCCCGCCCCTAACCCCAGAAAGACAAAAACTATGTGGACTATACGAAATGACACACCATTGAAGCGAATTAAATCCCTCCAAACAACAAAGCCCAGGACTGACAAAATCTACCCAGCTATCTGAAAAACCTTACCCTAAACGCAATCTTCCACTTAACCAAATTTAAACGCCTGTCTTCAACCGCACACTTTCCCCAAACTTTGAAAACCGCCACTGTTATCATGATCCCCAAACCCCATAAAGACACCAGATACCCCACAAACTACCGACCCATCAGCCTCCTCTATATCACCGGAAAACTGTTTGAGAAAATCCTTCTAAAATTCATGAATCCCTACCTTCAACCCCACATTCGGCTTCCGCCCTGACCGTTCATCGGCACTTCAAACATTTCACCTTGCTATCAACATCGCCACAGATCTTCGCCATAAATCCTGCCAAATACCTGCCCTTTTCACTGACCTATCCTTTGCCTTCGACACAATCAACAACCAAATTCTCCTGTTCAAATTGACATCATACCTTCCCACCTTTGCTATAAATCTCCTATCTAACTACTTAACACACAGAACCTTCAAAACCAAATACCTCTCACACTTTTCCCCTCCCACCCCATCTCGGCGGGAGTTCCACCCTCTTCTCAATGTACCTAAACGACCTTCCCTCTTGCCACGGCATCAGACAATTTCTCTACGCAGATGACCTAGCCCTTCTCTCCCCCACCGTACTTCTCAACACTCCATCAACAACCTTCAAATAGCTGCTCTCACTATCTCGCAATGGTTCCAGGAAAACTCCATCAAAATTAATCCTTCCAAATGCCAGGCAATCATCTTCACTTGGCGAAACATCCCACACCCCCTCCCACCCATTACCATCAATAACAATCCTATCCAATGGTCCTCGCAAATAAAATACCTCGGCATCACCTTCAACTCCAAACTAACCTGGACCCCCCATCTCAACACCACCATTTCCAAGGCAAACCAAAAATTCAACTTTATCCAACCCATCCTCCGCCATCCATCCCTCTCTGTCAACAAGAAACTCCTTCTATATTACACCCACATCAGATCCATCATTACATACGCCTCTCCCACCTGGTCAACTATCCCCCACTCCTGGTATAAAACTTAAAAATCCTTGAAAACCGCATCATCCGCCTTATCTTTCACCCTCTTCCCGGGCAAAACTATAACATCTTCCGAACACAACACAACATCCCTCCCCTCCCCCAATATATCTTCAACACATCCCGAGACACGGTGCAGCAGTTCATAAACAATTCCATCTTCACTCACTTCATTCAACCTCACTAACATATTCTCAACTCCCCTCCGCGTCATTCCAGGAAAATGCACCCCCCTAGATATCCTCCAACATCCCCCCCACCCACCTAAAAAACACCCGACAAATCAATATCCAAGAAACACCAACAACACCCTCAACAAAATAACCCTTCAATCCCCCCCTCTCCCAAAAAATCTCAACAATCTTTAAACCCCCCAAAAGCTTAACCCTAAACGAAAAAACCCGTCACAACACTAAAGGCATCCTAGTCCTACCCACCCCCAGCCCTCTGGGGAACGGGAGGCAGCTGGCCAACCAATAATTAGATGAGACCAACACCCAGGACAGTAAAGGACACTGATCCAGGCCGTCCTCATCAAAATTACTCTAAAGACGAGTGTGTCAGCTGTGAACAGCGCGGACCAGCGATACTAGCAGCGAAAACCTACCAAAGGGTTTTCGCCGCTCTTAACGCTGGTCGTAGCGCTGATCCTGTGAGCAACGCGGTGCCAACATGAACACCTCCATTTGATTACAAGGCGACGTTCTCGTTGCTTGGCTCGCAGCGCTGCTTTCATCGTTTATCGCAGCTCCAACATAAACGTACCCTAAGAGGTTTCCATTCGTATGTAAAAATGTCCCTCTAATATTTTTGAAAAAAAGCGACAAAAGAGAAATTGGCCGATAATTTTGAATTTCATTTTTGTTACCTTTTTTTGAAAACCATTTTAATTTGAGCCATTTTAAAAATATCTGGAAAAATCCCTGTGCATACGGATTCATTGAATATGTGAGTTAACGGGTGTATAATGGCGGGCGCACAAGTCTTTAAAGAACAATCCGGAAATTCATCTAAACCGGCCGAATATTAATTTTTTAGTCTACCGATTATTTTGAGAATGCCATCGGAAGAAGTTTCGGAAACGAACATCGCGTCCAAAATTTTGGGGAAACGTCTGATGTTGAATTTTGTGACCGAAGACCCTTCGTGAGATAGGCGGCAATTCTCGAAAAAAATTGGTTAAAGAGATTAGCTACTGTTGCCAGATCGTACACATTTCTATCATCTTTTCAAACAACTTTCTCAACAAGGAGTCTAGTTCATTTGGTCGAATTTTTTTCTATACTCCGCATTGCTTTTGTTCTATTATTTGAGTTCAAAACAACCTGATTATGTTTCATGACTTCAGCCTGCCTTATGACTTTTCTTAACAATGACTTGTATTTTTAAAGTAGAGGAGGAAATCTTGAGATATGTTATGATGCTTAGAAATGAAAGAAATTTTTGTTTTTACATGATGTCTTTATCCCTTGTGTTATCTAAGAATTGCTTCTCCGTGAATTATTTAATTTTGGTTTTTGAAGAGGAGAGCATGTTAATATGAAGTGAAAGCGTTGAAAATAAAATAAATATATTTATTGTTTATATCAACAGTATTGTAAACAGTGTCCCATGACTCTTGCAGCAAGTAATTGATAAATAATATTATTTTACTTTTAGTACACAGTCTATTCATATGTGTATTATTTAATGTGTCAGTCTTAATCAATCAATCAGTCAGTCACTTTTAATGAAGGATGATATATATTTCAATTTAGATTTCAGAATTTAAATGCTTATTGAAGTGGAGTAATTTGCATGAAATTGGACTAAAAAATGAATATTTCAATTAAATTTTTATATATTTAAGAAAAGGATTTTGAGGAATGCTACCCATAGATCACATGAGAGCTGTATGAAAAACAAACTTAAAATAATTGTACCTCCTATAATGTTTCATTAAAATTAAAAAAGGCTTCAACAATAAGAGAATTAGTGCTCCTCAAGGTATAATTATTTTACTTGTACATTTATTGAGTATAAATTTGTGAGAATTTTGGATGATGATTGTTAGTTTGTATGGTTTGGTTTCAAATGACAATAGTAGAAGTTTATTTTTTAATCTCACCTTATTATATGCATCCATCACACGTTCTCTATACTCAGCCTCTAACTGGATAGCAACACTTTTTCTTTTTGCATCAAGTAAAAGCAATTGCCCTTCTGCTCTCCATTGTTCATGTTTCTCAAGAATAATTGCCTCTTCATATTGTCTAATTGCATCTTTGTGTATATCTTTGTATTGCTTTTCAATGAGCTGAAAAAGAGCCAAAGAAAGGACAAATGTACTTTACACAAATGGTAAACAAAAATTAAACATTTCACATTTTCAAGATATTCATTCAACATGAAGGTCTCAAATAAGACTACAATTGGATTAAATTTCCTAATGTATATAATTGTAATATTGTGAATAGAAACATTTAATATTTTGCTTGTGATAAATTAACAATCGCTGAAAGAGTTGGGATAAATAATGGTTTCTGTTTCAAATATTTAAAATAAACATCTTATAAGTTGCCACAATATCAAACTTAATAATCCAAATACAAAACAAAGGTGTTCATAGACTTTTGGAATGTATATTAGAAAACAGCAAGAGATATAAACAAAGTAAAACTTGTCTGCATTTGCTTTACTTCTGGCTTACAAAAATTACAAAATTAGATTTATGATGCCGTGACCAGTGACGGCCGGTGGGTTACGAATTAGAAGGGGCGGCATATAATCCGAAATATCACATACATTTTACGTCTTCAAGATATTTCTTGACCGAGGAAAACTATTGCAGGAAATGTACAACCGATTTACACGTATCGATATTTTAATCCTTGTCTAAGACAACTTTTACGTTGATTCCGTAAAAGTAAGTCTAAGACAACTTTTACGGAAAATTCAATTGTGCTCACGCGAAACTAAGATATTAAAAGTTAATCCAGCAAACAAATAGGTAATTTATTAAATAAGATGAAAGGGCCGGTATTCATAGTTTAGTTAACAGCCGCGGATGCCGAATATACTGAATAAACCCCTTGCAGCACGCTGCCCCACCCAGCTTCCAGTGCACCCACACTTCCTCAACCTTCCATTGCCTTGCTGGCGGCAGCTACAGTGTGCATAGACAAACAAGATGGCCTTAGAGAAAACAAGGCCCATGCTCACGTGTGGGTGCTCTGTCAGAGCATGCTACGGACGGATTCGCGATAATCTATGAACGGCCCATTCCAAAAACATTTCTCTTTCGCTCAATCAGGCTTTTTAAACTAAATATGTCATCAAAAATTGCGCTGGTGATATGCAAAAATTAAACGAGTCGATTGTAAGTTTAATACTTTCTGCAACTTTTTCCGAGGTTGGTTTTTATGCGAAAGGCGCCGTCTTAGAGCCCTAAAGGAGCAGTCTTGATCTCGGGAACTGGCTCTGACTGACAAATGAATCATTTCAATTTGATCTTGTACCTCGATTCTTTTATCAGCATGGGCAGCAATATGGGGCCCAATAGTTTTCATCCCAACTGCACTTGTAGCAGCTATAGACACTCCATTGAAAAAATTATGTTCCAAAACATATAGTTCTTTGCTGACTAGAAATGCAGCAATTCCAAACATGATAACGTACGGACCTATGAAAATCAACATTGAAGTAAATGTTATTGGAGTGAAACATAGTTGCTATTTTTTCTTATGCAAAAACATCAGATCTGTTAGTGAGGGAATGAAAAACAAGTTATTTCAAAAGTGTATTTCAAAAAATCCTGAATTTCTATTCTTAGAATATATTTGTTTCACAAGGTTCAGATGAAAAACTCAATCAAGCAATTCTTTTGTCAAGATAATTTTTTATTTTTTATATCTTATTATTAATTTATTTATTTATTTTGGCAAAGAAAACTTGAACTTCAATAACTTTTAACTATTTTAGTGATGATAGATAAGGGTCAATTTAACTTGAACTGGTAGTCTCACTGATTCAGAATATACTATCTTTATCAACTAAGTGAAATTAATGAAAAGTATATTGAAACAGAAGGCTCTCATAACAGGCCCTACATTTACATGATTTTTATGAACTCAAGGTGAATGACATGTATAGTTTCACTGTTAAAAGTAATAAACGTATTTCAAGAGAAAATAAGCCTTCTAAGAAGATCTAGAAGGTATATTAACAGCAAACTGATTGTACCCTTAGGAACTTATAGGGAACAATAAATAAACTTTTCTTTATCTCTGAAAGAAAAATATGTAATTCTGATAGTATTTTTTCACCTGAATTCAAATATGATATCAGTTTTCCCCCATCACACAAGGTTTCTGAGAGACAGGCATTTATAATTTCAAATATTTTAATATGTTTGGCTTTCTTAACTACACAATATTCATACATCCTGACCAAGCTTTGAAAGTAAGAAATGAGTACTTTCTGCTGTAATTTGCTTGTTGAGTATTCCTCGTAATAGTCCAACAAAAGATTCCATTTGTCTTGATATATCTTTTCCATTGCTAAAATCTCCAGATGAATATGTTCCCTGTGCTCATTATTCACTGTGCCAAGATTTTCTGGGAAGAAATCTAGGTGCATGTGCCAGAACTGTATTTATAAGACCATATTATAACCCACATTTTTGAAAGATGCATTTTTGAAAGATATATAGAGTGTTGACAATATTTTAATAGTTTCCACCTTTCAATTTCTCAAAAATGTTTTTTAACGCTTGCCCAGCTGCTTTCTCGGCGGATACAATAGTTCCTCATTTCATTCATCATGCATTAATAATCATATTTGTAGACCCTTAAATATTTCGTCTTTAATTTTTGCATTTCTAATTTTAGGAAACTTCTGTTTTAAAGTACATAAAACCAAGAGTATTGCCCAAATCTTTGACGAAATTCTTCATTAATCCTAATTTTATATGTAATAGAGGTAGTTACACATTCTTAAGATTACATAATGTGTCTTGTTTCACTTTTTCTGTTCAGGAATGAGTGATTTGTTTAGGCCCTTTTTTAATGTAATGTTTTTTTCTGTCCCTACTGCCCTATTCACACCAAAAACCTTATTTTGTGAAACCAAGTTGCAAACCAAGTCCACAAATATTCCATTCATCACAGCATTCTGAAGCTTTTCCCATATAAATTAAACGTTTTCATATTTCTTTCATACTAGCAGTGCACCGCTGGTACTGATAGGAATGTAATGCGATTGTAATGTAATGCAGAAGAACAACTTTAAAACTAACTTTAGAGGAATCAATGAACAAGTGCTGTTCTGTTGGGAATGTTCATTTCCAAGTGTCTCATTACAAAATACTAAGCCATATTCTTCAGAAAAAGTCTTTAAAATCAAAATGACAATTACGATAAGTATGTACTATCTTTGTATTCTTTTGAAGACAATTCAAGTCTTTTATCCGTGAACCAAGAATTTCAGTCTGTAATTTAGATTACTTTAAATTTTTTTATGAAATCTTTGAGATCTCCCAGAGAATGAATGAGTCTTTGTTCAAAATGTGTATCACCAGAAGAATCTGTTTCTTTTTCTTGCATACTTCTATCAGAATTTGAACACGCTTTGGAGGCTTTGGTATGGGCAGTTCTTTAGTGTTGATCTGGTCTCATCGCAGATTTGAAGTTAGGGGTACACCACTGTATGTTTTGATTTTGATGTTATTCCTGTAATCTTTGATAAGCAGAAATAGCAGTCAGAGGAGTGATCTTTGGGTTCTCTCTAATCTGTAGGCATTTTAACTAATGACAAACTAGTGAATAATGAAAATAAATAAATATGTAAACATAAAAGATATAATAATTAAGGTACATAAACCACTCACAATGATGTGTTCACTGATTCACAACTACCTATCTCACAACTGACATAGTTCTGATAAATGTGTGCTATTCTAGATCACATTTGTACATGACTACACATGTCTGAACCTGCACAACAGTAGCAACGCTCCCATTTGAGATAGCTCATTTGGTTCCATCACATTTAATGCTCAAGGATATTGTTCTTGACAATGGCCAAATGGACAAAAAAATGTTTACAAATATTTAAAAATTGAAATAAAACAAAAACTGTGGGAGATGGTAAAATTCTAAATACATATTTGAAAACTAGATTAAAAAACTGCATTAGGTACACCTATTGGTTCTTGTAAGGCCTAAATCTTGTTGACCAGTGGAATTATGATATGGCAAGAGAAAAATTCTGAAATGTATGTGAATATGCATGAAGACATCTATTAACTGAAGATGGTTTTGACAATTGAAATTTATCCCACTAAGTTGCCCCATTTTTAATATAAATTGGCAATGTCTACTGATACAAACCTGTAATTCCAGTTTTATGATACAATATATCAAACCACTCCTGAGGAATAAATCCCAAACGCACTTTTCCTGGATATTCAGCCCGTTGTGGGCGAGGGAAATTTACAAGATCCCTTTCTTGGTTCTCTGGTCGCTTGTCTTCCGGATCAGAATGGATTGAACCTGCTGATCTTATGCAAAGACTAATCTTTGAAAAATTATTAAATGCGAATAACGCTTTAAACCCTGTTTTCAAAACAAACATTAAAAAAAATTCATTCTGTTAATAGTTTTTTTTTTTTTTTGCAAGACTGCTCAGTTGTAATTGCAACAATGTAGGTACTGCATTTAGCAAATTGTTATTGGTAATTATGTATTCATTACTCACGTACCTTTATTGGTAATTATAGATGCCATATTAAGAAATTATAACGAAACTCGTAGTTTGAAAAATACAAACCGTGATCACTATCAGCAAATATACATTCACTATTGTGTTATGTGCGGCTCTTGTTCATGGTCACAGGAGCGCATTCAAATTTCGAAAGTAATTGTTACGTCATCTCCTTGGCAGGGAAATTCAAAACAATGAATTGTGTAAGTATTGATCTACATTTAATTAAATATTGAAGATTCCCATGAATATAAGTGGCTGATCTTATTTTATACTTATGTGAACGATGCTTCGCAAAGTATTGATGGTAAAAGTATATTATAAATATTTTCTCTTCTCAGAATGGCAGCATTGCGCGGGTTGCCCCAGACATTGTGTACTTCGATTAAAATATTATTGCAATAATGGTGAGAAATTGCAATTCTTGCAAAAGTCACTTGACAACTCTATCATCCAATCGGGAGTTTTTTATCACAATAGAAATGTTCAGTATGACGTCAAGTTTGGCGGGAAATTGTTGGGTGGCAACCTCTGCTGTGCGCGTAAGCAAGTCCTAGAAAATTATTAAGTTTTTGGCTTTATTATGCCGTTGCCGAAGTTCGTGTGTCTTATAAAATTTGATATTTATAATGATATTTGCTTTCTTTTGGTTTATTTAGGATCTGGTTGTGAATTTCGTCGACATTGTATTTAAAAAATAAAAAACATTATTTTATCGACTCACGTCAAGTCGATACTTTTTTAATGATTCGAAGTAAATATTATTGTAACGTATTTGCCAGCGAGCCTCGTTGCATCTATTTGGAGGCGCTTGGTAAGGCATTAGCAAGAGGAAACACCTCGCCACAGGAAGGAGAGAAGGGTTTTTTCCTTAAAGCAATAACGCGGAAACGGGAGACACAAGGCTTTGGGGGTCTTCCGGTCTTAAGAAACGAAGACCCAAACCCTGATGGCTAGCAATAGACCGCGGTGGGGGTGGCGTGACGTAGTTGGTCACGTGAGCAACGATTATGTAACGGAGTGCACAGAGCCAGTGGCGGCTCTGGAATTAGGCAACAGGGAGGGCACACAAAATTACAGGATCAAACAATGTTAGGCATTTGAAAAATTGTTATATTTGGATTGTTTAAGTCCCATAAGTAATATTTACAATCGAATTATGTCCCCGGAAGATAGGCTAAACACATGATCTATAAATTAAATTGAGTCTTCTGTTGTTACATTCTGTAAATCTATTACTAATTCTTCAAAATGGAATGAGTCTCGTAACAAAAGTCTTTCTATACAGAAAACATACAAAGTCCATTCAATCTCTCTTCCGATATGGTATTTCTTAAAAATGTCTATAATCTTTTCAATGTGAAAACGCTCTCTCAGATTCTTTTATATAGCACATCCAGCTCAGAGTTCAGTTTGCTAGCTCACGAACGGAAAGTACTGTGAAACGCGATCAACCTGTTATAGGGGGAAATCACAAGGCTAAATTCCCCCTAAAATTACGAAAGCCATTTACCCCTTTGAATTTTCCGTACAAAAGAACGATTGCCATTTCTATCAGATTGTAATTTTTTTTATATCAGGCCGAGGTGGCCCAATTCTCTTCAAGCACAGCATTGTATCATAATCACATTGACTGTTTTCAGGCATTTTACAGAATTGGAAACCATTCTCAATCTCAATGCATAATACGAACTGGACGCAAAGATCGGAATACATCATTCACATAGTTTGTCTACGGATCGGAAAGATGATGCCAATCAGGGTAGGGAAACTTGGCGGTCAAAACGGGGTAATGATTTTTGCGCCATCTACAACAGTCGACGTGAGCCAAAACTAAAACGTGTGAACGTCATGCCCAATCCCCCAAAAAGCTGGCAAATGTTAGGCGTGTTTGTTTTTCGTTACGTTTTGCCAGGGCTGCATAGCAGGTAGGTTGCTCATTTTTTATCGAATTTTTCAGCGTTTGTTAGTATGTAGAATGTTGTGCATTGTAAGTAAATGTGAATTATGTCGCGATATTTATTTGTCATGTCTAAAAACTTTGTTTCAGTATTTTGGCAGATATATTTAAGAAAACTGGTGCTAGACAAGTACATTGCTATGATTTTTCACCCTACAGCAGTGGAGGTGATTTATAATTCATTTGGAATCTTGTGCATTAAATTGTAATGATTATTTAATTTGTGAACATTTTACACCATGCAAAATAGTGTCTTAAAAATCCCGTTAAATCCATGTAGTATAACTAACCTGTACATTGTCATTTATTCTGTTCTATTTGTTTAAACGTATTGTAGTTATAATTATTTCGTATGGTATTTGGAACACGTTTTGTAATTATGTTCATTGTATATTTCCATTATCATTGGGCACTGACCCTGGTCTAAAAATCAGTCAAAATGTCTAATTTTCAAATAGTCATATTCATGATTGTTTGCATTTTCTAGAATAGGTACCCATCCCTCATTAATGTATGTGAATGTTAATTTAATTTTTTTTGCTTAGTGTACGACGTTAAGTTTCCATTCTTGGAGGTTGCATCTTCGAGTGGCAGTTATGATGTACTTGGCAAGATACAAACGAATTCGACTTCACTAACATAGAAGATTGATTGTATCAACAGTGTTTCTACCAAAGGGGGGGCCCCCAAAAAAAAAGGCCCTTTTTTTTGGTTCTTTCTCAAAGAAACATTCAAGAATCTTATTACAAAGTGTGCCAAGTTTGAAATCTTTTTTTCCTTTGATGCTGCAATGCTGCTAGTCTCGATATTATAACCAAATATATTATTTCAGCAATATATATTTCGAAGATAATTGCCTTGTTTAGAAAAACTTTTCCTTAACAAGCACTGAGAAAATATATTAATAAATAATCAAATACAATTTTTTGAAGTGAACAATTAAAAAAACTTTCGTTTTCGAATGTGTAATAAGAAAAAAACTGTGTGTAATTAAATAATATACCCTAAAATATCTAACCATATTTTAAAAATATTAAGATAGGTATAATACTTTTTTAGATATTTCAACATACTTTCAGTGCTAAGAAAGGTTAATATATTATAGATGAATTTTAATTTAAATGTAGCCAAAGTTGCAATGCCTAAATGAAACATTCTGAACAAAAAATCCTGTAATAAATGATTGATAATTATAGTAAAAATCTAATCCAATTTTCTACTATACCGTCAAAATCTGTCATTCGTAAAATTCAGTATTGTTCTTGCCCATGTGTAGGTTTCAATGAGATTTGTGTGTGGACTTAGTGGAAATATTGTAATGATGGCAGTAACCAATCAGGTAGCTGTTAGAAAATAAAAAAAATCTTGTATTGGCTGCCTTAACATTAAGGAAATCTGTGCCAGTTATTTTATTTTAAGTTAAGATCTGCCCTAAAACTAGCAGAAACGGCCAAATTAAAATTGTTATGTATCTTCCCCACCAAATTTTCATTTCATAAAAGATTTTTTTTGTAAACAATGCAAATTCCCTTCGGTTAATCCCAGAACACTAAACATATTTACCGGTATGTTATTTTACTAACTAAAAAGACGAATCAACTTGCCCAAACATAAAAACTAGTATTAATTTATAAATTTGTTCATCCTTTGCCGTTTTGAAAGACTTACCCAATATAACAATGATTGATATTTGTATCAAAAATTACAATTCCATTGTTTCGGCTATTAAAGTCACCAAAAATTTAACGGTGGTATGATTTCAATTCATGATTTATAACAAATGATAACTTTTTTAAAAATCATTAAGTTATTTTTTCAAATATTAACAAATATTAAGTTATAGAGATGAAGACTTAAATCATTACATAGTTAATCACGAATATCATATTTCTTTAAACTTTTTCACAGAATTGAAGAATTTCGCAGAAAGAAAAATTACAAAGTTATATACATAAAATGAGCATGCTTTGAAATGAACAATAAACACTTTGTAGTAGTTAAATTTACTAAGGACTTGGATTTGATATATTAGTTTTTATCTTAGCATTTTCATTCGTCTGTAGATTAATAGCAATTTAAGAACAATACACACACCGAGCTTGTTTCAGAAAAACACGATAAAATCTTCAAGCCATATTTGTAATTCTAGATTGGAGTAAAATGTTTTGCTAATGCCCACAAAAAGTGTAACATCTTTAGAGAAAGATAGCATATAATAAAATGGATTTTATTGATACTCCCCAACTTAGAAAAAAAACATTAATATGTGCTAAAAACTAATAAAAACGATTTAATCTTACTTGAATTTTAATAATGTTAACCTTTTTCTTGTATATATTTGTTAAATACCATTTAATGGAAGGAACAGACAGACTATAATAGAATTTAATATTTCAAAAAAACTGTCTAATATAGGTATATAATATAGTAGTTTTTTTTGTGAAATAAGTTTTGTTTTTAAAAGTAAGAGGATTTTTTTGGATTAAAGAATGTCTTTTTCTGACCCATTGCTGACCAGGTGTTGCTACCAAGCCTTATTTCCCATAACGTTGAAACACATGAGAAGTGATGAAAACTATAAAGTACTACATTTAAAAGATTTTGTGGCGTTAGGGCAGTAATAATTGCACCAGACCCCTCAAATGTATAGTATCTGTGTGAAAAAAAACAACTAAAACAAACATAAGGAAAATGATCAATTTAAAACTTCATGTTTTCACTTTTTTTCTGCTTTTAAAGTAATAAGGGTAAGTAAATCACTTTACAATTTTTGGTTTTAAGATAAACATTCTAATACAAATATTTAAAAATATTATTTAAATCAAGTTAATCTGACATCATTAGAAAAGCAGATAATACTCTTGAATAATCTCTACACGCGCCAACACATTAATTCGCACAACCTTACTTGAAAATGCGCGCCAAAACGCAAACAGCTGCGCTATCTTGCCCAGGTCCGGGTGAATGAGGAAAACAAACTTAGTCCCCCGCCTTTTAACATTGAGTGAACCGGCCCTTGATGCCAATGCACACTACTTGCACCGCAATGCTTGTGAAGGGGAGGGTCAGTTAACAGAAACACCCAGCAGATAGCACTGTCCTGCCACGTAAATAAGTCCCCGAAAGGGATATTGTAAAGTTTAAAAAAAAATCCGATCAGTAGGATGCGCCGGGACAACAAGGTTGCTTCCTCCCCTGTCCAGGCTGCTGGGCGGCGGCGTCATAAGGCACGCCATTTGGCCGAACCTATGTGCCATTTCAAAACACTTCATTTGGCAGCGATTTATATGTCTGTAACAAACCACTGCGTTTTTCACAAGTTCCGTAACAACACTGCGTTTGGACACAGAAGGCGAGTGTCGCAGCCAATGAAAATCGTTCTACGGAACAAGAGCGGGAGTTTGAAAGCTAAAGAAGTGTTTGATTCGGAAACAACCCTACAGACCCACAGAGGTTATTTTAGACAGCGCAAGGGGAGAAACACTGATCTCAGTAGGAGGGGCAGTGTCCCTAGCACCTCCCTGCCGCAACCGCCACTGCACAGAGCCAGTGGGTGGGTTCTAGAGACAGTGGGAGAACCTCGTGCAGTTGCACAAAACTTGGCGCCACGACGGTGCTGCGGCGGGCAGGGCTCGCGAGGAAAGTCACGTATTGACTAGCCTGTGGAGGACTTTGTGTCCTTGGGTGACTGCGGTCACGTGGGAGCAATGCTGTGTGCGTGCTCCGAGGTGAGGAGTGGTTGAGTGCCACGATTCACGCCGATTCTCAATCGGGTAAGATCGATCCTGCGATCGAGGCAAACCATCAGTTGGTACGCCAGTACGGACGTTGTGTCCCAGTGTGGCACCCGGTCACGGAAGCTTGGCTTTGTGCGCGCTTCAGAAGTAGGAGTGGCGAATGCCACAATCGAAACCGATCATCAATCGGGTTTGGATCGCTCCCGCGATCAGGGGATAGTAAGTCTATCAGAGCAGGAAATTCATTGTAAATATTTGCTGTGTTTTCTTTGTAAATAAATATTTGTTATATGAATGGTCTGTGTCTGTGTTCGCTGTGAGTATCCATGACGTCACATCATCATGACCTTAGCGATGATGTTAAAGTGCTGCTTTATAATGAAATGAAAAGTATGAAATATTTGGCGTGACCTTTCATAGTTTATGAAAAGTGCTAACGTAATGTCAGTTAAAAAGTGCTAAAAGTAATGTCAGTTTATTGCGTCCAAGACATTCCGAAGTCCGGGTTCTGGCAGGGGTGGCGTAATGGTCTCATACATCTCCATGTTTTCCCATATAAGGATCCTCTAGCGTTGATAATGGGCAGACAGCCCAGAGACTTTGGTGTGTCAACTTCACGCTGCTCTGCAGCTCTACTTTGCAATTAAACTTTCCATACTTCATCGGACTTAATCTCTGTACTTGAAACCTCGCTCACCACCACGCTCCTCCAGGGAACTTAGCTTCCCTGCCAACTCAACATTTTTACATCCTGCACGGGAAGCATTTGTAATTGCCTGTAATCGCTGCTAGTAGCACGACATCTGCAGCGAATGGCATTACATGGTGGCAGCGGCTTGGATTGAGGAGCCCAGCGACTTCAAGTACTTTCTACTGACGGCCGGGCTGGAGAGACTTCGCGCCTGTACTGAGGTGGGCCGGAGCCTTTCTCGAGGGAACAACGCTCCAGAGGAATCCACAAGGCGCCGTGGTACCCGTTCACCGCCTGCAGAAGCCGAGTCCGTGGTTTGGAGGCCAGCATCAGCAGCCGCTGACGAGCCCGAGGGACGTCTTTGGTGTTCAGCCGTTGGCAGCCTGCGCCGCGAGAGGGTCCTCTACCCTGAGGGGAGCTGCGAAGCCATCACTGGAGGCCCGAACTGCGCATCGTCAAGCCACCCTACATCTTTTTCGTTGTAAGAGGTTAATCCAGCCATAGCAGACGATGATATTGGCGATAATGAGGTAAATTAAATGTCAGTTACACAGGCAGTAAATTAATATCACGTAACTTTGATGGAAATCCACGACATCTTAGAGAATTTATAGAAGGAGGTGAGGCAGCAATGGAAGTAGTACACCCCAATAAACGATCATTGCTTTTGAAATTCATTAAATCAAAAATTACTGGTAATTATAAAGATTGGTTATTATCACGAACAGAAAGCGAAACTTGGGAACAGGTTAGAGCGATATTAGAGGAAAACTTCTCTGTACGGCGTACGTTAGAATATTAAGCGAGCGTATTATTCACATCGAAGCAGGGATTAAATGAAACAGTAGCACAATGGGGTTCGCGAGTAGATAGTATGGCTATAGATCTGAGAAGGGAAGTAAAAGGCAAGTTGGAAAGAATTAGAACAGAAAGATAATTCGCGTTACGTAGAAGGAGGTCTGCAATTAATAGACGAATTCTTAAAGGGATCTTTTATTGCGGGTCTGAAAGATGAAAGGATAAAGTATATTGTTAAAGCTAAAGGAGAAGAGGAATCTTTAGCACAAGTAGTTGAAACCGCTTTACAAGAAGAAAGCGAAGTGAAATCGCAAAGGTATAAGAATAACCAGGGGCAATGGAATTCACGATTCGAGAATACGCGATATGATTCTAGGAAGCAACAAGGTACGCATATTAAAAGCGAAGTTAATGGTACTGCTGTAAATACTGTGAAATGTGTCAGGAACTGAGTCATATACCTAGGGTTTGCAATAATGATCCGAAATGCGCCAAATGCGGTAGGCGAAATCATGAAACTAGGAATTGCAAACAGGGAAACAGGCAGTAGAGTTGCTTGAGCAGCCGCAAGTAACTCTACAAAATGGCTGCGTAGGTGATGTGGATACTGGGGGAAATCACGGCTGTGAAAGAGTTTCGCGTGATATAGATACTGTAAGGAATAGCAATTGTGATAGAGATTCATGTGATATAGTTACTGTGATGAACTTGGGATGCGACAAGGAGTCGCGGGAGGTTAACTGTGTAAACAAGGGGACACCTTTGATAAAACCAGTTACATGAAAAGTGATTTGGGACTATACGAGGTATATGTTTTGTGTATGGAAATTAATGGAGGCTTAGGAATAGCCTTAATCGATACAGGGGCCCGGGTATCATTCGTAAGGGAATCCTCATTAGACAAAAATATTGCCCAAAGCAATGATGTAATTGAGATTCAAGGTATTAGTGGTAAAAATATCAAGGTAAAAGGTATGGTAAATTTCATTCTGAATAATTGCAATGAGCCAATAGAATCCAAATATTATGTTGTGAATAAACTGCCTAAAAATATTGATGTTATATTAGGACTAGATTGGCTTTTAAGGAATAATTATGTGTTTACTAAACATATTGCAATACCACCTTTCAGTGAGTCAGTAGTTCAATTCCCGACCACAGAAAAAGGAGTGAGATATGTATAGCAACAATTATTGCAGCCAGGAATAGTCTGTGCGTCAACTTTAACGAATTGTGATAAAACTTTTCCATGTCTTATTGTAAATGTCACGCTCGAAACGTTAGTAGTACGAGAAACACCAATATTAAAGAAACCTCCGACTCAGTTAAATAATGCTACTGATAGGACGAATGAAGACGCGTTCACGAAGCGGAGAATAGAATTATTATATGATAAGTTGAGATTGCATCATATAGAGGAAGGAGCGAAAGATATTAGGGATATATGTAGTGAATTTGTAGATGTTTTCAAATTACCAGGAGATAAACTGGCTAGTACGACAGCGGCAAAACATATTCCCACACCTCTATTCCTAAAGGTAGACGAATTACTTTAAAGAATTATAGGTTACCTCAGGCTCATCAGGAGGAAATTCAGAGGCAAGTAGATCAAATGCTAAATGACGAAATAATTACTCATAGTAAGAGCAAATGGAATTTTCCTTTGCTTGTAGTTCCGTAAAAGATCGATGCGACTGCCAAAAAGAAGTGGCGAATTTGCGTGGACTTTAGACGACTTAATGATGTAACAGTAGGAGATAGCTATCCTCTTCCAAATATTCAGGATATTTTGGATAAAATAGGAAGATCGCGTTACTTTTCTGCTCTCGATTATGCCAGTGGGTATTTACAAGTGCCAATCGATCCAGAGGATCAATGCAAATATGCATTTAGTACGACCAGCGGCCATTATGAATACACGCGTATGCCTTTTGGTCTAAAATCAGCTCCTGCTACGTTTCAACGCATGATGAACTTTATTCTGCACGAGTCAATTGGTGACAGATGCTTTTGCTACATGGACGATGTGTTGATAATGGGAGAAACATTAGCCGAGCATAACAAAATGCTACGGAAAGTACTCGGGCAACTCAGAAAACATAATATCAAAATTGAACCCGACAAATGTGAATTAAAGGTAGAAATAAACTACTTAGGCCATGTAGTGACAACAAAAGGAGTAAAGCCTGATCCGCGAAAGGTTCAATCAGTTACAGAATTTCCCAGACCAGGAAATCCGAAGGACATAAAGTCATTTTTAGGTTTAGCAGGATACTATAGAAAGTTTATCGATGGGTTTAGTTCAATAGCAAGACCTTTGACAGAGTTATTAAAGAAGGATGTCGAGTGGCAGTGGACAAAAAAGGAACACAAAAGTTTTGATTTACTTAGACAAAAGGTTTTACAATATCCCGACTTTACCAAGCCTTTCATATAGACGACTGACGCTAGTGGATATGCAATTAGAGCAATACTTTCACAAGGAAAATTAGGTGAGGATAAGCTTACGCCGGTAGAACCCTGAACGAGGCGGAAATTAATTACAGTACGGTGGAAAAAGAGTGTTTATCAATCGTCTGGGCTTGTAAACACATTCGACCTTATTTACTAGGTAGAAAATTTACAGTCGTTACTGATCACAAAGGACTAATATGGATTTTTAATGTGAAAGATCCGAGTTCAAGATTACTGAGATGGACATAATTGTTAGAAGAATACGATTATGAAATTAAATACAGAGCAGGGATTAAAAATTGTAATGCGGATTGTTTAAGTGGATATCCCGTAGAATGTATGCAATTTAATGTAGAGCAAATAAGCAATGAGAGGAAATTATCAATTATTAAAGAAATGCATAATTGCCCGGTAGGTGGTCACCAGGGAATTCAAAGAACTACAGAAAGGATGAAATTATATACACGTTGGATGGAAATGGAGAAGGACGTCGCCGATTATATTAGGAATTGCAAGGTGTGTGATATGAATAAAGACGCCCATCACAAAGTAAAACAGCAATTAGAAGTCACTGATACTCAGAACGAAACGTTTTGTAAACTTTATCTCGATCTGGTAGGTCCCCTTCCAGTTACGGAAGACAATTTTAGATATTTTTTTTTAATTTTTTTAAATTTATTTCCTCCTGTTCGGCATTGCTGCCTTTCAGGGGTGTTAACATTTTACAAAATAATGCTTTGACATTCGTTCTCACGCTAATTGTCCTGATATTACAGGTTGTGTTCAATGTATAATTTTGAAAATTGATTTGATGTAAATTAATTTTTATAATTCATTGAATAAAATATTTATAAGTTATTATTTTGTACTAATAGCTGTTGGGAATTAATGACATTGCGTATTTATGGAGGTCTGAGTTTATTCTTCGGAAATCGTGAGCATATTCTATTTGGTTTTGGGTAGTTTTTGCCGAGTTTCAAGTTGGGCGTGGCTGGAGATCCTGAAAGAGTGTCAAAGAACTTGTGAGAGGATTTTAGGATGTGTTCTTGTATTGACTCAATTCGTAATTCATTGTGAAGTTGTTTGTTACTAATAAACCAGGGAGTCTTAGTTATTTTTCTTAAACATTTATTTTGAATGATTTATAGTTTTTCGATGTGTTTTTTTGCTGCATTACACCAAATCGGGCTAGCATACGTGATTGTTGGCCGTAATATCAATTTATAAATTGTAGTTACACATTCAATACTTAAAGCTGATTTAGAGTTTAGAAGAGGATAAAGTTGAGCAATTTTTGCGTACGTTTTGTTTGCAACTGTTTTGATGCGGTATTTCCAAGTTAATTTTGCATCAAACATTAGCCCTAAATATTTAACTGCCGTTTGGGAAGCCATTTTATTATTGAATTTTGAATTTTAAGGGTGTGAGGTGTCGGTGGTCTTCGAAGTGTGAAGTTTTTTGGTTGAGATTTGTGCGAGTTTATTTTGATTCTCCACTGTTCAGACCAGGTGATATTTGTTGTTAAGTCGAAGAGGGCGATTTCTGAGTCAGCTGGTTTTGGGATATCCGATAAGTATATGATGAAAAGTAAAGGTGATAGGCTGTAGGTTGACATTGATTAGAATAAGTAGAATTGATTCTTACCAGGA
>BOPP01000246.1:5483-98456 GCA_017312745.1 Gryllus bimaculatus
GGGCGCGCACAGGTAACGCGGCAGCGGGCGGCGCGCCGGACCGACAGGCCTGCGCCCCGCCCCGCGAGCCACTCGCGCGCCGCAACATTTCTGTACTAACACTCAAGAGGCCCGCGTGCTCTGGGCTATGCGGAGGAAGCCCTACGCATGACCGTAACCCTAATAACATTGATAGTTTGAACACGTTACCTGTGCATAAGAAAAGCGACGTGTCAAAAATAGTCATTTTTTGACAATTTTTGGCAAAATTGTCATTTTTTGCCATACTAGGAGGAAGGTATCCTGAAAGGCACTACGCATGACCGTGATCCTAACAACATTGACATTTTGAATACGTCATCTGTGCATAAGAAAAGTGTCATATCAAATATTGTCATTTTTGACAATTTTTCGGCATACATGGAGGAAGGAATTTATACCCTGAAAAGCATGACCATTGTCCTAATAACATTGATACTTGCAACATGTCGTCTGTGCACAAGACAGTGTCACGTCAAAAATTGTCATTTTTAACAGGTCACTTTTTGTCAAGGGTTTTAATAGACGCGAAACTGTTTATGTCTGTGCGGTATACATTTGCTACAGTAAAAGGGCCTGTGTACTCTCACCATATACTTATATTTCACAGTAGAATAGATATATACGTATCCTACGAACTAAAAGGGCCCGTACACATTCAGCGTACGTGGAGGAAGGAATTCGTTCAAGGGCACTACGCATGACCATGATCTTAATAACATTGACATTTCGATCCTGTCATCTGTGCACAAGAAAAGTGATTTGTCAAAAATTGTATTTTTTGACTTGTCACTTTTGTAAACTGTTTTATCAGGAGCGTATCCGTTTATTTCGTGGATGTGTATAGAGTGTTTTAATCTATATAACAGTTTTCTTGTGAACTACCTTTATGAAAATAGACTTTTTCTAAACATACCTTACTTAACCCAAAAAATTAACGATTTTTTAAATGTGTCACTTTTTTCGTGCACCAACGAAGTGGACTCAAAACGTGTTTGAAAATAAAACTATATCCCTTGCAATTTAAAATGGTAAATAATTTTGAATGCTTCTGAACTAATATAATATATTCTTTATAAAATATTGCGGTACCTGTTCAACGGAAGTTTTAAGCACGTGCATAGACTGCTTATGTACGCACTGTGCCACATTTCCTCCTCCCCTTTTACCTATCCGTTTAACATGAACGTCTGTTTCTCAAACTCATGTGAAAAACTGTCACGAACGAAATTCTTTCTTGCACAATTTTCTTCTAGATGTCGGTTCGTGGTTGAACTTATCTTCAATGACTGTGCGAATAAACCTGTTCCGCGAACAGTTTTGTTGAAAACTTCAGCAAAGTATAGTCATTCGTAGGATAAACGGAAGCCGCATTATGATGGATGTTTGAACAGTTATTGTGTTTCCTACATTGTTTGTCAATAGTAAAAACAATGTAATATACTTGAGACATTGGTAAATATTATATATATATATATATATATATATATATATATATATATATATATATAATATTAGTGTATATTTGCATAATAATAATAATAATAATAATAATAATAATAATAATAATGTAAGATTCAAGTTCCATTCTAACACGTCATTAGAGCATTTGGATCACCATGCCGATTCTTACCGATTTTGAATGCCAACTGATATGACAGTACCACCTGATGTTCGTGCAGTGCCACTGACAACTAGGTCACAGGGTTCGAGCTCCGACTGTGACAGGGTTTGCGATCCTAGCTAGATAGCTAGGAGAATGCCGGAGCAGTACCTTACCAAACGGGCCATGGACCGCGGGCTATCTTTCATTCCTCTTCCTTGTCCCACTTTAACCCCCTTACTTACACCCACACATATATGCACAACTAAACATGCTTAAAGATTGTCCCGGGAAATACCTGGTTGGGAAAAACCACTGCAAGCCGACGTAGGTCGCCGCCGGATCTCACCATCCCGCTAAGATCATAGCCACTTCCCGTGATAATACATGCACTACACTTACTGGATCAATGACCACAGCAGTTGACGCACCATAAACACGAAATAACGAAACAATAATTGAAGAGAAGCAGATATAGATCGTGGACGTGGTTATCCCTACAGTTTCCAGATGACGAACGAACAAACAATGAAATTTCGGGATCTCCAGATAGAGCTGGAAAAAATCTGGTAGATTATCACGGTTGTCACATACCCGGAGCTCTGACGAATTCCCAGACCACTCAATGCTTTGTTGCTATTCTACCATGCTAACTGCGAAAGATTGCACTGCTTGAGGCAACTCATATTCTGGGTGAGTACTTCTGTAATTCCTTGGTCATTGGGACCCGGATCCAGAGTTGTAGCAACACACCTATGAATTGGGGACCGCGGTGAAATAATATTGGTTATGATAACAACAATAATATAATAAAGAGACTAATATCATCTGGGAACGATTTATGGGGTCGATTAAGGAATTTCTTTCCCAACAAAGGAAAAAAACAACAAATTAATACAGAAAGTTTGTAATGATTACACTTTTAATTAAATATAACTACTGTTAATTTAAAACTTCAAGACAACAATAACAATAGTAATATAATTATAATTATATAATAACAGAATAGAATAGAATATTTACTTAGCTACTTAGGAATACATGGAATACTTCCTGTGGTAGCATTTTCTAAGTAGTTACTACAAATCCACAACACAATTTTCAATAATTACGTATTATTTAATACAATTTTAAGAAATTATTTTATTAATCCTATCGTGATAAAGCTAACCTAATATAAAATAACAATAATAAAACAAACAAAATTTAAAATATTAACATATTTCAAAAAACACACAATTTATTTAATCTAATTTTAAAATATTTGATGTTCTGAGTGAAAGTCTCCAGCACTGTTGCAGGTAATTCATTCCAATTTTGTATTGTTCTGTTTACAAATTAGAATTTACCCATATCTATCCTCTGTTTTCTTTGCCGAATTTTGGAGCCATGGTCCTTGCGCGCGACGTATTTTGGTTTTGAATTGGTCGGTTGAATAACGCACAAAGACGCAACTTCTCTCTGCGTTTTTCCAATGATTCTAACGATAGAAATTCAGAATTTTAATTCTGTGGCATATTTTCGTACTTTTCCTAACAAATTTTGCTGCAATTTTCGTACTTTTTAGAGAGATTTAATTTGCCCTAAACGATATGGTTCTCAACATATGGAGCCATATTTAAATATCGGTCGTACTAGTGAACTCAAATCCCTTCATGTTCCACTTCCTTTCCCAAGTACTCGAAGTACAAAATCTTCTACGCCTTTTTTTGTGCACTGCGAACCCAGATCCTCATTTAGTACAATTCCCAAATATTTACAGCATTTAGCCAGCGGAATATATTGATTTCCCAATTTACATTTGATATCATCTGTCTTTCTAGAACGCGCGATTCTGATAAACTTGCACTTACTGTTGTTTTTTGTTTTGTTTTGTTTTCATTTTCTTCGTTCTGCATTCAGGTCCCAAATTTAATTTCTTTTCACTTTTGGTAGCCCATGATTTTATCCTATCGAAATCAGCCTGAAATATTCCTCAATCACTAGCGTTCTAAATTTACCGATAAATTAAACAATCTGCAAACATACGTATTTTTGAGTCAGTTCCCTGCCAAATATCTTTAATATACACTAGTATATAACAACGGACCTAGGACACTTCTCTGTGGCACTCCGGACGTTACTTCTGTCCTCGAAGAGAAATTAGACTCAATACAACATATAAATATATATGTATGCAAGCACTTTGGCACAACAACTCTTTACGAGCTAAGGCCTACTAGCAGCGTCCCGGCCTTGCAGACATGTTTTAAGGGGTACACGTGGTTAGCACATAGCCATACCCACGCTGTATTTATGGTATTCTCAACCTGAGAACTGAGCCTCCTCATCTTCACACTGCAACAGATACTGGGACATTCCAAGGAAAGCGCACAATTAATTTTTGCCCCAACCGGGAATCGAACCCATGGTTGCGCCGTGGAAAGCTAACCAACGAGACACCGAGGGCCTCATATAAATATATAATTATATTAATAATATTTTTGTTTACATTGATTTACGTTTTTTATTAAAACCCATACTTTAAACATTTTGTTACATACAAACTGATTATTTTTGTGTCTAAAAAACGTGTCCTTTTAGACATGCTTCCATTTTCAAGAATACTTTCTGCTACGTATATTCTAATCTAGTGTGAAATATTAAAGAAAGGTAGTGACGATAAAAAATTTCTTGGTCGTAACTAATCTCTGGAATTTGGTATAGTAAGTAAGGCCATTTTAACAAGAGTTTGGGCACATTTTTCACTCTTACTCCTATGAAGTAGAAAACTGGGTTGTTTGGTATCACAAACTAGATCGCTGCTGATCGTATCGACAAATTTGCCTTGAGCTGTTCAACTCGCTCTATAAAATAGGTTAACATTCTTCACAGAATTGTCCTCTTGGAACTATTTTAACCGAAGAGGTCGTAAAGTGACGCAGAAATAGAACGGTGAGTCCACATCCACATGGATAAGAAACATTATTCTCGAGGAAATTCCAACTCGCGGTGAACTAAGCAATTATTCAAAGACTTCGACACTTATATAATGAATATACTGGCATGGTTATACTATTGTTAGGCACCTTGACGTAATTATTTCAAATTTACCAAATGCACTTCATTTAAAAACCAAATAGGAAATATTTTTACTTTTTCGTGTACGTAGTATAGAGAAGGTTATGAAATGCTGCAAAAAAATATTTCGAGATTTTGACGGAAATAAACCGAATTCTCTGATACTGAAATGTTCATTTTTTCTGTCCGTCCATCTCTGAACCACATTAGAGCCTATCAGAGGATATTTACGAAAACGAATATTCCTTGATTAATCAGGATGATGTTGATCGATTGATTGTTTGGTGTTTGCGGGAGCGCCAATGCTATGGTCATTAGACCCGTATGAGTTGTACTTGTCATATCCTGGGATGTGGGCTTGCGAGACTTGCCCCTCCAGGTATCACCCATAAGGGGCACCGCCCCAACCGCGACAAGCTCTAAGCGTTTGATTGCTCTACTGTTGTGTGTGGTAGAGTAGTGCACGCATGTGTGCAAGTTAAAGAGAAGAATGTGGACAAGGACGAGGAAGGAAAGATCGCCCGCGGTCCATTGTCCGTTTTTAGGGTTCTGCTCCTATATTCGCGTGGTAATTACAGGAGAAACAACGGAAAACTACCTATCAGAACACCCGATCGTTAGACTTCTCCTCCAGACAGTGACTTCACTCGACCCAGCTATTTGGTTACATTGGAAATACCGCCACCCTCTGGGCTCGAACGCTGGAATGTATCCCGGGAGGAGTCACTGCAGTGGCTACTGTTGTCCTGTGGTAACACAGTCGGTCTTCCCCCTCTCCTCCTTTCCCGCTTTTTCGACGAATTCTTGGCGTTTTGAAAAAAAAATTGAGAATAAATATAGGCCTCAACCATAGCTACCCTCTCCCGGACATATTAGACGAAGACAACTGCACTCCCAATATGCACAGCAATGAAACGTTTACTGCAGTGACGCGTAACAATACGACAAACGGCAGCACCAATCGGTTGTGAAATATACATCCACTACACGCGCCAGTTGTGTATGAGTCTTTCATAAATACTATTGGTAATGGTTGCATTATGTGTTCAGTTGTACGTTGCTTATCTTGGACCTCATTGATTACCACTAATACGAGAAAATATGAGCTGTGGTAATTTATTAGATTTCTTCAAAATGGTGCAAAACGTCGCATGCTACTATTGGCGGAAATTCAACTAAATAGTTTTATTTTGGCCTGCAGGCCGTTGGAATATAAGTCCACAGAACAAGGTCAATGGTTTTAACTCTGAAATCGTAAACAAGATCACTGGTAATTTTAATTGTTACATATTTGGAAATCTATCAGTCTCGTGTCACTCAAGGGAAGACTGAAAACTTTGCTGCTAATAATACATAAATGTTGTCTTCGGTATGCATCGAAAAGGTGGAAAACATCTCCGAACTATCCAGATCACCTAGAATCATACTTTGTAATCGTCGAGATTATCAAGTTTAAAAAGGTTTGTTAGAAGGAGTGCACACAAATTTTGAACTTCAGAAAGAAATCAGTTCTTTGCTCAAGCTGGCCCATATTATATTTGATCAGAGATATAATGAAATTATCGCTTTCGCGAATCTGGTCGAATATTATTATTACTCTCTGATCAGTAACAAATTTCGGAATTGCAGCGTTCGAAATGCGCCCAATATAAACTTCCGTTTATACACAACATAGTGAGGTAAGTGAGCACGTTGAGTAAAAGTGGAGTTAGTATTGTTGCAAAATTTGTCAAATGCATATATAGCAAATATATACACCCATAAAAAATACAATTTTAATTCTGTTTCATTTTATGTAATTTTGGTAGAATTTATCTTTATTAAAATTGTTGGCAATGCGGAATTCTTATCCCTCTAAACGGATCGATTTCAATATACATGGCACTTCGGAAAGACCCAAAACTGGATACAAAGTTGTTGGTCCAGTTAAAGGATTGTTTTTCTGCTGTGAAATCGTATGTGAAAGGGAATGTATATATTTTGACACAACAGCTCTTTACGAACTATGGCCTACCCTACCAGCGTTAAGGTGTACGAGTGGTTAGCACATAGTCATCCCTACGCTGTATTTCTAGTATTCTCAACCTGAGAACTGAGCTCTCTCATCGTCACAAAGCAACAGATACTGGGACAAAGCGCACTATCAAAGCCCCATTAACGAGCCACCGAGGGCATATTTGGAAGGGAATATTGGCTGAAATATTTATTTATGGTTGAGATATTGGTATGGAAAGAGTTTAAATAAAATATGTTTTTTTGCCAACATTCACTAGATTCGCAGCTTTTGATAGCGTAAGAGATATCAAGAGATGATTTTAAATTTTGTACTTACAAATGGATTAAGTTAACAATTAAAAAGATGTTTCAATACCGTATCAAATTCGCAGGGACTCAAGTTCGGCCAGATTGATCGAGCAATATTCATTTTTAGAAAAATCGTGTTTACGGTTTTAGACGCGTGTTGTTGACATGAGGGGACGGAGGGATGGTCGAACGGACGTTTAAAATAAAAATAAAAAACAACACTTTTTTGGTATCAGGGACTCTCAAAACTTATTTCCTTCAAAATCTTCACATCAATATACTGCAGCATTACATAATGTGTACATACATTCCCGCATATACTAGTGTAAGATAAAGTAAACTTATTGTTAATAATGGCAATAAACATATTACTAATTTCATTCCAATTAACTACAATCATTTTCATAAATAAATAATAGAAAAATCAAAATTCAAAACATGACCCAACCATGACCCAAGTTGTAACTGGTTAGCACAAAAAACAGTAGTTTGCCACACTCATATTAACGAAAGCGGCTTATATTTAGACCCAGAGTGTGAAATTGTTACTGCATAGCACCTAATTCGTCATGGGCTCATCGTTAGTGCAGTAGTAAACATCTGAATGCAGTATTTTAACACCACAAAAATGTTTCTTCACAAACCCATCTTTTAACAGCAACTTTACCTTACAGAATTATCTATAGAAGATAGGTAATATAACTTCTTCCGAATTCGTCGCGTCAAAACTGTACTAAAATGAAGGGAGAGTATATTTAGTACGTCGTTCATGTTAATATAAAGTATTACGGCGCTGCCAAACATTATAAACTCGTACTTTGAGTATTTGGAAATGAGCGTTGCTATTTAGTCGTGATTGCAGATAATTTATATAAGTGCGCCACTTCTAACCTATCACAAACAAGACATCTGCCGGCTATTTACAGAAGTTCATTACCTCATCAAATAGCGCCTCCTTTGAAGTCGGCGAACCTTTCGTTGCTAGGATACGGCTGTTGACTGCCAAAGCACCATATACCAAATAGTTGAGAAATTATCTATTATGCAAAAGGAAACAGGACGGCGCTTAAACGCTTTCGCTAGTAGCCGATAAATCAATATTAATATGGAACATTGATCTAAAACGAAAATTGAAAGTAATCTACCTCTTCAGTTGAAAGTATTCGAATCTCGAGTTTCGTACTACTACTACTTCACGTGAAAGGTAGGAACGATTTGTAAACTAATATTTTTGTAAACTATTCGATTACGACTACAAATGTTACAAAACACCACCTATACGTAGTTGAATTGATGTTTTGTGAACTTCAGTCTCGTCTGTAGCACTGCATTTGTAATTAGACCAAACTAACCACAAACTTATCCTTCACACAATTAGTAGTTTATATTAAATCTGCTGTAGTAATCAAATTCTTTACACACTTCTCACACACAAAATTGTTACATTTTGAGAAACCGCAATCAATCGATAGCAAAACATTCGTTTTGAAACATTCAAAAGGACATATAATCTCAGTGCCCACCACTGCCCATGTCATTTTCTATCATGATATTGATATTTTTTGTTCAAATTTCATTTTCCATGTAAAGAGTAAGGTACTAACGTCTACAATTTCTTAGGTTTGTAATATAATTCCCTGTATTGTGCGAATAAAAAACAGAATAGTGTATCATCCACATTCTGGTTTTAATCATTAAGAAATACTTAAAGAATACATGAATAGTTAGAAGTACTACCTACAGTCAATGATACAGTTAATGATCAAAAATATGTTGACAACATACTTTCCTCTAGTAATATGATCACCCTTCCAACATTGTTTGTTAGTGTGATATTTATAAATAGTGATTTGTGAATGCTCATGAGCTGTAGAAAAAGGTAAAAGAGAAACTCTTAAACTAGTATTCATAGTGTTAGCATTATTGTTTTCTTGCTTATAGACATAAAATGTTCATAAGTCCTTTTTGGTCATGTTTTAATTACAGCTATTGAATGAAACAAATAACATAGTAGTAGTTGTACTAAGTGAAGTATGAAGTTTAGAAGAGTGGCCACAAAGTAGTTACAGTAATTAAAATTTGAAACAAAATATGAAAATGTTAATGAAGATCATTGTTTATTAGTATGACAGATCTGTTTTGTAACATGATTATAGATTTGTGTTATTCACCTCTACAATTGCCCTTTTTGAGACATTGCAAAGCATGTAAAATGTATTGTTCTATTTCATTTTCCCTGATCCAGTAAAAGTATGCAAATAAAAGATTTTTTACATGGATATGAACTGTTACAAAGCAATTCTTTGAATATACATTTAATCAACATTCATAAGATATTCTTGATCGAGTTTCTTAAATACTAGAATAAATACAGAGCAAAATTACTGTGAAAATAAGATAGCAGATTTTGAAATTAAACTTGCTAACACCACTGGTATTTTTTATCCCAACCATTTAATCATTTTTTGTGAAGTATATTACTGAAAATATAATACATTACTGCATCACTAACCTGACAGCAGGCGTGCCAGGTTTCATAAAGAATGAGGCATGTGAGGTGACTCAGTCACCCTGCAGTAAATAAGACAAGAAAAAATAAAATTATAAACTCTTTTGTTTCTTTAATAAATATGTATTTATTTTAAAGTTTAAATAGAGAGTTTGGAAACAACAATAGGTAATTTACTCATTTTTATGAATTTTCTTTTTTCAAGCAACCTTTACTAATGTATATTTTGTGTTTAATGCATGCATAGCTGATATAATATAACATAAATGATGAATTGTAAATATTTTACCATGTAATATAAATAGAGCATCATAACATAAATAAATTAGTCAACTGAGGAATAGTTAATGTAGGTTTCACATAAGTATTTTATTTTTCAGTAAACAGAAAGGCTCTATGCAAAAGAGTAAACTAAAATAAATGCACAAATTGGTAAAATATAATTTTACTAATAAAAGAACCTAAATTACATTTAACATGGTGTGTTATTAGAAGTACAACCCTTTACTATGTGTCTGGATAGTTGATTGCTATGAATCGCTTGGCAAGCTGCAGTAACGAAAGAATGGGTGCAGGGTGACCCCACACCATGTCACATTCCCTTTGGGACAGAATTTCTCCGAAGGTTTGGAAGCAAATGAAAGATAAGCAGAGAGTTATATTTAAAAAAAGTGCACTCTAGAAGTACTGAGGAACTGGAAAAATTATAAATATATCTGAAAGTCCAAAGTCTCACTCGCGGGTTAATTGAGTATTTCCTATGCCTGTGTTGCTCAAAGAACTCCAAGTATATGTTTTGGCAATTGAACATTGTTTCTAGGTTGATATTTATAACAATTTTGTATGTATTGAAAATCTTCATGACTCCTTGGATTATTGTCATCACCCTTGATTGGGCAAATTTACAGAATGTTAGAAATTTGGTGTAGTTACTTCACTTTTTTCTTCATCAGTTCCCTTAGAAGGTCAACAAGCTTTCATTACTTGTATTTTATAAATTTTTCATTTTAATTATAGATAAAAGAATCTTCTAAACTTTCTGATTGACACGTTACTCATTATTAACGCATAAAAAGAGATTTTGTTCACTCTTATTTAAGTGAGGGTGGAATTAATAAAAGTTAATAATGAACAAAAATGACAATGAAGTGAATGATGCTTGAGAAATGATGGAATGAGTGGCAGAGGAAATAGGAGAATCCCAACAATATCTCCCAAAAGCTCACTTTATCCACCACAAAAACAAAATGGATTGACTGGGAATCGAACGTCATGCAAGGTGATGGAAGGCCTGTGCACTAGACATAGTCACAAGTCCCCGCTTCTATAGTTTTTAAAATACCAGTTTGGCTTATTAATTTAAAAAAATAAAAAAAAAAAAATAATAAGGGAAGTTTAAGAATAATCATCAGAAGTGAGGGAAATGTTTGAGATAATTATAAATAGTATTCTTCAGGTAACATTGCGACATAGGAATTATTGGCACAATTTTTATTTGTCAAGCAAAAATGCTCTTCTGGCCTTTTTCACAATGCACTCAGGGCGCTGATAAACACAAAGTTGAATCATAGTTTTTCTTGGACTTGTCAGAGAATCTGAAATATAGTGAAGAAAGGGCTCAGTCAATAACAAAATACACCAACCCTATGTCTTGATTGTGCTAGAAAACCAGGAAAAGTTAGGAAAATTTGTCACCAACAAAACTGTGGCCTCTCTGATAGAGTCTAAATAAGGAAACAAAACATTAAATTTCATGAATAATGAAAGGATTCATGGATGGTCTCTACCACTAACCATGTATGCATATCAGTACAAGCTGAAAGATAGGAATTTTTTAACTGATGTACTGGGGTACTGTAACAACTAAAGTATGTGTACATCACAAAGTCTTTTGAGTGCCAGTATTTTTTAAAAGTTTTGTGCATCACTTGATGTTCTCTTTTGGGCAAAAATTTCAAACAATGTATAATTGATTATCAGGGTGTATTTTATGAGAGGTAATTATTGTTCAAACTTGCTGTGAATGTATTACCAACATATGGCACACATCAGTAAATTTTGTTACACAACATATTTTGTTATTTAATTTATATGGAATAACTTGTTGATGTAAGTCAAAAAATTGAAACAAAATGTTATCTAACTCCAATTTGCAAACATTTACCAGAGTCAGGGTTGTTTCGCTCACACATTCATTGGTTTCAAAATATATCCTTATGTCTTGAATTGTAATGTATAACTTGATTGAAATGAGTCATCTAAGAAAAAGTGTTCTTATTTAATTTTTATTCATGCCATTATGCATTAGAATTACGCCATCATTGTGTTTATGAACATTAAATGCTGTCAGCGATATTCTTTTGGAAGTATTCCTTCCCCCGATTGGAATTGTTGACCCAACAACTAGTTATGTACTTTTTCACATAAGACTACAAAAATAAATGAAGACTGGTAATGTCCCTTTTTTGGTTAAATAGGTACCCCTTTTTTGAAAACCATTGATACTGTACTCATATTATACTATTCTAAAAATGCTCTATTTGAAATATTACTAATTCCTGTCAATATTTTAAACATTCCTATAGAGAAGGTGAAATTTTATACATAAAGCACAATAATTTAACATAATAATAATAAATGTCGCTCAATCTGCAATAATTATTTTTCATATTTTGCATATGTCCTCAACTCATGTTTCTCTATTTATTTCACTATTATCAAGAGTTGATGAATTCAGCTTCAATTATTATAATAATTTGAACATTCCAATGGTTTTAAGAAGTAATAAATCTGAAATTATTATATCTGTTAAACATATTAAAACTAGAGATACTTTTTAATATTTGCTTAAGCATTCCTGATATAGAAATTGTAATCTTTAAAATTTTAAAACTAATGTATTGATATTGTGCCTGCACTTCTTTTCAATAGTGCACAACAGAGAAAGCAAAGCAGATATGTAAGCTTATGTGTAAGAAAATACAATTCATGATTCAAAACAAAATTAAATAAAACATGAAAAAAAATTGGAAGAGTGCGAAAATCAAAGTAACGCTCTAATGGCAACAATTTTCTATGATAACTTTATCAAATACGCAAAAACAAAGAATTCAGTTGCAACAATGGAATTAAGGGAACATTCCACATAAGTCATCAGGTTTTTGTCCAGTTTCCCTGATTCCTGAAATGCTGAGATGGCCCCTGCATCTGATTTTGCATTTGGATGTAAATGTAACTTCACAATGCGCTTGTTTTGTTGAACTCTCCTTTTGCTTGTAGAGGTAGGATTTGAGGTAAGGGCAAGTTACAATTTTGTTAGCAATGCATAAAATGAAATCTGCAGTTGCTTTACCTTTGCAAATAAGTTTTCTATAACTCGGGAACAAGAAAGTCTAGTTTTTCAAATGTCGCTAATCTTGCGCTTTTTAAACATTAAAAAGAAATTATTTATCTTTAACTTCGACTCATCTTTCAACTATTTATAGTTAAAATGTTTGGAAGGGATTCTGGAACTCAAGGAAATGTACACTGATTATCTTCTCCCCCATATGTCACATACAGTTTTTTGACTAAAATCTAAATCTAAGCGGGATATTTTTGATGTTACTCTTGGCTCTTATGATCTTCAAAAACTACACTTACATTACAAAACTCTTCTCCCTATTCATACATTTTGTAATACCTAAAAGAATGTGTAGTTTGTGTTTACTTTGTGTATTATGTATGAAGTATAACCATACCATACATCTGTACAAGCTAGAGCTTAGTAGTGACAAATTAACCAATTATATTACCAATAGGTATACATTTACATTAGCATGATTTTAAACAAGTTTGAAAAATATTTTATTAGCACATTTTTCAAAATTTTGTTTTAGAATGTATTTTGTAATGCAATTTTATTCAAACTCCAAGTAGACCTTCAAAAACTTGGAACCAACAAAAAAATATATATTTAAAGACGTCATTGCCAACAATATTATTTACGACTCGTTTTTGTGGCTTCCATCCAGCAGACAACTGATGATGATGGCTAAGCTATCGAAAGCTGCTTTTGCATTAAATAATATTGTTGGCAATGACAACGTCTTTAATTATTTTATGAAAAATGCCAAAGATATCACACCACAACACCTATAAAATATATATTTTCCAAGAACCATCTTAAATTATGAATGTCTAACTGATAACAAATTCTTATGTCACAGCATGCTCTAAAGAACTACTTAACAGAAGAATACTCTTGATTGAACCACATCAAAACATCAAAATAAATACTTCATTGATTGGAAATTCAACATTAAGTTACACTTTCATGTGTTCACTTTCTCTTTCATCTGTTGCGTCATGAAGACTTAAGCCAATCATGGGTATTTTGGACTATCTGCGATTTTATCCTTATTTTGTATGTGTACCAACAACACGTTGGGGTGGCATTGGTACTTAAAATGAATTTATATTTAATTAATCTTACTTTTCCTTAAGATAATATTTTATTGTATCCCTTCCTTTTTGTCAACAATCAAAACGCCATGAAGAAATGGTATCCAATTTTATTTGAGCATTTGTAGGTAGCAAATCATGTTTACCGTTTCTCATGCTTCTTCAGGCTTCACTAACAGCTACAATCAATGAAATAAAAAAGTTAGAACAATAGTCAATATAATATGTTATTTAAAAATAAAATACAGCATGATTTTTACCATTACAAAAAAATTGTATTTTATCTTTACACACTTATTATATTAACTTTTATCCTAAATTTTGTAATTTTATTAGTTGTAGCTGTTGGTGATATCTAAAGATATGTGAGAAATGTTGTGCACCCTACAAATGCTCAAATAAAATTTGGTTATAATTTCTTCTTGGCCTTTTGTCTATAAAAAGAAAGGATACCATAAAATATTATCCTAAAATTAAGGCAATCAGTACTAGTTATCACAACCAAAAAGTTCACAAGGGTCATGGATTTAGTTTCCTATTAATCCAATTTTTTGGTACCGTACGGCATTTTACGTACCTAACTTGTTTCGTAAATGCTGGATAGGTAGCTTACGACTAAGTATAGAAATAAAAATTTGTCCCAACTTTCTACAAGTAAAGTAAAGATTCCCAGAAAACTTACCGATATGTGTGTGATACGAAGCTAAATTGTTACGTCACTAGCATTATTTCCGGGACTAGTTACCGAGTGAATTCACTATTAATATGAATAAACCTGTACAAGAATACGAAAACACTAACGGAGTCTGGTGAAGTTATGTCGCTATTTACCAGCAAAGAGGTTTTCGGGTATGAAAAGTTAAATACTTGTGCACTCCCACATTTTGTCAGCTTCGACCATTTCCATTCGATTAGAAATACAGGTGAAGGAATGGAAGGTATTGAAGGGCTCTAAATACGATCGTGGCATGAGAGAATCATTAATGTGACTCAAGGAGTACAAGAATTATCTTACACCGTAATGTGAATTTTTAATTTTCTATGGCGATTTAAAAATAATAAACGTTTGAGGTGAAGTTCCGCGTTAAAACCCTTCAATTGCTGAAGTTGAAGGACAGAAGGCGTTAATCCACCCCATTTTGCCATCGACAAAGGTGCAGCAGAGCACATAAAGGCGGGCTTTACAAATGATTTTCTGCTCAAATTGTAGTAATGCTAGAATGGAAAAACACTAGTTCACCAGCTTACGTAGCTCAAGGTGTCAATTAATACTACCCACACCGGGAGGTCGTAGGGTTCGAATCCCGACGGTGGTAGGATTTTCAATACTCGGTACATACCTAAGACTAATTCTGCCGCTGTTCGGGAGAGAATGCTAGGGACTGGGTGCCTTGATTGGCAGTTTTCCGTGGTTTCTCTTATCAACACTACGCAAATGCTAGAGCAGTACCACAATAAACGGGCCACGAACCATGCGTTCTCTTTCCTTCCTCTTCCTCCTAGTCTTGCACTACATGCACTACACCACCACACATACCAGGAGAACAGTCGGGAGGTTAGAGCTTGTCCAGGCTGGGGCGGTGTCCCGCTGTTGGGAGATACCTGGTTGAGGAAACCCCTGCTAGTCGACGGGTAGGTTGGCGCCAGATTTTGCCATCCACTCCCGTGATGAAACATGCACTATGCTTACGGGACTAATGGCTAGCCGTGGACGCGCCTGAAATCATCAATTAATCAATAATAATTTCATGGTATCGCTGCTATTGTTCCAAGATGCTACAATACAGCATAGCATTTTTTGTAAAGGTTTCGTAAAATTATTGTGCTCATTTTGTAACTTATGTACTATTTTAGCAATAATATTTGAGCCATCTCTTGGAAAACTCTTTACCAATGCTTGAGTAATAGCACTTTATGCCAATTTCCTAACTTCTTAATACAAACATTATGAAAGAATCTATCTTGTTGATAAATCTGTGGGTAACAATCCATTCGCCACCGCCGAATCTTTGTATCTTAATAACGTTCAATATTTGTTGTAACATAGTAACCGGTATTCATAGGAACAAAATCCTTCGAGGAAATATTCAAGGTTAAATACTTGTGCTCCCATGTACACTCAAAACATTGACCTTAAAATTCACAAACGGTTCAAAAAAGCAAGAACTCAATATTTAGAGAAAATTGTAATGAATAGAGTGGTTTACTTTTCGTTGCAACATCAAATATGTATCAGGTGTATGTATGTTTTTGGCATTTGGGGTCGATTGTCGGATATTGCCGGCTGGGTAACAGTGTCCCCCATGCCTGGGCCTAGTTTAATTCCCACGCTTGGGGAATAAGAGAGACATGGCGAACATGACATATTCCCTTCACCGCAATCAGCAAACACCGCCTGCCTGAGCCTTTCTTTGTCACACAGATAAAGTCTCTGAGATTTTAAAGGGTAACTACTACTATTTTTCGCCCCGACGGGGAATCGAACCACCACATCGCAATCACCCTTTTTCTCGAAATCATTTGAGATATCGAGAAACTTCATAACAGGGTCAGCAAATAACTTAATTCATTAAATATACATAAAATGTTAATTAAACGACACACAAGAAAATATAGAAATGCATAGTGTAATTAGTCATAATTCGGAAGCTATAAAGAAAATGACACTAATGACATGTGATTCAGTGCACTACACTCTATGCACTTTCCATACAAATATTTCAAAGAAAACGTTGAGTGGCTTTTTGAGAAAATCTTCATTAGGTGTTTTTGGAGAATTGCAACAATTTAATTCAAAATAACGCTTATTGTTACAAAAATACTATGACAATTTAATATCTTAATATTGAAGAATAGATTCCATTAATAACAAAATATATAGCTTTTATAATGAAGGCATAGAAGAGGTTCGCAGAGGGGTTGAACTTTTGGAAAATTATGAGAGCAATCAAACTTTTAGAGAGAAAAGTGAATGACATAATACATAAATACATTTTCAGTGTCATATATAGTACAAATTAAAAAAACTCCAATGACAATATGAATATGCACGAAACGAAATTTGCACCAGAACTTTCGATTTCCTTTGGCTGAAACTGTGTTTTTCCCTTAAATAACAGGTTATCTGCATAGTCAATGCTATTACAATATACCTATACGCATATTTCCATTTTTGAGACATACATATCTCCCTTTGAAATTATACAATTTATTCCATATATGTAGTGTATACGTACTGTCGTGCCATAAATACTAACATATGTATTGTATCCTACAGGCATGCATTGAGATTGCTATAAATGGACACATGCCCTATCCATCTAGATATTGGGTAAGATACTAGTAAAATGAAGAAAAATCATACAAAAATATAACTATGAAAGAAAACATTGACAAAATTATATTAATTGATTTCAAACATTAGATATGAGTAGTTTAGTTTTAAAACGCGACTTTTCAACCTTTCATGAAAAAGGAGATATTGGTTTCAATAGGGGTCCGTTGCATCATTGCGTCATTCTATAAAATTATTTGTAAGAAAACACGCCTTTTGTTGAGAGGATTTCATAATTATGTGTTAATATCAGAATGCGATCTTTCCATGACATTCATTTCGTTGCACGAGATAGTAAGATACGAGACGTAGACAGTAATATCAGAGTACGATCTCTCCAATTCAGCAATCAGAGATCATTGTGTCACTATGTTTTGGCCCCGTATTATATCAAAATGAAAATGTATCATTGTGTAGAAATTAAGTGGTCTAAGCATTGACCAAGCTAAAACTGCGAATGATGAGTATTGTGAAAGTCAGCGGTAAGGGGTTGCTGATCTTCATATTTGATGAAAAATGCCACGTGAAATTATGAAATTAAAAGGAAACAATACTCTTTTAAAAATATTTAATGAAAACAAGTTTGTTTTCACGGAAAAACACGTTTTCACCAAAAATACCAAAAAAAATATTTAAATTAAATTTATATATGAGACTCTTCCAAATTTTTAGCTCAATTTTCTTAATGACTACATTTTCTCGAATTATCTTATTATATTTTTTCTACTTTCACTATCCAAGGGCTTTGATCCCAAACATTTTTCAGGAGGATGTTTTAAACAAATGATATAATATTTTCTTTTTTTTTCTCTAAACAGACTAGTATGGGAAAGTCTCATTTTGAAACTAGACCTCTCATATGTACGTATTAAGTTTACACAAAAAAAAATTTGTTGCCATCTTGGATGGCGCAGGGCAACTGTTACCACTGCAGTGCCTCTGACCGGGGAAGTCCCAGGGTTCAAGTCCCGATGGTGGTGGGGTTTTTAACACATGGTAGAAAGCTAGATCGAAATCAGCCGGTTTGGAGGAATGTTCTAGCGACCAGGTGCTATGATCGGGAGTTTGCATGGTTGATTCTATGAACTTCAGGCGAATGCGGGAGCCCAACCAATTTGATAGCAACACGGACCGCGCGCGATCTTTCCCTTCTCTTCCTAGTTTTATCCTTATGAGCACTGCACTATCAGACGTCGGGGGATTAAAGCTTGCCCAGGTTGGAGTGGTGCCCCTCTAGTGGGGAAAACCTCGCAAACTGACGTGTAGGTCGGCGCTACATCTCACCATCCGGCGGGAGAGGATCACCGCAACCTTCTATAACAAAACACGCACATGTTTAAAGTCAATTTCATGAAACTTGCATGTTTTATGTGATTGCCTTTAAATTCAAATAATAATGACCGTCTAGCTTACTATAACGAAATGTATGTACATTATAATAAAATAATGACTTGAGTAATTTTGCACCGTGAAAGTTTATGACTTTGTTTGTTTGGGTCATGCTTCGGGAATTGTGACTTCAGGCATTATAAGGGACCATTGAGTGATTTCGAAGATATGATAACAGAGACAACAGACAATTATTTTTCTTTCTTCTTTTGTTAATAATTTTGTTTCCGCTGGCTGATCAACACGAAACGCAGCTTCACACGATTCCACTGAAAATGTTTGATACCACAATATACCCCAACAAGGCACTTCAAAACCAGTGGCAGATCGTGCTTCGGTTGAACAAGATCTTAAAATATATTAGGAATACACATTTTTGTTTTACTGACATTCAATATTCAAGATATTGTAGCAGTATCAATGTGTGCAAATCAATTCGAAGCAAAGAGCGCCCATTGAGAGCTCTCCCCGGCGGCCTCTGGGCTCTCCTAGACCTTGCACCATGTCACGGTCTTGGCTCCATTACTGTATTTCCTTTTTGGCTCTGTGCTTCAACATAGGGCATTCGGTGCAGCAACCAATCTTCTTCCATGAGTGGGGGTGTAGCTGGTCAACCGAGCGCGGCGCGGAGTCCGAGAGGAATACCAATTGTCTGTCTTTGTCTGATACTGGCTGTAACTTAATTTTATGAATTTCACGTGTTATTGAAAATACACAAGTTCAGTCAATTATTGACGGTATTGAATGTATTATGATGTCTGAAGATTTTTTAAAATTTGATATTAGGCTTGTTGATTCAAAATATACATTTGATGAGCTTTGTGTAAGGATGGTCGTTCTGGAAGGACGTCCCTTTCAGCCTCTCGCGGTGGTTGTATATTTCAAGCTGCAGTTAGAGCTGATTTAAGTATGTTAGTGTTGTTGTGAATACGATTATGTGTGGAAGATCTTTAATATTTAGAATATATACCAGGGTAGTGAAATTTTCGAAATAAAATAATTTTATATGTGTAAAACGTGTCCAACCAGTTGTTTTTCTTGGAAAGTGCAGGAGTGCGATCACCGTATTTTCGCAACATTATTTATTTTATGTTTTGTATGAATTTTATTGACAGTCAATTGTCTCAGTGCATAATTAATACAAAAACTTGAAGTGGAAATGTAACCCAGAACCACGTTCGTTGAAGATTAATGCATCTAATACGGACATTACGCATAGAATTGTGTTAGTCACGTTACAATATAGACTTTTACTAAATTTACTTTTAATTAATTTACATGAATTGCTTACATTTTATTATACATTAATCTTCTGAATTTTGGAAATTACATTTCCGTCTTTCGATGGAGTTGCAACCACCAGTTTATTGGGGCACCAGCCTCTGTTCAAAGCTGATATTTAAGTCAAAGTGCAGTGTTGCCATCCCCCAAAACATTTATTTTTCGGGGGGAGGGGGATAAAACTTGCTAATTTTCCTAAGAATTTTTACCCAGAACTCTAAATTTGAAGCCGTTCTCATGCGATGTAAGTAGTTTTGTCCGGTTGAAACTGAAAGAATTTGTATTATGTTTACCCATGCTTCTTTTTAAGGAGGCGACATTTGTCTTTCCTCGTTTTAGTTAAAAAGCGTAGGTATTTAATTCATAATTACTGTACATAACTCAAATTTACCGAAACTTGACTTAAGACCTTTCACCCTGCGACCATGGAATTTTGCTGGCTAAAATTATTAATTTTGAATTCAAATAGGCGTACATAATAGTGTTCACTAAGGACACTTCTTTCTTTCTGTAAGTCACAGTTTTGTTCTAACGCTCTTTGCCATTGTGAAGTAATCCTGTTTAAGGGGGTCGACAAACCCGAAAAAGTTTAACGATCTCAGCAGTAAGTCAGACGGGCTGAGGAGGCGTCAAACACTGCAAAACCCTGCGAACCGTGACCGAGAAGATTCCGGTCGAGGCATTGTTTGCTAATGCGCATCCAGGCTGAAAGATCGATTCTTATGCCGTCTGCCTTCCCCTCAATAGGCCACTATGTCGCGCGAGTGGGCGGTGCACGCCACAAGCCTGCCACCGAACTCTTAACTTCGCCCTTGGATCGATCTCGTATTTCTCCAACAGTTGTGTCTCACGGAATGTATCCGCAGGGTCGGTCAATTGGGCTCGTGAGCACCACTGACTATCTCGTGAGGCCCACTGACCCCAAAATTGCTTTAGAACATTCATCCTATATTCCATTTTTAAAACGTTTCTCTTTAATATTAATATTAAAACTCTATTTTCTCTATCTATACTGTTACAGATGACGTACTAGAACATTTTTTGTTTATTTCGTCTATATCTTGACCAAAGAAGCAACCAGGAATATGGAAGTTATTCAAATGTCCAGTTGCATGTACATTTTAAATGTATAATGTAATTGGATTGAAAACGTTAGTCATCATTTCACCAAGTAATTTCTGCAAGTTATTAACGTTTTTTCGAAATGATTTGAGCGTTAAAACGTATTTGTTTTTGTTGACTAATTACGCGATTTTTGTGTAAAAATTCAATATTTTTAATTGATGTAATAACTTTCCATTCCAGCCTCTGTGAACTGTATATCGTGGCAATAATCTAATTTTACATTTCATATTTTAATTTTCGATGTTTTTGTGTCTTGCTTCGTGATAATATTATCTATGATCTCAAATTTCAAACATTTTCGTTCTTCTCTCAAATTAACCGTGCATGTACGTTTGAATTGAAAGCAAACATTGTCACCCTAGCATTCTTTCTGCCGTAACCGTGAAATCGATTGTGAACCTTGAGCGTTATTCGTTCCCTAGTGTTCATGCGGGGATTTCCCAACATTCACGCTAAGGTCAATGTCCTTGTAATGGAGGGAGGAACTTACATGACCGTATGAGTCACATGCATTTCATTACCATAATACGGCAATCACCATATAAATTAAACTGCAACAATGATGTCTTCTCAATGTTTCGTTACACCATGCCACACGCAGAACCTACATCTTTAATTAGTTTATTGTTACGAATTTCAACAGTCAAAATCATATAAATAGAATGATTATCACATACCATTAAATTATCACATAATATTTTTCTGAAACTATTATGCGAAACATCGTGTTTCAGAATAGGAAAAAAGAAACATATTTTGAAAATTTTGTACTTTGACGTAAAATAAAAAAAGTATTCTTGAGTGTTAAAGTATTGTTACGATTGTTACTATGCAGTTGCTACTTCTCGGCACAAAATCCAAAACGAGCAAATTTTCTTGAAAAAAATTGCTGATGATTCTGCAGTTAAACGTAACGTTCAGTTTAACTATTATCGCAGAATTAAGGTTTCGAGTGGTGTTTTTCTTTTTTGTTTTCCGGAGGCAAATGTCTGTTACACTATTTGAAGGATTTTAAATCGCGACACAATGTTTATCAATCATAATACTGATAAAATTATTTAATAAGAAACCCTTAGCGTGTACGTAGAGACAAACAAAATAATGTCAATCAGAAAAAATTATAATTAAGATTTGAGAAACAAAATTTGATTCACACTGTTTCATTATTCATTTCCCACATATGTGTACACGCTTTTTCAAGTGTCTAATTAAAAAATACTAAAAAGAGAAAAACATCAGACAAAATTAAATTTAAATATTTCATTAAAATGTTTATTAAAATTTTTTTCATTAAAATATTTCATTAAAAACTTTCATTAAAACAAAAAAGATAATAAAATAAAATAATCTAGTAGGAAAAAGAAATCGCAAACGCTAGGAGAGACACTTAGCATTATATCATCAAATAAAATATTTAAATTTATTTATACATACGGTAATCATGATTTGTTTTGACAACGCACAAGTAAAACGTCTGTTCGTGACCACAACGAAGGTTTATATGCGTAGCAAGAAGGCTTCGACCCTTGAGGAAATCTCTATGCTTCAAGTGCTTGCGCCTTGTAATGAGATAATCTTACGATATGAGTGTGAAAATTGATTAATCACCAAAATGTGATATTTTAGAGGGAACATATTTCAATGTTGTTGAAGAATTAGGTGCAAATGCGAAAGCAACGTGTGAAATTTGTAAGCCCGCCAAGCAGACAGTAATAAGTGGATCCTACAATGAGGCCACAAATTTTAAGACACTGTTAGCAGAGAGAGGTGGATCAGGGTATCAACTGATGTCACTACAGTACCTCTGATCGGGAGGTCCAACGGTAAAAGAATTTTTGACACTAGCTTGTCAGCTAAGTCGAGTTCAGTCGCTCTATGGGGGAGAATTCAAGCGACCGGCCGCTCTGATTGGTAGTTTTACGTAGTTTCTCGGATCAACATCTGGCGAATGCCGGAGCAGTACTCTAACAAACTAACCACGGACTGCACGCGAACTTTCCTTCCTCTTCCTTGCCCTATTTTCACCACATACTTACACACACTTATACTTACATGCACTATGTTACCGGGAGACCGGTCGGGAGCTTAGAGCTGGTCCCGGCTGGGACGACGCCCCGCCGGTGGGAGATTCCTGGTTGAGGAGACTTCCGCTTGCGGACGGTAGGTCGGCCCCAGATCTCACCGCCCAGCGGTGGAAGATCGACGCCACCTCCTGAGAGAAAACATGCATTACGCGACGGGACCTTAGCAGTTGACGCGCCGGAAATCACCAATCGATAAATCAATCAAATACGGAGTAATACTATAAATTTTAAAATGCACACAATGGTGTATTGTCAATTTAACTGGTCATCAATTGTTTCTAGGGAATTGATGTTTTCTACACATTTTAGAGAATTTATAAAAATGAGTGGAACAGAAGATCAAATTCACATAGGAGGAAAATGAACAGCACTGAGAGCAGTTATAGTAATGCCATGTAGTTAAAACAAACATGCTTTACATCAGGTGTCTTCAGTATGCAGGAAAAGGAAAACGATCAAACAAAATTTGATGATTTTGTTACAAAATTTGATGTTAATGGAAAGAGATCCTTATCACGTACAATTACAAGAAGAAACATTAGTGATTCAATGTTTGAAAAACTAGTAGTGTTGAAGGGAAACATGTTCGATTGTAAACCAAAACCTAGCTTTGATATATAAATTGTAAAACTGGATCACTATTGGTTGCATCTTGTATTTTCAAAAGTATTTTAAAATACTATTTTGTATCAAATGTTTTTATGGAAATATTTTGAATTTGTTATCTAAAATACTTTCTATGAAGTATTTTGTATCTGAAATAGTTTTTCAAGTATTTTGACCAAATATGCTTAATTGCCGTTGCAGTTTTATTACGAGAGAGTAATTATTTTTTGTGGATACGTGCAAAACACGCTCGTTGGTACCTGCATTCATAATTCAACTTAATGTGTTAGTGATTTAGGGTACGGATCTTTGAGCTCAAGAAACGTGTAATTATGTAGTTCTCCTGCATAGCACTTCACACAGTTTTTAACTTTTGCAATTTTCAAAAATTCAGAAAGGTCAACGGATATGAGATATGCCATTTTTAAGCGTCCTTTACACTATCCGTGAAAACGTTTAATAAAAAAATTATCCTCTTTTGACAAATTTCTGGAAATATTGAGGTGTCATGTAAAATATCATCGAAAATCAAAATATACATTTGAAACTCTCTGACCCTCTACTTACTTTATATGGATCGGGAAATACACATTTTAAAGAAGATAGTCGGATACGTTTAGGCGCTAGAGTCTACCACAGACGGACACTCATACTGACACGTTTTACCGCCAATTAATTTTTCGGTATCAAGAACTCACAAAACAATGATTCTGACCACAGAACGTGTTAGAGGAAGTAATTTGCTACACGTAGGAACAGGATTTATATACTTTTCGTTACCATTGCCTCAGAATACGAGTTTTTATGCCGAAAAATCGTCGATGTCTGCCATAGTATTACAATACTTTCTTTTACGAGAAAGTAAAAAATCAAAGTTCTTAATTGAAACATAAGACCATACAAAATGTTTGCGGTAATATGGGTGACTCATTGTCACAAAGACGGACTATTTTATTTCTCTTCTAAGAAAAATTGTACGTTCGAGGCAAATGCATTGCTAAGCGATCGGGGTATATTGAGTCTTTTTTTATCAAGCTCGTGGGTAAAGGCCGTGTTGGTTAATGCATATACTGTCAACAGAATTCAGACCGGAGCAACGACCAGATTTTTGCACAAATGATGGTAGGCTGAACATATCTTATTTGAATGAGAACATCATACAATCATTAAATATATAACAATACTCAGAAAATAATTACTCTAAGCGATTAAAATACATACGAATTTTGACCGGCCACAGCTGTTGCAAGGTATAGTTAATTGGGAGGTGGTTGAGATTGAGTCCTAACTGGCAGAATTTTTTGTACAAGCTAAATAGGTAGTATAGGTCGAATTCAGCCACAGCCTGGAGCATAGTTTTAGCGGACGGCTGCTCTGATCGATAGTTTACCGTGGTTTCTCCGTTCAGCACCAGGTCGAATGACGGAGCAGTACGCCAACCATCAGGCCACGCTCTATCCTCTTACTTCCTCGTCCTATCACCCCTTATACATTTACACTTTACCACACATGCCGACAGTTTAGAGCCTGTCTCGGCCGGGTTGGTAACCCGATGGGGAGAGATACCTGGAGGGGGAAATTCCCCGCAAGCTGGCGTGTATATCGTGCCCAGATTTCATCCTGTTTTAAGAAGAACTCTACCGGCCGACTGCTTTCATGTGATTGAGTGCCACCTCCCGAGATATAAAAAGCACTACTTGTACGATACTAATAACCATAGGCGTTTACGAGGCCGGATACGCCAAATTATCACTCAAAACTACGGGTGCGAAACAGTCAAATGGCCGGCAACTCGCAATTGTACCAAAGTCACAATAGTGAAGATGGTGTCGAAAATCCTACCACCGTTGGTACTCGAACTACTAAGCTTCAGTTGCACACTTGCAACTACACATACTGTCGTATTTGATACTGTTTAGTTCATTTTTTACGGAAGTTTTTGAATGTTCGTCCGACAAATGTAATAATAAGCGCTAACATGGAATGTCCTTCACTTCGAAGCATCTTCCTTTTCCTTCCTGAAATAACTTGTTTTCACCTCTTTGTTCGCCGTTTTATGTCTCTTTTATCTATTGGCGAATTTTGATAGATATAAGAGTTACTGTTTCTTCCTTGCAACATAATCGGAAGTAAACTCTGGTTTTATAACATTAAATATGGATAACATTGTGATTTTAATAGTATTAAAATAAATCCACAATACATCAGGATGCAGTGTATGAATGCTTTTTTATTTTGTTTTAAATTCTGTCCATGTTCGGGGGCGTGGCTCCCTCTCGGAGCCGCCCTCCCCACTGACGCCTCGCGCGTTGTTGCTTCCAGAACATGGCGTTCTTCGGCTCGTTCATGCGTGAGTTCCTGCAAGACCCGTTCTTCAACACGGCGGCGTCGTTCATGAGTGACGCCATGGGCCAGGCGGACGCGTTCTTCGGCGGCGGCCCCGTGGCGCCCGCACGCGTCGCCCGCGTGCCCAGAGGCCCCGCGCGCGTGCCCCGCCAGCCCGCGTACGCGCCCCACGACGCCCTGCCCGGCGCCGGCGCCGTCGTGCCCCGCCGCCCAGGGTGAGCACGAGCAGAGCACGAGCACATGTCCGTAAAGTTAGCATACCCACTCATCACAAAATTGAAAAAGAGTATCCCAGAAGGTTGTTCTAATTATGAACTTATTTGTACCCACATTTAAAATTTTTTCCATCGATGCATAATATCAAAAAAGTCAACATTAAAGAGTGGGTACGCTAACTTTTCCTTCAATCAGCATATCAACACAAGAAAAACACATGAAACTAAAAAACTGAATATACCTGAATTTTGTTCCAATTAAGAACTAATGTATACCAAAATTTGACATGGGACATACGTAATCAAACGGAATTTACCGGAGTAGGTGGCTCAGAGCATTAACTAATGCCAATGCAGCGCCTCCAACCGGGAGGTCCTGGGGTTCTAATAGCGATGGTAGCAGGGTTTTTGATGGTAGATACGTAGCTAGGTCAAATTCAGCTGCTGCCTGGAAGACTATTGTAGCGGCCGACTGCTCTGATCGGTAGTTTTCTGTTGTCTCTCCGATAAACTCTAGGTGAATGCCGGAGAAGTACCCTAACAAACGGGCCACGGACCGCGCGCGATCTTTCCTTCCTTTTCCTTGTCCTATTCCTAACCCTTACTTATACACACTTACATGCACTACACTAGTACACATGACGGTAGAACAGACGGGAGCTTACAGCTTGTCCCGCCTGGGTGCCGCTCTGGTGGGAGATACCTGGTCGCGGAAAACTTCGCAAGCAGACGTAGGTCGGCGCCGGATCTCGTAAGCCAGAGGAGGAGATCACCGCCACATCCGTGATAAAACGCATGCACTACACTGACGACACTAATGACCTTAACAGTGTCGTGCTCGGAATCATCAATTAACCGGTTTGTAGGTTGGCGTCTTTACCATCTAATGGGAGAATATCACCGCGATTTACCATGATAAAATATGCACGACACTTACGGGAGTAATGACCATAGCATTCAACGTGCCCGGAAACATGAAATAACCCATCAAGCAAGCAATCAAATGGAATTTGTATAATCTTTGCAATTTAAAAACGTCATATTCAAATAATAAGTACAATTTACAAGTACATAAATATATGTTATAAAATTTTAGGGCATGTATAATGCTCAAAGATGAGCACATTTCGCCAATTATTAAGTGATGGGAAATTTCATATAATGAATTTAGACATGTGACATTTGCCTAGACATTTGGAAGGCACGTTTTCAATCATTGGTATCCAGTGGGTCACTTTCTGATTGCAGTCAAAGAGTATTCGTTAATCTGCCGAAAATCAGTTATGACCCGTTTTTTTCCTAAACATTGAAATATTTCATTTGCTTCATAAACTGATTTATGTGATTTTGAAATTGATTTATGATTGATAAAGTCCCCAAAGATAGAAAACAAGTTTTTAAAATGATTTTGATACTTGGGTGAAGCTGGAACGCAACGAATAAGCAACGTAGGGAGTTTCCGAGCATTGATTACATTTTGAAGAAATATTTGTATTTTCTCAAAGTAAGTCCACTAATTTTACTGGTATGCAAGCGGTATACAAATGTTTACATGAAGGTGTAAATGGCAAATTAATTAAAATGTAATTGACATGTTTTACATTCAAATATTTTTCGACTCTTACTAACCAAACGTCTGCATGCTTTCTTTATCAGTAGTTACAGAGGCCTATATAATTAAAACGGTCCTTTTGGACTGTGTCTAAACTCTTCTTGCTGTAGTCCCCGAAATTGCAATTTGGGTGCAAAACAAATTGCCATTTGGATTACAGTATCCAGATTTTCATTAACATCCTTGCTTCTTCGAAGAATGATAATACTTCGGATTCGAAATCAATGCGATTTGATATATTTTCTGAGACTGTAATGTTCATGACATTCCATGACAATGAAGCCCTCCATCAAATCAATATCTAATTATGCTTCTCCACCATGCTGTTATAAACAACGTCTATCGATATTCACACCACGCGAAGCCCAATCTCACAAGCCATCGTTATTTTACTTAAGTGCCGCAATATGTATAAAATTATTTGCTCATCAAGCTCATACATTTTGATGTCGTTACTAAATCTATTTTCTCCTGTGCTTCCTTGAAATCCATAATCATTATTCTGTATGCATGAAATGGGTTATTATTAAATATTTTTGCAGGTTTTTAATGAAATTTTGTAAATGTATGAAATCCATGTCTAATTATGCGTTGAGAGTAAATTGAAACTTTTCTTTCTCTTAGAATTCGTTTTAAGGGTTGCTTAACCGAAAATGTTTTTGTGATATTATATTCCACAGAATATTTTATATCGATACTAACCGTAGAAAAAGGATTTATCTTTTACTGATACGTTGGTGCCTTCGACACAGAGCCAGATATTCACTGCATAACTTACCGTGGCCCCGAGAACGTATCTGCGCCTCTACCACCATGCCTCCAACACCGGACTTGAATCTCCGGTAGAAATACAGTTCCGATTCGTTCACTCGCGCTGTCGATTACGAGGATGGGTCACTCGCAACGCGGCCGACGTACTTCCCCGCGGAATTGCAAAGCTTCGCCACGCGTGTCCAATTTGAGGACGATGCTCTGCTTTTCGGCCCTCGCGTTTACATCAATCATCCTTGAGTCTGTCCAACGCATAATTACCAACGCATTTTATGCGAATATTCATCTTAAATATCATTTTGGGTATATGTTCTTTATGTGTTGCAGGAAAGCCCCCTTTTCTTTCCTCCTGTTTGGCCCACTAATTTTCTTCCATGCACTCATAAATCCACTCAAGATCCTTTCTATCCGGTTTTTGGTCCCCGCGCGTGCACGAATCGGATCACAAACTGCATTCTAGCCGAATCTCTTGAACAGTGTTCATGGTGACCACAGTGTGCAAAGAACGCGAGAGGGAAGGTGTGCTGTGCGACAGGTACAACTACTTCCTGGCGTTGGACGAGCCGCCGCGCGTCGAGCCCGCCCGGCCCCGCGCGCCGCTGCGGCCGCGCGACATCAAGCCCACCCTGCCCAAGTCCCGGCAGCCCGCGCGCGCCAGGGACTCCACGTCGGAACCGCCGGGCCCCGCCTCCCGCCACGCACAGGTACGCACGCGCTTCTGCCTCGTCAGCAGCGCCATCATTATCATGTTGCGCATTTGCTACAAAAGTGGCACAACTCAAAATCTCAGGTTTCCGTAAATCACAAAAAGAGTTTCTGGCAATAATGAAACATTAATAAGCCAAAAAAATGTATCTGCACTAATGAGAACGGTTTTTAAACCAGGATTGAATGGTATTTTAGTTATTTCTAGAATTAACCCCAAAAAACTGACCTTTGGGTCATTTGGGGGATCCATTTCATAAAATTATCACTGTCTCCCCCTCACTTAGATGAGCACATACTTCTTTTTTTTAGTGAGAAGCGCATCGTTACGGCGGGCACATCAATTACTTGACGATATCTCAATTATAATGTCCAGAAGTCTTAAAGCGAGACCAAGCGCTGAGAATATTTTTAAGCAATGTCGTAGAAAAATATTTTTCTTGGATACAAGGAGACGAAAAAAAAGTGTGATTTGGCGGAATCGGGGTGCATTTTGTGATAGCTCTAAACTGCGCGTGGCCGGGCGATGGTGCCCGCTATTAGGCTGCCAAAATTGCATTGCACTCGGTGCAATGTGGCTAATGATCTTCCCTTTGCAAATGCCGATAATGATCTTCCCAAAGTCTGCCAAAGCGCTTCGATTTTTGAATATGCGCACGAAGTTCCGATAACACACATTGAAAATATAAAATGACAGCAATTTATGCTTCTGAGGCAAATGAATTATTTAATATATATTAATATTATAATATATAACAATATTCTATTACAGTTTATTAACATAATATTATATTAATAATAAAATAATACATTATTCATCGCCTGTTCTGTCACTCAAGAAATACCTTCTTTCTCTGCTAGTTGGTGAAAAGAGCGTAGCAAAATTTCCGTAGTCAGAGCAGACCTTATAGTCTGAGTTTCCCCACATAAAAGAAGGCATCAATTCAATTCAACTTATTAATACAAATCAGCGTACCCTCGGTGGCAGATAAGCAAAAAAGACGAATATAAAAATTAAAAGAAACAATACACACATTCATGTACTTGGCTGTCTGGGAGACGCCGCGTTCTAGGCACAGGATGCGACTGTTTAGGCCATCACGATGCGACCTTCCTCAGAACGAACATGTCGCCCTCTGTCATCTGTGTCTAGGACGTGGGGTCTCTCGCACAGCCATTTACATACTGACTGCGGTCGCAGAATCCTGCGCTTTCAATATACATATGTCAATTTATTGAACGCCTTGAAATGGCTACGAGACAAAACTATTTTGAGATGAAAATACCTCTTCCATTTTTCCAAAAACGAAATCCTCTTGATATAAACATACGATTCTCTTACAGGTCAATGATAATCATCGGTATACTTTGGCGCAAATTGCACTAAAAAGGTGGTATCCAAATGTATTTACGTTCACAGTTTGGAAAAATATTAATTCCGTATGCTGCAATGCATCTAAACGTGTACAACAATTTGCAGCTCAAACGGCACCTGAATTGTGAAAGGCCTGTGAATCATTCCACCGGCACTGCGGCGCTGTAACAGTTAAGTTCAGTGCGCAACGAAAGGACGCATCGGCTTAGATTACCTGCGCTTGAAATACGCCAATTTTTGCATTTCACCTCAATACAACGCTCCAGAAATAATATGCTAATTGCACAAGAACACTGAACTATTCCTGATTTATTAAAGTGTCATTCGCAGTGGCGTATGCCTTCGTTGGTTCAAGGCGTTTTGCACTTGTTAATTTACGTTTAGATTTGTGTTCTGACATTGTAACATCTGAATATTAGTGAATTTATTAATGTTAAAGTTAGTAAGGACAAATTCTGGAACGTAAACTTAAACGTACATTCCGAATTCATAAACGCCTTGACGTAGCGAAGCAAGCAGCATACCAAACTGTAAATCTGTTTTGGCGATGAATGGAATAAAAACACAGGTAAGATTACTGAAGCTATTGTTCTTTTATTATTAGAGAAGATTCATGACTTTTATGTATTAAATTACAAATTATGTGACAGTGCAGAAGTGATAATTTTATTAGTGAATCGGCAGATCAACGTGCACCATTTCCCTTCTGGACAAGCGAGTTGAAAGCGCAGCGTATTGTCTGCGCACAAGGCACGTAACGATCGGGGAAGAATTCGTAGTCGATAAGCACGGCTAGCTTCGTTGTCGTTGCCAAGCCATTCACCGAGCAGTAACAGCATGTCTCCATATTATTAAAACGATTCTCTTCCACGTTTCACATGACACTAGCGTGGAGCTGCAAGAAACAATGATCCTAATGGCAAATACTAATGACAAATACGAAAAATCGGAGAACGCGATATCGCCAACCTATCGCCGCCTATCGCCGAGAATATGAGTATACAGCAAAGGTCGTCATTCATGTCCCAATTCATACGTTCCTGTTTGTATCAATAGGGAATGATCTTTCGAAATTTAGAATGAGAAATTTTCGTCTCAAAATAACGTTATCTGTTAGCATCTTCAAGGAAATAGACCAATAAATTAACATATGTATATAAATATTGAAAGAACAGATATAAACAAATAATCTGATATAAATATGTATTATAATATAGAATATCGTCGTTTATGATGAACAACCTCCTTTGCGACGTAATTACCGATTTTTGCAATTTGGTATTAATGATTCAGAATTTGCTTGTTCTCTACTTTCATGAGAACATTTCCAAAGAAAATAAAAATTGTGGTTCTAAAATAGAAAATGAAACTGTAACATATGAGGTTTTTCAATTTCTTGATGATAGAATATCTCGCATGTGATAATAGCCATGGGAGGTTTTCGTAAGATGCTTTCAGAAAAAAATGTTACAATAAATAAATATATAACACTATTATATTGAAAGTAAGTAATGGCTAAACTTAGCCAACTGTACATTATTAACATCAAAAAGTGTTTTTAGGTCCTTCTGTAAAATGATGTTTTTTTCGTAAGAAGTTGTGTATCATCAACGACAACATATGATAAAAAACGCTGACTTTTTTCGCAAGACATGACTCATTCTGTACACATGCACTATTTTACGGTAAAACGCGTCAAGTTGTGCCAGCAACCCAGTGGTGTCGTTTTTGCACGTGCAGGGGTGCGGGGGCGGGCGTCAGAGCGGCAGCGGTAACGGCACCACCTCCACCACCACCACCAGCTGCAGCAGCAGCGGCGGCAGCTCGGGCAGCCGGCAGGACGCGCGCATGCGGCGCCGCGACCCCGAGCTGATGCCGGCCGTCACGGTGAACGACGCGCGCCTGCACCACGCGCGCCACCTGCCGCCCCACGCGGCCGGGCCCGAGCCCGTGCTCGCCACGCGCACCATCCGCACGGGCAGGAGCCTCACCATCGTGCAGAAGCTGGACCACGCCCACGCCGACAAGCAGGTGAGCCGGCGGCGGAGGGAGTGAGGAATGGTTCCGTCCGCGTACAATTGTACGGAGGACATTGTTTCCGTGAGTGCGGTGCATGTTATATCCCGGGTTGGGGTGGTTTTCACCCTCCGCTAGAAATGGCTCAGTGGCAACGTTTGTTGCCTGCGCAGCGTCGTGGAGTGGGAGGTTCTAGGATTCGTGTCCCGACAGTGCAGGATTTAGCTACTTAGCTAGGTTGTATTCAGCCACTGTCTAGAAGAAAATTTTAGTAACCTGTTGCTGGACCTGTAGCTTTCCGTTGATTAATTATTTCGTGTTTCCGAGCGCGTAAATTACCTGTCATTAGTCCCGTGAGTGTAGTGCATATTTTTCTGACGGGAGGTGGCAGTGTTCTTCCCGCGCTGGATGGTGGGATTCATCATGGTAGTTTTGCGTGGTTTCCCTAATCATTTCCAGGCGAATGCCGGAGCAGTGCTTTAACAAACAAATCACGGACAGCGCGCCATATTTTCTATCTTATTATTGTCCCCTTTTCACACCCTTACATTCACGCACTTGCACTTACGTGCACTACACTGTCACACATGCCAGGCGACTAGACAGAAATGTTGAACTTGGCACGGCTGGGGACGGTACCCCGCTGGGGAAATATCTGTAGCAGAAAACCCCGTAAGCCGACGTGATGGTCGGCGTCGGATTTCACGTTGCAGGAAAAAAGATGAAACCTCCCGGGTTCTAACATGCACTCCACTCGAGACTAATGACCTCAGTCATTGACAGTCCCGGAACCACTAAATTCTCAATCGCTTCCCTGTGATGAAACAATTTGTTGGTGTTACCCAGCAGGAGCCCGGCAGCCCCAAGAGCGAGCCCGAGCGGGTGTTCCGCGCCGCCGGCTGGGACCCCATCATGACCCAGCAGCTGGAGCGCGAGATCGTGCAACGCAACCTGAAGGTGCGCTGGGACGAGATCGCCGGCCTGCAGAACGCCAAGACCATCCTGCAGGAGGCCATGGTGCTGCCGGTGCTCATGCCCGAGTTCTTCAAGGGCATCCGCCGGCCGTGGAAGGGCATCCTCATGGTGGGGCCGCCGGGCACGGGCAAGACCATGCTGGCCAAGGCGGTGGCCACCGAGTGCGGCTCCACCTTCTTCAACGTGTCTTCGTCCGTGCTCACTTCCAAGTACCGAGGGGACTCTGAGAAAATCGTGCGTTTGCTTTTCGACATGGCCAAGTTCTACGCGCCCAGCACCATCTTTATCGACGAAGTGGATTCTTTATGCTCGGTGCGAGGCGCGGATTCGGAGCACGAAGCGTCTCGACGTTTCAAGTCGGAACTCCTCATCCACATGGACGGCCTGGACGCCGAGCAACACGAAGAGGGGAAATACGTCATGGTTCTGGCCGCTACAAATCACCCTTGGGACATCGACGAAGCGTTTCGGCGACGGTTCGAAAAACGAATATACATTCAACTTCCGGACGAAACCACCCGCCGTGCACTACTTGAACTGTGTTTGAAGACATTGGCAGTCGAAAACGATATCGACGTTTCAAACCTCGCCCAAAGATTGGACGGATATTCTGGGGCGGACATCACCAACGTATGTCGCAATGCCGCAATGATGTCAGTTCGACGTGAAATTGCTGGCCGAACTACAGAGGAGATCAAAAATATTAAGAAGGAAGACATTGATTTGCCTGTAACAGCCCAAGATTTCGAAGATGCTCTTGCAAGATGTAAGGCTAGTGTGTCCAAGAAAGATGTAGAGAGATACGAACAATGGATGGGCGAGTATGAATCTTGTTAACTCAATCATAACATTTTAGACATAAATTATAGATTTTTCAGGATATGAAACCCCAAAATTATAGTTATTAATAAGAATACATTGAAATACTCTCAGGTTGGTTATTTTGTTATAAAATAATAATACTCACAAGTTCTGTGATTAAAATAAAATTTTAGCTTGAATATAAATCCATATCACCTTATGAACCTGTTCATTTCATAAAACAAATGTGAATATTTTGTTATCAAATAAAAATTCTAGTGTTAATTAAACAACATCCACAACAAAAATGTTTGTTTTATTGCCCATTCATATGTTATGTAAGTAACAAAACTTATTTTCATGTGTAGAATTTGTTGTGAGCAAAGCCCATCACATGATTTTCTATTTGCCATGAAATATTGCATTCCATTTTTAGATCCATTATCAACAACCATGGAGACCTTCCAATACTATAGTAGTATACTATTAAATACCTACTAATTTGCTTCCATTGAGAATTTTTTTAAAATTTGATATATAGACATGGAGTTCTAGTTGCAGGTGAAAGTTCCAAATTGTAGTCTTATCAGAAAATACAATCATGATAGCTGAGGCCTACCATTAGATCAAGTAAGAAAGTAACTGTATTTTTTCTGCTTTTATAAGTAGGAGTGCAAATTAATTAATCAGATGCCAATTCAGTGCTTCCTAGGGGGGGTCCCAGTAGATCTAGAATATCTTGTGGGGGAAGTTGAGGCTGAACAAACGTTATAAAGTGTATTTTACTGAATAAGTGTTTGTAAGTAGTTTGACAAAGCATCTTTGGTGGGGAACACCTCATAATGTATAAAAATTAACTCCAATTCTTAAAATCATAAATAAAAATAAATCTATAAAACAAATTTATAGATTCATTAAAATATGTTTGTGTATAGTTATCAGTATTGTGAAAGAAGAATTTAACATATCCACTTCTAGTTTTTGCTGTTTTTTTCTCTAAAACACCAGAAGCTTAATTTTTGCAGACCTCCAGATATACTGTACACACATTTACTTCTCTGTAAATCAAAGGCAAATGTTGAATGAAAAATCCTACAAAAAAGCACAAATAGCTCTTCTTGAACTATAGAGAATAAGGGCTAATGGCACAGCGTTACGAAAAATAATAGATAAACAGATCATAGACAGTATCAAGGACAGAGTTAAGTTATGATATTCAAAAATAATTATCCCTATGTTAAGACCCGTGTACACAATACAAATGTGTTGGTTCAATTTAAAAAAATGTTTCATTGACTTAAAAGCTACAATCTTCAATTTTAGACAATGACCACAGTTTGTCAAAAACTATTTGTTCATTGAATAATATTTATTACTAGTTTCCAATTCACATAGAAACTGAAAGAAGAAACGAGGAGAAAAAACACCTATTCAACCTTTGAACATATGAGAGGTGTCTACGTTTCATTAGATATCCAGGAACTCAGGAAAAAAATTAAACAGTTTCAAAAACAATTGAACAGTTTCAGTTTGACTGAAAAATGTAAATATTTTAGTGTGTTAATCTGCATATTCGCATACTGCACTTGCTGGCAGAATTCACATATTCAATGCAGCACTGCTTAATACAAGGCTGATGTCATGAGACAGGTAGAATAAAGTAAGAGGCCACTCGCCATTGACTATTTACTACTCATGTGTAGCATTATAAGAGAGTAGATAACTTTTTGCAATCTTGGTAGGTAGAGAACGTGTTTATTTAAGTTATACGAGAATATATTATTTGTTATTCTTGAACAGTGTGCGTGCTACTCTTTGGAGAACCATTTCTTGTCATTTTTCTCAGCAACATTGTTGTGGCTTCATTCTACTAGTTGAATATATATTCTTAATTGAATATATTCAGATAATTGATATGAATACATAGTTTGGTTTGGTAAGTGTGGTTTGATTGTTTAAAATTGAAGGAATTAGTAGCTCATCAGTCAAAATTTATTATCCATCTATCAAGTTATTTTAACTAGTTTAATAATCAAATAGGTTTTATAAAAAATGCATTATTTGAAAAAATTGAAGGATAATTTATCTCATTCCTGAACTTCTGGTAGAACTCATACTATGACTATGTCTCTGCTTCAGGAAAAATGTCTATAATCCTCTTTTTAAATGCGAGATTTCTGTTGGACTAAAGGCATTGATCCCTTTTAATTGAAAGCACTTTTAAATTTGGCAGTGTATAAATCAAAATTGAGTTCTGCAAATAACGTTTAATTGCTTGAGATTTCTATTACGTTCCTTCATAAATGTTTTCCTGTCCATTTCAAAAAATATAACTGTTGGAATTATTGTACAGCACGCACCCCAATCTATCGACACACAGATCTTCCCCTGGTTATAGGCGGATTCTGGCGGATTACAACTCGAAACGCACAACACACTATTAGCACACACCAACACACACGCGTTCTTTTCGACGGTCACAGACACAGTACAACCCTATTACTTCTAGGCTGTCCGGTTGACGCCGCGTCGTTGGCAGATAGGCCGACGTTTCGCCTGTCATGTCGCAGGCTTCTTCAGGGTACTGACATAGTAAAGCTCCGCCTCCGGTGTTATATCTTATTCAGCTAGTGAAGATGTCGGCTGGCATGTCAACCGATGCCAGATGCTCCAACGTGAGTACCCCTGACTCCATGACTTCCCGAACAAAGTAATGGCGAATATCTATGTGCTTTGTTTGAGAATGAAAGACCGGATTTGTCACCAGTCTCTGAGCGCTGAAGTTGTCGTTGCCTAGGGTCAGCGCCTCGAGCTCGACCTCTCCCAGTTTAGCCAGGAAGCTTCAAAGGAGTGTGGCCTCCTTGGCAGCCTGGCACAGGGCCATGTTCTCAGCCTCTGTGGTGGAAATTGCAACTGTGCGTTGCTTTCTTGAGTCCCATGTTACAGGTTCACCGTTCATAGTGAACACATATCCGGTGAATGACCGTCTGTCATCAAGCGGCCCAGCGTAGTCCGCATCCACATATCCCAAAACGAAAGAGTCCCCTACCTGATATCTGAATCCCAAGTCCACAGCGCATTTTAGGTAACGTATTACCCTCTTCGCTGCATGTCTGTGGGACTTTTCGAACGAGTCATTGTACTGAGCAAGCACACTCACGGTGTGAGATATGTCTGGGTGTGTTCCCACCGATATATAAGACACCCTACAAGCTCACGATATGGCTGTCTGTCGCCGTGAGAGTCGCCTCACACATCAGCCTTGGAGAGGTTTGAGCCAGGTGCAATGGGCGTGAAAACAGGATAGCACTCATACATCTTGAATCGACGCAAGATGTCCCCTACATACATACTCTGTTTCATGAAGATACCTTCACTCACTTTGAAGTCTATCCACAACCAGTACGCTCCAGATTCCCTAGATCCTTCACCTCGATAATTCTTCCCAGATCACTTCGGAAAGCATCTATGTTCTCGGACTTTTGACACATCACCAGAATTTCATCAACATAAATTACGATGAACATTTTGTCGTTACTGACATCCTTAAGGTACACACACGTCTTCTGTGGAAGGAGCTGCTCCCAGGTTACTTAGTTCCTTGTCTAGTCGCTTGTGCGAAGCCCGACCGGCCTGTTTCAAACTGTATATGGCCTTCTTCATTTGACACACCTTCCCGCCAGTTGGTAGCTCCCTCAGTAGCGACTTGGCCTCATTAACCAGATGATTCTGATTCTCGCCAATGTATTCAAGAGGATAGCTCATTTGTTGGGAATCTGCATGAGCACATCCTCATCTAAAGTCCCATTGAGGTACGCTGTGGCCACATCAAATTGTCGAATTTGCATGCCTCTTCGTGCCTCTAGGGCGATCGACAGGCGAATGAAGTGCAGCCGAGCTACCTCGGCGTAGGTCTCGTGATAATACTTTCCATACCGTTGAAAGTACCCTTTCGCCACAGTCCTTGCCTTTCGCCCCTCTAACACTCTATTCGTTCCATAATTGTTCTTCAGAACAAATCTTCACCCTATCACACCTGTATTTTCCGGTCTAGGCACCATCTCCCAGGTTTCCCTCTCAAGTATGGACTTTACCGCCATAGCCTCTAGCCATTCCCGAGAGTCCTCACCAGTAAGAACTTGCTTGACCGAAACTTTCGTTAAGTTCGCAACCTCAGCCCGTTCCTCTACGCGCAGGCTTTCACGCCTGTCCTCCAGGTGGGCCAAACGAAGTTTTCCTGGCTGTCCAGTGTGGATCTTGCGAGGTCTTCCGGGTAGCCGCCTGACCAAAGTCTCTGGCTCCTCTGGCGCGAATCCGCGAAAATCTTCGCCGTTTGACTCTGGCGAGAAACATCGGAAATCCTTACCGTCTGACTCTTCCTCTACCGCCTCCCTATATTTGGTGTTCCGACCCGGGTTTACAAGAGGATCCCGGCCGAGGTTCAACTCTATGAAATGACGTATATCAGCCTCCACCTCATCCCTTCCCAGCAGCCCTGGGACATTTTCAGAATGGTGCTCGTACGGTGGGAAGTCTTCAGACTTGGTGCTGGATTCCGTCAGCGGCTGTCACAGGAACTTGAGGTCTCTGGACACTTCGCCCTTCCCCTCACTTGGTATCCAGATTCTGAAGCTCTTTTGTCTCCGCACCGTAGCACACACAGAAGCCCTTTGTGGAGCGCTGATCGAGCTTACCTCTTCCAGGTGACCTGTCCATGACGAAGACTTCACAGCCAAAACTCGTGAAGTCTTATACATATTGTGCTCTTCCAACCAGAGTTCATAGAGTGTCTTTTTGTTTTCGCGAGGCGCATCGGTTTCGGATGAAGTTTGCCGAGTACAGCGCCTCAGCCCAGAGAGAGGAGGGCTGCCCTGACTGGATCAACAAACACCTTGCCGTGTCCATCAGCGTCCTATTGTTCCTTTCGGTTACACCGTTCTGCTTCTGATTGTACGGCGCCGTTAACCTTAGTGAGATGCCGTGTCTCTTCTGAAATTCGTCGAACTCTCGGTTCTTGTACTCCAGTCCATTATCCGACTGGAGGCACTTTATTTTCTTCCTCTGCTGGGTGTGCATGGCGACCCTGAAGCTGTCAAATTCATTGACAGTTTCGCTTTTGCTCTTCAGGAATTTTACTTCACACCAGCGCGAATGGTTGTCAAGAAGTTTGCTCACTGTTTTGCTCACCAACTCACCACTCACAATTTTGCTCACCAACATCAAGTTCGTGCGCAGGTCAGGCACATACAGTGTTTTCAATGTTGATCACCTTTACGCTCGCACACACTTTTGCTGTAACGTCGCGGGTAGGTATCTACGCCACAAAGGAAACAGACTCAAATCAGTACATACAAGTTTATTCACATAGATATACATATATACAAAACCTCAGTCTTAAGGCGGTTTGTCAGAGTTACCACTGCAGCCCCCTCTCTCTACATGTGCTTTGCTGCGATGTCTACGACAGGCCTGCTAGGCCGCCTCGCAAATTGGCACCTGGTGTGCCCCGGCAGATCGACAATCTGTCTGACAGTGTTCGAGGAACACGTCGCCTGATCCGAACACATCGAACCATCCTGAGCCATCGGCACTCCGCACCAGCCTGGGAGGGCAAAGTTTTTTGGATTCGCCACGAGGAAACTAGAGTTATTACCCACTCGCGCCATCGCGACGCGACGTTATATAGGCGCGAGTCACATGACCTCCCACGTCATTTCTCCCCACCCCCCACGCGCTGGATAGAGACATCTCTGGGTTTGTCTTTGCACGCGGCCCCGTGTCTTCTGGAAATTCCAGGTTTTTGTTTGGGCGGCTATTTTTAGAACCCTCAACCCTCTACCTTGCTCTTCAGTGCTGAGCTGCTACGAGCCGTAACGCTACACTGCTCTCGTTGAAACAGAGCCCTTTTTGCCTGGTTTCCGTGCACGCGTTGTTGGCCAGGTTTAATTTTCCAGGCTGTTTCATCGATTGCCATGAAAGAGCTAATGTTCTAGCACATGTGCGAGGTACCCACATGGCGCACCCACTATCGATGCACTATGCATTCCGGCCCTCACTGCCGCCGGTACGGAAACTCACCTTCAGTGTGTTCCTTGACATATACATAGAGTCGCGTCCTCGGCACCACTAGCGATCAGCTGAATATTCCGGTCCTGTACCCTTCTAGCCAGCGGACAATTCCTTGCTCTATGGCTGATTTTCGAGTACACATAGCATTTCATCCTGGAATCCCTTGCCGACTTCTCGCCATTCATGCGACTTCTCGACCCGCCTCCCCCGAACTTCCCGGCGACCATCGCGCTCTGACTAGCACTTCTCCTGGCGTCCTTCTGCGAATCGAACTCTTCTCCGATTTTGATTCTCAGGACATGTTGTCGGCAAGTTATTGCGTGTTGCGATCGCGCATCGAGAGTTGTCGAAACTGTCGGGCAAACTTCAAAGCAGGATTACCGTCAGCATGTCTTGATGATGTTCACATCCATGTCCGACAGCTTGTCCACTGCATTGAAGAATTCACGAGCTAATTCTCGAGCATCGCCGCCATCATGCATTTCCAGAAATGAACTGATTCAAGGGCGTCGCTTTTCGGGTAGGACCATTTGACTGGTAGATTTCCTCTTTCTCCACACGGCACGCGACGTCTCGCATCCCTTGATCAGCTTTATCTCGGTGAGGCTTATGGCGAGGATGATGTCTGACTGTGCGTTCAAGTCGGCTTCCATCCACTGTTCCATGGCGTCGGCGTTCGCACCTGTTGCTTCCGGCTTCACTTTCGTGCCGTTCACGTAATCCCTAGGCACAGTTCTTTATCAGTATTGCGCGCATCTGTTTTTTCCAGGTGTCATAATTTTCCTTATTCAGGGTTTCACACCTTCTGCTGGACGTGATCATTTTCTCGGCGTACGTGTTTTAAATACGAACAAAAGAAAATCACAATAAACTGACTTCGCACACGTGCTCAAACTGTCCTCACGTTTCTATTCGCGTTACTCTAGGCCCTTAACCTGTCTGTCGACACACAGATCTTCCCCTGATTGCAGACGGATTCTGGCGGATTACAAATCGTGACGCACAACACACTGTTAGCACACACATAACCACACGTGTTCTCTTCGATGGTCACGGACACACTGTTAGTCACTAGTCAAAGAGAGCACAGGAGCGTCAGGCGATTGCTTGGCATATCGATAGGCACTCCTGATGGGATTGTATCGCCCGACTGTATCAAAAACTCCAACAATAACTTAACATTTGCTTGACTGGCAGATTCTAATTGCTTTGGTAAATCTTATCATTCTGTATGGTATCAGTACTGAATACTTTGAAAATAATATGAAAAATTAAGGCAAACTGCTCCATTAAAAATGGCTACTAAGGTTTTATGATTTTTTTATAGTTCATCAATTGGACAAAGTTTGTCTACCTAACCAAATCCATATGCATTGTCACATAATCCTAATCTACATAAAAATGTGTTCTTATGTTTTTAATGATTACAGTACTAATCCAACATAGTATTAATGTTTTGTCATTTTCTGTGAACTATAAATAACCAGTATCAGACCTAAACTTTGTTATATCTTCTCTGACTCATAATTATGACTCATTCATAATTTTATTAATGCACAGATTTACATCACTACTTGCTTTTCCAGACAAAGAGATGATCCATTAATATAAACACGCCAGAAAAATTATAAAGCTGGAAGATAAATAAAGAATTTTCCAAAATTCCAACTAACTGATGATGAATGTAGAAGTTGAAAGCCTTTTAACCTTAAGAGTTTACAACACCTACAGATAAAGATGTGAAAAGCAATCAAATATCATATTAAAAAATTGTAGATATTTCTTTTATGGAGTAGGTACATGCAACAAGAACCATTCCTACATTGTGCAGGAATGCATAACAATACACAAAGCTTGAAGACAATGTTCTTGAACAAGAGTTTGAACATGGCTGAGGTGACTTGCCATTACACAGGCTCTGCCAAGGATCAGTGTCTGACTTGTCAACGTTTCTCAGTGTTGCACTTTATTGGTATCTCTGTAATTTGTAGACTATTTGTGAAGCACTTTTGTCTGTTAAAATATCACAAAATCTAAAAAGCTCTTAATTTTGGGACCGTATCTGCAGTAGTATTCATACGAGTTCTCATAAAAACATAGTGGATTCCTCTATCTGAATGGAATGGCTGAAACTCGTACGTACTTTTACATTATTCCATCCAATACTAATTCTAGGAAGTTATTCTGAAAATCAGGTGGTACCACAAAAAAAAAAAGAAAAGGTTCCATATGTTCTTTTCTGCAGGTTCTGAGTTTTGGGATAATTGTCACATAAATTTGTTTTTATTGATATTCCCAAAAGCTTGTTCTTGCTTTCCAAAGGAACACATCACATCAATACAATGACTCACAATACAGATGACTGAAGAAACATACATTTTTTAACATCTGTACTTTTTCTGTTTCTGCCAAATTGATAGTCCAATATTTTAAATGCAACAGAAATGTTCATAAGATAGGTTCAAGTGTAAAGAATAAAGATGACTTTTTATATCTTGTTTTCATTACATTATTGATTATTATTGAAAAAATTAAACTTTTAAGAAAAAGTGTTGTAATGAAACTTGATGAATATTTTACACGTTGAGAATAAGAAGTGGAACAGGAAACAAAGGAAAAGGTTCATATACATATTTAGGTTTTCATTTTTATAAATCAAACTTTTTTACAAAATATATTTCCTAAATGTACAAAAATATAATTATTTTCTCTTTTATATACCTTTCACAATAATTGTGATGCTTTGAAATACATGCCACATTTCTTTGATACACTGAAATTTCACGTTTCAGACAATACAATACGAAATTCAAAATGGAATTGTATACTCCTGCAAAATATGAATTATATATTCACACAGAATGAGTTTCACAAGCTCAAAATGTATTAATGAAGTTTAATTTAGTGAGCAAATCTGTTGCTCATAGATGCATCTCTTTTCAGGTTCCTTCCACGTAGAACCCAACCCTGTCCAGGAGATTTATGTTCATTATTGGCAGGTTCATCCTCAGCAGCCATTAACTGAAATAAGAATATAGTTATATCGATTCAGTAAGTTAATAATAGTGTTGAATAATGTTTCTTATAAATAGAAATTATTATTCCAATTGTAAGAAAAGATTCTCCACACATGAAAGTTCCACCTGACTGCAATAGTATTAGAATGAAAATGTATAAGAATAAAAAGTCACAGGACTAATTTAATTCAATATTCTCAAGAAATAGTACCTGATTCTACATCATTTTATGAAAATACTTTTAATTACATTACTTTTGTAAAAATTATTTTCTCTCATTCCTTGTAACAATATGAGAAAAGAATCACCCCACCCCACCTCACCCGTCCTTTGGTTTTGAGGGTACATATAATGACACTGCTATTAAGAAAAAAAAGTGATGGTAGGTTGTTTTTATGTTTCTAAAGGTAATAAAGGAAAAGGGATTGTGTACGCCAATGAGTCTACATAAATGAAGAAGTTGATGAAGTGATGAAGATGAAGTTATGAAGTGAAGAAATGATGAAGTTGCAAATTACCATATGTATTTTGAGAGTATAAAGAAATATTATAAAATAACCAGACATGAAACTTGACTAAACATTTAACTTTTGTAAGAGAATAGAGAACCAAATTGATCAGAATGTGACAAATATATTTTAATATTAAAACACCAATATTTTATTTTACTATCAAAATTTGTTCATTTTTGTGAATTTTCAACAAATTTTATTTCAAGATTATGTAGATGATTGTTGAAGGAAGGTACTTAAGGTTTATTTAAAAACAATCAATTGAAAAAATGCAAGTTTCTTTAATTATCCATAAAAATTGATAAAATACAACAATATCGTTTCCTGGCTAGTTGTGGTCACATGACCAACGTCTTTGGTCATTTATATTTGAAACAAAAGGAAATAAAATTTTTTTGCATGTATATATAAGCTGGAATATTCGTATTAAAATTTTAACTTTTTGCCCGTCACCTATGAAACTTCTTTGACACCGGTAGGTCAACAGAGAGAACAAGAGCATGTAGTCAAGAAACATTGTTGTATTTTATCAATTTCTATGAAAGCTAACATTTCTGCAATTTGATTGTCTGAAAATAAGCACTGGACACCTTCCTGCCAAACTGTACTAATATAAACAATTAGGGCCTAGAGGCTACCTTTTGCTATTAATATTTTTAATAAGTCATTATGCTACATCACTTTTCCTTTTTTGAGAAAAATGTTTGAAATCTGAAATAAATGTGTATTTATCTTAAACATAAAACAATATTTAAAACTAATTTGATTATATTTCATCTCCTTAACATGCAGGACTAATATTTGATGAATATCAGTAAAAAGTATTGTCCCTTACCTGTATAAGAAACATTCTCCTCACTCGCTCACTGGTATTTAGATAACTACCATGAACAAGAAGGTATGAAAATACTACAACATCTCCTCTTTTTGCATGAATGGGAGTTGCTTTCTCTATGGGGAAGTCTTCCTGTGAAAAATATAATAATATTAGCCTTGGCAGTCAAAATTGTATTTGAAACTATTATGGTTAAAATTATATATTTTTCTCAATAATAACTATGAACGAGTTGTAAATGTTAAGCACCAATAATAGTAGTGAAAATGTAGGAAGAATATTGCAAAGCTTATATGAGATACTCACTGGTTTCATGTAATGATATTTTTCACCTTTTTCATCCTCACTTCCCTTGTCATACAATGGACCCAGTTTGTGAGAACCTGGATACACACATAACCCACCGTTTTCAGGAGTTGTATCATCCATATGAATAAAAACAGCAACCATGGAATGTTTTTTAAAAGGAAAGTAGTGATAGTCCTGGAAAAAGGATGAAAATGATTAAATTATAAATGAGTAACCAGATAATGTTATTCATTTAGAAATTAACCTCTTTATTTTTCTTAAAGCCCTTGTAATTTAGCAATAGATACAAAATAATACTTATGTTAATTTTGAAGACATTATGATTTAAATTAACATTTATTACCTACATAAAAAACATACATAATTTAGAAATTAGCTTTTGAGGGTAAACAATCATTTATTGAAATTAAATAAAAATAAAAGAGGAGTTTTTCTCAAAGGTTTCAAATCAACATCGAAATATATCATTTAAATTGAAGAAAAAAGGTTTTATTTCTTTGATTTACCTGATGCATCAGATATGGAGCTCCTTTTGATGGAGGTTTTAAATGTGCTTTTGTGTGATGCAGTAAAATATTTGGTGTTTCCATGATGTCTTCAAGTGCATCCAATATTTTCTCATGTTGAAGAACACGAGAGAAAATAGCAGAATGAAACTGAAGATTATGTATGGAAAGTACCTTAAATAAACAGAAAACATTAAAGAAGAAGAACCTTAAACATACAGAAAAGATTAAAATGACAGAAAGTAAGAAATATTAGTGAAGGCATCCAATTCCAATTCCATCCAAAGTAAAATATTTGTCTTACTACAACTGGCGTTTCCTTTGCAGCTTCCTTCATATCGTTGCCCTTCCAAGAAGCTTCCATATCACTTTCAGTTTGTTTTCTTGTGAACAATTCATTATATTCATCAGATAAAGCATCCATTTCTTCTTTTGTAAATATATTTTCAAGTTTGATGAAACCATTGTCTTTGTAAAATTGCTTTTGTTCTTTGGTCAGCATTTTTGTATGAATATTTCTAGAACATTAACATTGCATTAGTTATGGACAGCAGATACAGCATGAAAATAAAACCAATTCAGTGTACTTCTAATTGTAATGGGAATTTTAAAAGTTTGTACATTTATTTGTAAATAATAAGGTACAATGTTCATTAATGTTTGGAGGATTGTTGTTATTACATAGATTTAAGTAAAGGTAGATACTACATGAAGTACTTAAGCAACTGACAATTTATTGTTTAGTTAATGATTTCCTTGAAAATAAAATGGCAAAGAAGTCTGCATGAAAGAAACCTAGTGGCTAGTCAAATGTGGGTCAATGACAAATAAAACAGTTGTTTCAATAATCATACTCAAAACAGAATTCAAGCTGAGAAGTCTCATTATCAGTAACCACATATGTAATACAGACAAGCATATTTATATATTATTTATATATTATTTATATATTCTTTAGCACTGTTGTAATTTTGCGTGCTGCCAAAGTAGCTTTTCAAGTATGTGCTCACAGACAATGTGAATTCAGAGGAAGAGCCATGCAGATCTGCAGGTCATGTTTCCTTCCCACAGCCATTAATTTGTAATTTTACTTAATATATTTAAAATAATTATCAGATATTGCCAGCCTGGATAGCAGAGATCGTTATGGCTGAAGGGTCATTGCTGCCTTGGTTTGTAGGGTCACCGGTTTCAATCCCGCCTCGGACATGGATGGTTTTGTGTGTTTGTGTTGTGTTTATGTGTTCCCTCTACAGTTACCAATCACAGGGGTCGCTATATGACCAAGATGGTAAAGAGCGACCTAAAATTTAAATAAAAATAAGTTTATAATGATGATGATAATAATAATAATGATGATAATAATAATAATAATAATAATAATAATAATAATAATAATAATAATAATAATAATAATATATGTACATAAAATGCAAAAAAATTAAAATTTTCAGCAAAGCATTTTTTTTTACAATTCTTTCAAAATATTATAGGGGGAGGGGTTCCAAACTGAAATTCCCCCAACCCCTGAAGAACTATCTAAATCTGACCATGTACGAAATTAATTATTTGTTAGGTAAAATTAACCTAATAAACATTTAATTTGTTGTTGCTTCCAAATTTTCAAGAAATTAACAAAGATAAATTATGAACCACATTTCAAAATTCATTATTGTTTTAATATAGACTTTTTCACCTTACAACCTTTACTTATGTTTCTATATATCAACAAACCTGTTATTAAAAGAATTAAAGTAATTTAAATAATATAAATAATTCACATTCTGAGGGAAGAAAGTAGTACATTTACTAAGGAGTTCATTTGTACTCTTGTGGACATAATGAATAAAACATAAAACGTTAAAGTGCGCTAAACAATAAATTCTATTTTTCAAATAATGTAATTATTGTTTATGAATGCAATTGCAACGTATGAAATTGAAGTAGTATCCACCCACTTTGGTGACATGTTTGCTAGGTTCTAAAGATCTGGACGCTTTATTAAAGCGCATCCATAAAGAGCTATAAAAATTCGAGATATGTGAGCAATAGGTAATTGTAGGCAGGGTAGGATACATTCATTTATTCATTTACATGTGCTAATTACCTTCTGGTGCGGATTGTGAGGGAATCCTGGGGACATGTTTTGAATCTCGTTTTTGACAAACGACATTTGTTTTAACATTTATTTTAATGTCAGTGTTAGTTTTTTGGTGAACCGAATAGGTTTACTTAAGATCTATAAATGTTTTCAAATACGCAAAACTAGTTTGTATAATCCGCGCATGTGTTCTGGAATTATTTCGTGTTTTTTAGATTAATATTTTCATCTTACGTGCGCGTATAACACAGTCTATCGCACGGCGCATTTGTTATTTCATTTAGCGCCCCAATTGGAAATTATAAAAACTACGAATTAGCGACCAAAATATGAAAATTTGAACGTTGACGTGTGCTTTCTAGTTTCTAGTCTTTGTGAAAGTGACATTTCTGAAGTGCGGTGACAGTAATTGATGCTTATTTTACTTACTTTCGCCGAGTTACACTATGTTTTATTAATTGTTCAGAAAGTCGTGAAAGTCATATCATCACCGCGATCAGCCAGCCGTGTTATATAGCTGCATTGACGTAACTACTGGAAAAATCTTACTGTAACTTCATGCTAAATGATATACCTTAGCACAAAATTGGAATATTTGGAACTTCTTTCTGTATGAATGCTTGTAACGGTGTACGTTTTCTAGTCATGTAAAGCACGTCAAGTTGAAGAAGACCTCTAATATAAAATAAAATTAATAAATTAAAATAAAATCTTGGAAGCAACCTAACTGTAATCAATAACGAAATGTTAGTATGAAGTCCTTAGGAAGCGAGAGCCTGACTGCCAAGGCAATTATACTTACGAGAAACACGCTCTTCAGAGGCAGGAGAGATCCGTCAGTCTGCTGAGCAATTTTTGTGCTTTTATACCCGTTTACCATCGCTGTCATAGGCAACGTAGATGCTAAGTTCACATGATAATAGTATTTCTTTATTATTTTACTAACCTTCATCGTATGATAATCCCACACTCAAGTTTGTGCAGTAATCGAGTAGACAAACTCGATTAAAAGAGACAAGTAATGACGTTTTTGTCTTCGAAACTAACTCGCCAATGAGAATATGATTAACTGGATTGAACTAGATGCGTCTGGTACCAGGTCTCACATAATCGGGTGAAAGGTCAGGACGTTCATCTATCGACTGACATGACTTCCAACTCCTTCGTTGATACTACCGGCAGTTTCTGGATAAGGGGAACTAATCTTCAAGCAGTGACACAAGTAAGCAAAAAACAAAAACTCTTAAGAAAATAATCCGATCACCTTTAAAATTTGCCTGAATTTTACTCGACGAAAAGAATGCGAGGTTCTCAGCTTTCCAGACTGGGTGATTCCTTACATTTGCTGTACAAGGTAGGTGTTACAACAATTCATTCCAATGCCAATAGTTGAATATTAACTGTAATAAAACCACTAGGTATTGCTCTATGAGACTCGAGAAGTTATGTTTCACGTTATCACGAATCAAAAACATGTACTAGGACCATATTTCTATGTCATGGAAAATTATGTGGGATTTGCTGCTTTTGTAAAACGATATAAAAAATGAACTCAGATAAAAATGACTATTTCAACATGTGGCATCAATTTCAGTGCATTCATTGAATATGAAAAAGGAAATTCACAACATCTATTTCCGTTACATGCCATTATCTCACCGCACATTGGAGCCTCAGCATGACAAGATTCTATCTGAAATTTTTGGCGAAAATAATTTTTGACATGTTCGATCTCTCTGTTGTCATATCTACAACATATTAAAACAGTTTTGAAATCAATCTTCTAGGTTAATGTAGATTTACAAACATTCAAAACGCTCCCCTGCAACATATCTCTCAAGTCGTATTAGTAGTTTGTTATTCTGTGGTCGCAAAATACCCGGTCCGCCATCAAAATACTCACAAAAAGATTGGTTTCAAGAAATATCTTAGTCATTTAAGTATTTTAAAAAATTGTAAAATATTTTTGTATAGGATTGGAATCCTTTTAAAGCAAAATTTCTCTATAAATCCCAATTTTGGCTATAGTTGTCTACTTCGGTTCTCACTCTGAGGTGCTGTCCATCTTTATTACGCACCCTAGTCAGTATTGACGGATGTCGCCTTGACAGCCCCCGGGAGATGATTCACGTTGGCATTAATGGAAATGTTGAATACTTGTTCAATAACCCTTCATACATAGTCTAAGGCAGACATATCAACCTGCGTCCGCACGAGCTACTTGCCCGCCTAGAAAGCTCAGCCCTCCTGGCAACTTCCCACAACTCGTCTTTTATTTCCCTTCCGAATCCAGAGAGGTCTTTCTACTTCAAATCGGACACTCATAAAACATCATTATGTTTTAGCTTTAACTTTAAACTTGTTTATGAGGTCTACGGTAAAATAGGAGACGTGTATTTTTACATGTACACTCTAGAAATAAACTTCTTAAGAAGAGAGTTACGTAATGCTGCACGGAAAACAAATTATTTTCCGCGCATTTTTGGCAGAAAAACTCCTCTTACCGGGTTCTGATAACGAAAATGTGGATAAATTCAGTTGCTAATTTAAAGGGTGAAATCCTCTATCACGCGGTGTATCCAGAATCCATGTTTTGTGGGTTCTTGATAAAGAAAAGTCGAAAACGTCTGTCTGTCCGTCTGTGAGCAACGCTAGCGGCTAAACTGTTCAGCCGATTTTCTCCAAAATTGATATTCTCTAATCAATATGACTGATGTCGCGGCCCCTTGAATTTGAAATCTATATTTTAATTTTGGAGGTACTTGACATGAAGCCCCTGGAAAATTTTTAAAATTTAAAAAGAAATGGCGCCATCGATTTTGATTAAATTTGGTTGTTGGATAGTCTGAAGGACGTTTAAGAGAATGGCGCAGGTCTAATTTTCGAAAATTGAAAAATTTGGGATTTTTTTTCAGCGTCTTCCTACAACTACAATATTAAAAATAGAGATTTTTTATCGTAATAAAATCTGTTCCTTGGAGATAGATTTTTAAGTAAGGTCATGTAAGTTTATTTGAAAATTTGAGTAATTTTGCGTAATTCCGCGTGAAATATAGGCAATTTTTAATTTTCGTTTAAACAATTGTATCTCAAAAATGGCTTGACCGTTTTTGATGAAATTTTGTTGTTGAAAACCCTGATTTTTCGACAATTGAAAATCAAACTTTTTTCGGCGCCTTCTTACAATTATTATTATTATTATTATTATTATTATTATTATTATTATTATTATTATTATTATTATTATTATTATTGGCGTATAGGCCATTACTGACCACGCTACACGATTAACGTGTGTAATTCTTCCAGGATCAGCTTTTCAGCTGTATCCTTGGATTACAACAAGGTTGTTACGCCTCGAAGTGTGAATTATGAGACGAAAGGATGATGTTGATGATGATGATAGGTGAAGGGACAATCACAAATGCGACCATGTCCACGCAGGACTCGACCCTGCAGCCTCCTCGGCACAGACGACGGCTGCCGCAACCGTCTGCGCCACGGGGCCGACCAACTACAATTATAAAGATACAATTTTTTTCTTATTGAAATGCGTTCTTCAAAAACAGGTTTTCAGACAAAGTTATGTTGAATTTTTGGAGCATTTAGTATATTTTCATAATAAATAGTTCAAGTTTTTAGAATAGGTTTTAATTTTTAATGTTCACATTAGGCCGACACAGTACTTTTTTAAAATTATCGTATAATTCTACACTGATGTATCTAGCTCCCAAACTTCAAAGACCAAAAGAAGGCGAAAAGAAATAACATTTTTTAAAAGCATGTGGGCCGCCCACCCGCCGGACTTGCCACTGCCGGACGTCAAGGACACAGTGTCGAAAGTAGTAATCCCAGCGGGATATTTACGTCACGTTATGAATCGCAGAACCTCGCCCACGGTTGAAAATATAATGGTTCTGACATAACTATACTCTTGTGTGGATTTATAAACAACTGCTATTGCAAGGATCTTCCTGAAATAGGACACAGCCTTCTTTCTGAGATATATCAAATCAGTTGAGAGAACTGAAGAATCCTGAGAAATACATGCGCTGTTCTGTGAAGTCAGTGCCTATGGACAGCCTTAAAAAAATGAATACTCTTGTTATTTCCACCATGTAACTATAAAAACCAATTATAGAATTGTACGTTTCCGTTGTTACAAATGGCATTCTCGAAAAGTAAAAATTGACTGTTTTCCGTCAAAAAAAAAAAAATTCTAAAGTTGCCGTTTTAGAAAATTCAGACGAGAAAATTCAACGAAAATGCCATTATTTTAAGCAATGTTTATGATATTCGCGGGGGGAAATTGAAGAAAAAAGAGAGTTTTTTGAGAAAATTGTTTATAAATTGCGTTAATTTCAAGCACAAATTACTAGTTAAAATACTAGTTTTTTAAAAAACAAAACTGTACAGACGGACGGTCAGAAGTATGGACAGATAGACGTACATACAAACTGATTGGCGGACAGAGTGACGGTGAGACAGATAGATGAACGGTCAGACGACGGACGGACAGACGAACGAAGCAGAGAAAGGGGATCCAGTGGGGGGCAGAGGAGCCCAAAAATTTAGTTGCCCTCCTAGCTCTTGTTTATTCTGTGCACGCCTGTGGTCACAGGCACGGATACATGTACATAGCTGGTCCTGGTAAGGCATGCTCGCCGGAATCACCAGATAATAAAGAAACGGACCGTGTTAATTCGTCTTCTACTACTCCAGGAAGCGTCGCACAAATAACATATGCTTAAGACTAAATGTGAGCTTGAATATATGAGTAAAATGTCGATTTGCAAAAGAAAACTCAAACGGGACAATATCTCTGGCAGAAACAAAAAAAATCAAAATAATCTCTGAAGAAAAGTTTAGGGTTGAAGAAGCCCCATCATTAAGAATTTCAGTTGACAGTCAGATTATTGAAATAATACTTCTATGCTACTAGTAAACATATTTTAAAATACAAGTGGATGGAAGAAACGTGAAAGAAAACTAGATTCCTCCGCTACAACGGTGGTCACACAATGGTGAGATGGTTAACAACTTATTTAAAGTAATATCCAATATGGCCTAGAACATATCGTTTTATTACAGTTACAAATATTAATGGAATCAGAAATAACATAAATGATAACATTCAAATATTGAGTAAATGTTGACAGATCATACTTAGAAATAATTCAATCATTAGTGAATTAATTTCTAGATAAAAAATAAAAAATTGTCGAATTCAGATACCCTCCTGTCACAATCTTATATTGCAACACACAAATCTTTGTACCGAAACAAGACAAAATAAAATTTGACACTAGGATATTTCATTGTTCAGTTATATGTCTTTAGAAAACTATTCTTTCGTACTTCAACACGCAACTCAGGGAATACAAAGAATTATCGACTAAATCTATCCTTCAACCTTTTGTGCTGTACTTCAGAGAAAACAATGAACAGAGAACAACGATAGTATTAACAAACATATTTCTCGGACGGGGTCAGCGCCGAGCGTTACAAAAAATCGGGGGAAGGGGAGGATTGAGAATTTATGCTTCCACAAAGATGATTTCAATGTGAGCGCTGAATGGCATTTAATCGCTTGGCAACGTCTTATGGAAAGGGACCTTGGTGAAACTGGGGAAACAAAAATATTACTAATGAAAGCTAGTCTTCAACTCTGCCAGGGCCCAATTTATTAATTTACGGAAGTTATATCACTGTGCTGATGGTAATGTAAACAACATTGAACCTGCCATCGGGTAGGGTCGCATGGCGAAAGGGTGATTGCGTGTACGCTGCGCAGTTCGCCAGTGCTGGGACCCGGTTCATGGTTGCCCTGCCAACCGCCACCCCAGACAGCCAGGCGCTGAAGGCCGCTACCGCCGCCTCCGCCAGCTGCCGCTGATGCGAGCTACGGCCATTGCCGCTCTCGCCGTCGGGTCAGTGCGAAAGGGTCTGCCCGCTTACCTGCCCGTCTCGGCAAAGGACAACTGACTCGTGGACTGGACAATGACCCCATAATATGCTGTGTTCATAGTAGTAGTTTGTTTATTTGTTTGCTTTTTTAATGCTGGGCAAGCCGCGCATTGGCTGTGTAACGAACGACATTAATTTAATATTATAAGCTTATTTGAACGAAATTAAGAATATTTTTCTTCTTAATCCATGCATGCAATACCACCGCCTCCTCGCATCCCGCGTTGTTCTAGAAAGGCAAGGCAAAATCAAAATATAATCCTTTATTCACTCAAGGAAGGGGGGATTATTACAATATACATCGATATTGCTGCAATATCTTGAATATCACTGAAACATATTATAAGATCTTTTTCCATTATCTGCGGGTTGTGCGCCCGTGCAACCTGAACATGAGTCGTCACTGGTTAATTGGGGTAAATGTAAACGTTAGAAGCGGACATACAACATTCCATATTTTTCGCACTGTGGAATGAAACACATGTCAAGAATTGATCCAAACTCAGGCACAATAGTGAAAGGGCGCTACTGAAGCCTCATTATTTGTCAGCTTGTTTTGTTTTAATATTTTGTTTACATTTTGTTCTTAGTTTAGATAACTGTAATAATTGAAAGAGTAGTTGCTTCTTCCCGGTTGGACCCCGATGGGTCGGGGGTAAATATAATGCAATGTAGGAGAAAATTGTTTTTTTCCTTGAAATTGGTTATTTTTTCATCAAACATTACTAAGCAACATCCACGAGATGTTACTTATTTATATACAGAATCCGGACATACAAACCTGTTTGGAACTGAATTTTAGTAAGCTTTCCAGACGTAAAGCAAAAAAACAATTCTCTTTACGCCAATGAACTCTATTTACTTTTTTGTGCATGTTTTTTTAATTCTGTTCCTTGTGTAACGACGTTCCAATCATGCAAGGAGTAATCTTCCTTTAACATAATCAGTCCTACGCCAAAGCGTCAGACGTTGCCTTTTGACCCTATCGGCCAGGGACTCAGCGCCAATTGTATGAGAGGGTTCTCAGATGGTCACCTATCCAGGGATCCGCGGAGTTACAAGCTGCTTCACTTCCGTGACTTCACGGAGTAGGGTGAAAAAGTTCCTAAGCCACGTCGTCAGACGTTGCCTTTTGACCCTATCAGCCAGGGGCTCTGCGCCGATTGTATCAGGGGTTCTCAGATGGTCACCTATCCAGGGATCCGCGGTGTCACAAGCTGCTTAACTTCCGTGACTTCACGAAGTTGGGTGAAAAAGTTCGGCCGCCGGCGCACGTCTTTTGTTTTCAGCGCCTAAATTATAAACTATTATTTATTATTTTGTATTATATATTCACAATAATCGCAGTGTAGCTGTGACGCTACTCGTCTATATACTAATGAAACCAAGAGAGTCATTCTAAATTTGATGAGTAGTGAAGAAAAGTTTCCCCGACAACACGCAAATATTAAGGAAATAAAATGTATCTGCCGTTATCACTAAAAAAAAATATTTTTTTCAAAACATTTTTCCACCTTTAGTGCAGCCTATCTGTGAAATCTGATATATTACAATAATTCTTAGCGTATTTGGAGTATTGGAATGTGCAGCAGATGTCAAGCACAGACCTTGACATTTTCTTAGATAATGATAATACTGCTCTCGCATTCAAACTGGTAACGCACAGCTCCGTTTGATATACAGACATTACTGACTACTTTTGAGAACAACGATCATCAAAATGGTGTTTAGTAGGATCAAAGCTATGGTGTTGATTTTTCTGAAAAGCATATTGTGTCAAATTTTATTTCGCATCAATAGGTCTACTGGAAAATCTTCTTGTTGAAAGGGCATATTTAGTCAATCTGATTTGCAGGCCGTCATTAAAAAACTACATTTTCTCTATTACATATTGACAGACTGGGCAAGAGATTGCAATTTTATAGGAGATTCGCCTTCTTCGAAAAAATTAAAGTTTCATATTTTTGAAGTTAAAAAATACTTAATTTTACTTTACATTAAGAAGTTAATACATATTTATTATAATAAATACAATAATATAAATTTTCTACATGTGTCCAAATAAAATATTAAAAATGTCATAGTCCCATCTGTTGTATTTCGCAAATTATTAAAAAATCAGTGTGGTAAAGCCGAAGAATATATTTTTTCATGTATGATTTAACCACCATTAGCACACATTTAGTTGCTAACTGAAAGATAGAGACAAGTTTCCTCGAAAGGCTGTAATCAGCCTGGGAAACTTTGCGCGCCGGGGAATTCATCCTTCCTCACCCCTTGGAATCACACTGTGTGGTCTTACCTCACTACAATATTTGTATAAAATTTGTGATTTGCTGAGGCGTTGATGATGAGGTCTCATCGAGAGATGGTTTTGATAGAAAATGTTTATGTTCCAAAATCGCTTAGCATCAAATTTTGTATTTTAATATTCAATAATTCCCGTTTTACGTAGTCACTAATGGTTCCGGCAAAAAATTACAATAGTACAGCAAAAATACAAAATATGAAAAGCAAACATCACATATAATGGTGCTATTCGCTTTGAAGTAAAATATGATTTTCTTCTTATGAAGAAATGTGAGCATGCGTGCAACTTTTCTATTGATATGTAATGACACTACATCCCGACGCAAGAACATACAAAATCAACAGTTATTACATTCTTCCACTTCTTATTGTGTGACGGTTCAAACTCGCCAGGGTTTCTGACCGTCATCTACGGAGTTATCAACTACTCTAAGTGATGACGTCGTAATATCGGGCAATACGCTACATTTCAAAATAACGCCTCTCACTGATTTCCTACAAAATCCTATCAGGTACATATTTTTGGAGAAATAATGAGGATATATGAATTACTTCTATCTCTGAGAAAAGACCATGTTAATTCCTACAATTTTGATTGCAAAGCTTACGTTCCGTGTGTGCAAACAATAGAGATCTATCTCCCAGCAATATTATAAAAACAAATCTGTAGTTATTTTGCCAATGAAAATACGATTATTTTACAATCGTATAAAAAGAGGTATTTTACATACCGCACCGCGTACGTGAAGTTATTTTCTAAAGGCATCTGGAGAATGTGACGTCATCATGTGAAAGGACGTCATACATCAAGTTGGTGAACGAAGATCAATAACCATGAAGAGAAGAGATGAAACAAATAATGATTCACGATAGAAGTATTTTTATATGCTTTAAATTACTTTTATTAAAAAAAATAAAATCTTTGATATATTTTTTTTAGATCTAAAAACTTATAATGCCTGGGCTAACGCCTCCGACAGCAGCGGAAGAATTACGCAGAAAATCTCCGACATAGGACTGTAGATGATTCGCAAAAGGTCGTCTAATACGACGAATCCTTCTTCCTGGTTCATTACATCGACATGACAGATTGGACTTCTAACCGACAGCACTTAGTTATTACTTGTTCTAAACGTTAAATAAATAGACGGTCGAGTGCGTTATCACCGATTATCATGCAAGATTATGGCACTCTAATGCAATATTGAAGGAGACAGGCTGGAGAGAGTGGTGTGATGGGGTAATAATTTAACGGCAAACACCATAGTCCATCATTCCAGTGAAACATTACCTGATACCTATCTGGTTCTGAACGTTAATAAGAACAATCCGTTCATGACGTTCATCCGAGTATGTCGATAATGTCCAGACACTGGCTGAGTAGCCACTATTGCAGAAGCACTATTCAGAAGCGAATTAGACCAGGTCCTAGTGTTCGAGTCTCGACAGTAGAGGATTTTCGACATTAGCTGTATAGCTTGATCGAATTCAGGCGCCGTCTTATAGAGATTTCTAGTGTGTGCTCTGATCGGTAGTTTTGCGTGGTTTCTCCGGTCAATTTATGCCGACTGACGTGGCTCAGAGCATCCACTGATGTCACTGCAGTGTCTCTAACAGGAAGTACTAGGGTTTGAGTCCTGACGATGGCAGGATTTTCGACGCTAGCTAGATTGAATCTAGCCATTGTCAGGAGGATAATCCTAGAGGCCGGCTGTTCATATCGGTAGTTTTCCGTAGTTTTTCTGATCAATACCAAGCCAATGCTGGAGCAGAATCCGAACAAATGGACCGAGTGCGATTTTTCCTTCCTCTTCCTTGTTCTGTCTTCATCCCTTACACACGCATGTATTATTCCACGCACTACACAACCACACTTGCCGGGAGTAAGCTTGTTCCGGCCAATGGAATGCTCCGCGGGGGAGGGGGTGATACCTGGGATGAATTCCTCCGGACGCCGACGTGTATGGCGGCGCCAGATCGCACCATCCAGCAAGAAAAGAGTTACTGTCACTGCTCAGAACCAAACATTTACTACACTAACGGGACAGCAGTTGATGAGCCGGAAAACATCAATTAATCAATATTTTCTGCTGCCAAAGGCTACTTCCAACAGGACAATGTACCATGCATTGCCAGGATTGTGAAGGACTGGTTCAAGGGACATGATAATGTATTTGAATTAATGCTCGAGCCTCTAAATAGTATGTATGTATATATGTAAAGTACTTATTATTGAGGGGATCCCTATACTTTTATTAATTCGAGAGATATTTTAATATCCCACTTCACAATTTTCTTTGAGTAGGATTGTGAAATAGGTTACTGCCTTTCTGAAATTAAATGATAGAAGATATTCAGGTGAAATTTATAATTACAAGTGTTTTTATATAAAACAAATTTAGAACATAGAACATATTGTGATATTTGGATAATATAAAATAAAATAGCACAATTTGATTTTAGGAACAACATTTCTCAGTTCCACAACTAGCTTACAATAGAACAGACATAAGTGTATACATCTTAAGAGGAGGATTTCAGGGATTATGAAGGACAGTTTTGAGGGAGATGACTAATGAATTTGCATTAATGCTCTAGCCTCCAAATAGCATATATATGAACTCTATTGAAGACGGTAGTACAACTTGGTGAAGAGGTTTCACACTACATCACCAGAACCCTGCTCTGTACGTCAATTAGAAGTCTTGCTGTTAACCTTGTGGTACCATACTTCTCAGGGTATCTTCTATAATGTTGAATTGATTATGAAAAAAGATTGTGATGAAATGGAATAAAATCAGAAAATGAAATCTTCCAAAATATTTTTTATTGAACACTTCTCAATTGCCGACATGAAGAGAATAAAACAAAATATGCAGATGAGTATTTCAATTAATAGCTGAAGGACCATGAACCCATTTGTCCAATACATCGTCCTGCAAAAACAATAGAGCTTATGAAAATAATAATTTAAATTTGATTGTAAAAATTACTTCACAATGCTATACAATTTGTAAGTATGGTATACAGCAAATTAATACAAAATATTTTCTGAAATATGATGATATAAAATACCTATAAGGATGAAATCATGAACTATAGAAGTCACTTGTTGCCAATGGAAGTAAAGGGATTAGAAGAAAAAACTGTCCTAATGTTTGTCTATCCTCAAAAATAGTTTTGTTAAAGTTAATACAAGGTCACTATTTACCATCTTCATCAAACGTTGCAAGTGTAAGTTTACTCAGTTTGTTGCTAAGGCAGGATTGGGGTTGTTCCCTGCGACTAACCATGGTCAGTGGAACTTGTGTGTCTGAAACAAGATATCATAATTATTTTCCATCTGCTTGAAACTAAATAGTATTTTACAGCAGAGGCTGACTCAAACTTATAAGTGGTTTTTGTCTTGGTTTGATATGAATATGTAGTCATTTCAGCAAATAATTATTGAACAAGAACAATATTTTTGGTTTCAAGAAAGACCAAAAATTGTAAATAAAATTTAAACCCATCTTTGTTTTTGTTCTTTCTTTCATTATTTCATTCTTTATTATCAAAATTTTTAAAAAACGTTATTGCACCATAAAACACTATACAAATTGTATATTCCCCTAAATATTATAAAAAATTACTTATAGAAATAAACAAAGTCCAGGAAAACATAGGGATTTAAAATTTACCATAAATAAAATAAATGAAAATCTAATAGGAGTGCATGACATAAAGTGCTTTTTTTTTGTGCCCTCCTGTTTGTCTAGTTCCAATGTCAGTACACAGTGGTGGTAATGGCACACATGGACTACTAATGTCAAGTTGCATACTAAAACCTCACCCTAGTGGAAGGATGTTTACAATGTCATGCAAGTTGGTGATTTTATGGCTTTTGAAAAATATCCTTGGAATGCCTCTAAGGCATTTCCTGGGGGAAAAAAAATCCATGAAGTCAAAAGTACCAACACAGAGTTTTACTTTATTGCAACGAAAGCAGCAAATAGAGGAACAAGGTCCTATGCAATGTAGCAATTGAATGAGTATCCACTTTGGCACACCAGTGTATGCAGTGGAAGCAAGGGCAAACTTCTCCAGGATTAAATTGTCCGAGAAGCTCAATGATATAAAAGCGAGCTTCAACTGAGATGTAAAACTTGCATTCAATCAGAAGATCCCTCATAAAGTCATTAAAGTATACATGTACTACATACATTATGTTCAAGCATGCATGCTTAATGCCATTTGAGCATGTACCTTTTCACCATTCATTAGAAATATTATCATTAACATTGTTATTATTCTTATTACTATTATTGTTATTGTTATCTTAATAGATTTCAGAATATGCATTATATAGTTATTAAGTAGTAATGTAAAAAACAATTCTGTTTATCAAACACATTTATATTTGTTTTTTATGTGTCCTGATAAATATTTTAATTTTCTTATACATTTAATGACACTTTACAATACTGTAAATAAATTAAGTATAGTTTAATTCAGTTATGGTTACTTTGATGATAGAATACATCAAGATCCAGAAAACTGTTTTGAAAGAAATTTTTGAATTCAGATGTGACAAAACTTTGAAATGTTACTTGAATGTTTTAGAGAAATTAGTAATGTAATAATTATAATAATTTATGAGATGAATAAAATGTGTAGGTGTGTTAAGTGATAAGACTTGACGAGATCAACAGAAAAAGAAACAAATATACAATGTTCACATCGTAATTTGGCTTTACAACAAACTAATGACGGACTGTTCTTAAATTGAATGCCCATATGTTATCTCTATATGATGCTAATAATGAGCCCATGATTGTTCACAGCCAATTTACTTTATTTACATTTAATACTTAAACCAAAGTATTGAATACAAATAAGAGGACTTATTTTTGGGTACTAATGCAAGAATAATATTGATAAAAAATATAATTGACAGTATATACAAAACCATTCTGATTTAAGATGGATCACTTTCTGCCTAATACAGAATTAGTATACGTTTAGTGCAGGAGTAGATCTAGAAAGTATTTCAGGCAGGGCCAATTTCCATTTGGACACCACTCCTTTCCCAAAAATATTTGAAACAATAAAATATGATTAAAAACAAATATTAACATGAAATAAAAAGTAAATATTGAAGACAGGAAAATTCATTCCTTTCGATATGAAGTAATCCAGATGTGGTAATTTGTTTGGATAAACTAAGTAAAGTTAAAACAAAACTTCGCTTTGGGGGGTATGATTCCCATGGCCCCTCTATTGACTTAGAGATTAATTTGAAGCATTAATGAGTAGGTACCAAGAAATTATACGAGTTACTTTAAAAGAATACAGACAATTTCAATTGTAATAACAATAATATCAGAATATAATATGTTTTTTCAATGAATTATTTCCTTAGACCCTTTCAATTTTAGAAGCTTCTTTGAAAGAAGAATTAAAAAATAATATTGTCATTTGTTATGCAATATGAGTAAAAAATATGTCAAGTGAGATTGAAAATCAAGTCACTAATTTCTCAAAACTAAAACAATGTAATAAATATTTTTAAAATAAAGGTTTTCTTAAAACAAAAACTTTATAATATAATGGTGAAAAGTGAATAAATACAATAAATATTTTAGGGAAAAAATGTACAAGTGAGAAAATGCATAACTGAAATTGAATATTATGAAAAAACCCAAAAACTCAATATTTGTATGGTGCGCTCCACTATTGGACCAATGTTAATTTTGATTTATTTAGATATCAAAGAACAGTAAAAACTGTATGTGATGTATGGTGGAGAAGTACCATCTGCAGACATTTTCTTGAGTTCCAGAATATTTTCCCAACATTTTAACTATAAATAGTGGAATGATGAATAAAAGTTTCAAAACAAGCAAAGTTAGCAGCTTTTGAAAACTAGACATATTCGCTCACAAGTTATAGAAAACGTTTTTGCATCATTAAATAAACTGCAGATTTTATTTTATTCTTGTATTGCTAACAAGAACGACACTCCCCACCCACAGGCTCTTCTCATACCACTACAAGCAAAAGGTAAAGCTACATTTAGGTCCAGAAGCAAAACAAAGGGCTATCCCAGCATTTGCTCAATGGATCACTGAAACTGGACAAAAAACCTGAATGAGACCGGAAGTATGGTACATTACTTATTACTTGGAAGACACACGGGCCAGGCATAGGCATGCCAGGTGGAAAAGATAGCTCTGATATTTGCACTTTATGCAGCCAATCCTGTAGGTCTGTGTCATAGGAGCATTGCGTTGACATGCATCACCTAACGGTGACTTTAGCTGTGTTGACGTGTGTTGATGCCCGTGCACACGAGTCGCTTAATGTGTGTCGTAGATTAACACTGTATCTTATGCGAAACGGCAAACGAGCTGTGTTGGTAACGTGTGTTATGTCCACATTTCAAGGTACATGGCATGACGACATAAGTTTAAATATGAGTATTGTTACAAAATAAGTATATGAATAGGTAATAATGTGCCATAAGGAAAGTTTTACAGTGTTGTAATAGTACCCTAATATTTCAAGAGAATGAAAAATATGACTGGTAACAGACATTGGAAAAACTTACAGTTTTATGTAAAGAATAATTTCAACCACATAATCAAACATCAGTTATGTATCAGTGAATATGTAATACGATGATGACGCTGAAGACAAAAATATATTGCTTCATAACTCCCTTGTAACTTAGAAAATGTTACCTACTAGTAAGTTTATGAACCATACCATCACTATCAGTAGAAGTATCATACAGAGGCCTTTCACTTTCCTCAACGTAAGCTGTTCTCTGTTTCAGTTCTTCAACAAATACTGATATAAGTGTGTCCATCATTGGGGCCTGCAATACACATGAGTACATGAGTTGAAAAGTTACACAATTATAAAAAATGAGAAATGTAATGAGTGAAGCAATGAGTGAATGTAAATCAATATTCACCTGTTTAGAAAATACTTGCAAAATTTTTGATACTCGTGTTCCGTTTTCTAATACCATAAATTGAAGAAATAAACATGGTAAACAATCAGGATTATCTTCTTGTGATGGTTTTGCAAAATCCCATGACAACTCCTCATATTTAAGACCCAATAGAAGAGTCTAAAATTTAAACCGAACTCATAATAAAATATAACATTGTACATCAAACAAAAGAATTTATAATTTTAATAAGATGCGGCACTTACACACTGTACATTATCTATTACATAAACTCCTTGAGCATTGATTGCTACAAGTACAGAAATATCTTGATGTGTAATAAGTGAAGTTAAGTCTCTCACTGGTTGTTCTACCTGCCCTTGGAAGAAAGCAGCCCTGAAATATTAAATGTATATAGTTAAAAAGTTATATAACTGAAATAAAAAAATAATAATAAAAATGAAATAAAACTCACCCATAGTAAGGCAGAGACCAGCAAAATTCTAAATATTTCCTAACTAATTTTCTGGATGGAGTACTAGAAGGAATACGTTTGAATTGTTCCAACAATCGAACTTCTGGAGAATTTTTACCACTTATTCTCAGCCATGACCAACTTGATCTACTTACATGAGCTGGTAAAAATTTATTTTGTTGTTCCCTACATTTTCAAAAATTAATTAACACTCTCTTTGTACAATTAAACAATTTTTAATTCATCAAAACCGAATACAATCAGGAACATATGAGGAAAACGTTGGGGGTCATTACCCCTATGATGTTCAATTTCATAGAAAAAGACTTTTTTCAACAAAACAATTGAAAAAACAAAATTGTTATATTAATAAACCTTTCAAATTAGCCACCTCTTATATAAATAAACTACTTCATTTTTGAACATAAATAATTAATAATGTTAATTCTTTTTTGCCATTTGCAAGTTTAGTTATAATTTAACTTGTGAATGGGTGATGGTAACCATATTTCCCCTGAGAGTTTAATTTTACTATTTAATGAAATGTTGCATTTTACGTTTTTTGCCTTTTATCTTTTTGTGCATACAGGTGATTTGAAGTCGCTCTTAAATATATTTAGGCTATGAAGACATGTATCCCCATATATAAATAAAAATATTGTGCATAATTATCATGAGGCTTTAAACTCTTTCTTTATTATGAAAAAAGGATAACTATCATCAACAGAAAGTCTACATATGTTCCTGATTAAAAAATATTCTTATTTATATTTAATTTACCTGAAAAACTGAGTAGTATGCACCTGTGGAATGTATGGACCTAATTCAATGCGAGCTTGTATACCTCCCAGCATTATATAATGTGATACTTCACATGGATATCTTCCCTCTAGTATATTGTACTTCGCTTCCTCATATAAGAGATCCAGTAGTTTTTGGTCCCTATGAAAAAAGAAAACATTAAGCAAGTTACTAAAAAATATATATTAATAGTACTAAAATATTTTCAAATTATGGAAAGAATGAAATTTGTTTAGAGAACTAATACCAAAAAAATAAAATTATTTCATATCAATGTTAATTGTTTGCAAAAAACTGAAATTAGTGAAAACTTACTTTATCCGTTCCTCTGCTCTTCTTGAAAAGAAAACATTCCTTTGAAAGGAGAGTACTGGCTCATCTCTCAGAAGACGTGCTTCAGATGCTGTGCTGTATTTATTTGTAAGAACTCTCCATTTCTGACGTATTTCATACGGTTTATGGTATGGCTTTAATTGAAGTTCTGAAACATATTACACAAATAGTGAACTTCATCTCACAAAACTCTTTGAAAAAGTCATATTAAAAAGGACAGGAAGGTTTATGGACTACAATTTTTTTCTTTTATTTTTTAGGCAAAAAATATGTTTGTATCTGTAAGAAACTAAAGATGTAGTTTTAGACAAGAACTTAGATGTGTATTTATATAAAAAGAAATACTTAAACAGTAAAATACATGTGAATATTATGATTGTCAAATTAATATTAATAACTTAACAAAGTATCCTTTTTTTGACAATCAATTAACAACAAAAAGGGGCCATTATTGTTCATACAATGTTGAAATATTTTGAGTGATATTTACATCTTCAGGTTTATACAAATAATAATTGACATTCTTATGTCTGAAAATGAAATATTCTAAAAACGTTTTTATACTTACTAATATGTTCCGTTTGCCTATATAGTTTTATAAGTGTACTTATGTTTGGTCTGTTTCTTCTCCCTTCCACCTGATTATTCTTATATTACTTGTTTTCATTGTCGCCTTTTCAAATTATAATGTCTTTTTTAAGTTAATCTGCTCCCTCTCTGTTCATGCTTGTCTCTTCCTTAAAGCGAGGATGTATGGCTTTACAATGGGAATTTTTCCCCCTTTTTTGTTTTTGGATTTATCCTTGAAGTTTGTTTTTTTTGGGGGGGGGGCTTAATTTAGCATGTTTCAGTAAGTTCTCTCCCATCTATTTATATATTTTGTATTTCCTACATATTTTTTCTCTTATACTTATTTTTTAGACAATTTTATCTCTGATAAATATGTGAATCTTAGTTTTAATTCTTTCATTTTAAACAATATCATCAAAATTGTTTGTAATTTTTTCATCTCCAGACATAATTCAATTATTTGTATACACCTGAAGCTGCTTGTAAATATCATGTGAAACATTGTGTGGACAATTAAGACATTTTGAAAAAATGTTAATTCACTATTACAAAAGGAAAAAGATACTAGTGTTAAATTATCAAAAAAATATATGTTCAATTCTACAAGCATTTTTTTTAAAATTTGTACTCATATAAATGATTATTCTAATATAATTATTGTATTTTAGATAAATGTAAATGATTTTTTCCAGAGGGTGCTCAACATCATTTAGCACTGACAAACTTGCAGTGCCTAAACCAGACCCTGATCACTGCAGCTACTCAATTTATACATGAAATATTAAGCAACCTTGTCAATATCTTAAATGAACTTCACATATTTTTACTGATTTATTCAAAGCATTTAACAGAATAGTATTGCACACTTTATTACTAAAAAAATTGAATGCATGGGAATTAGACAAGTCAACTTAATGAAATCATATGTAACAGAACATAAACAATAGATAGAAATATTTTGGGAATCAAACAATAGGCCTACTATTGACAAAATTAAATCAATATGCATGTGTTCCAATAGATGTGTTACAAGCAATAAAATTAGGACTTTTAGTATCCTACTTTTAATGTGTATTAATGACAACCCCTTACCATTGCTATATACTAAAATCTGTACAATCACTGGTATATACACCATCTCTACTACTAAAATCTGTAGGAGAGAGAAGGAAAAAATAAACAAAAAACCTAATTTCTAAAAGAAAATAGATCTGTATTATTATTCAAATTCTCAAAACACCTAAAAAATAACAACCTAATCTTAAATAAAGCAAATGCAATATTTTTCAATCATCAAAATAACAGCAATCTCGATGGCAATAATACAGTTAACAAACTGTAAATAAAACTGCATTTTAAGATATTACAGTGAATTCACAAAGATGAAAGATGTGTAAAAAAATGTAATAGACATGTAATATTCATAGTATGCAGTTAACTCAAATCTCATCTATTTTGATCGTTTCAAAAATGCAGACTGAATACCTTAAACCAATATTCTATGGAATCATATATCCACATCCTTAATATGGAATGGAAATGTGGTAATATTAACCAGGACTTGTTTTTGTAAAATGGGCATTAAGGCTTATTTCTAGGCTAAAAATCACACAATTGTACAGGAACTATTACACTGACTATTAAATAATTTCTGCAGTAACACTACATGCCTACAGAATAATATGGGTACTTTTAATAAATCATCCCATAATAAACTTAACAAAAAATTATAAAATGCATAATTGTACTCTAGGACGTAAACAATTATAGGGTGTACACCAGCAATAAATACCATCAATAAAGTATATGGGTCAGTATTACATTACAGTAGTATAATATAATAGATTACTGGACTTCAACAAGACCACCAAAGGTACAAAAATTCAAAAACTATTAAAACGTTGAAGGTGGTATTAAATCAAAAACTAACACATGCCACATGAAGGGCAAAATGATATTATTATTGTACAATAGTTTAGAGAAAAGATACATCATAACTCATTAACTGTACAGATAAACTTAAAATACGTCTTGATTCTCTGACAACCAAATTTCAACTCCCTTTTCGTACAACAGAGTTGCCAAGTCATTCAACAGAGTTGCCAAGCCACAGTACACGTATTTATACATATACTGTGGTTGCGCGACCTCTTTCTTTGGCAGAGAAACACAAAAATTCCTCTTCCAACGCTAACATTATGTATATATGTTTTATACTTACTCATATGTTATGTTATGTACAATTAGGTATTGATGTATATACTTTATTATATATATAATTAAATATTTTTTAGAAACATAGACTACAATTTAAAAAAAAAAGATTACTTGAAAAACTAAATTCTTTTCATTAAAATAATTGATGAATAAACAGGAATGCTTAATTTGAAAATTTCCTACCAATAAAACGTATTTGCATTTTGACGCCCATCCTTTCACGGCTCATAAGATAGTTCTGTATGGGTGAATACAAAACCATCTTAACCCATAAGATTAATAAATTGATAATCTCAAAACTTGTCTTGCCTTTGCAAACTAGGCTAGCATCACAGGAGATTGGTATTGACTGTTTATTATTTCCTGTAACACTTTCTAAGGGAAAATTTTCAATTGGAAGGGATCTAAGTTGGTGTAAGTAGATGAAACAACAGAAGCACATTACCCTATAAAATTGAGTGACTTTATTGATAGTGTTAATTTATTATTTAGTTAATTATCTTAAGGGTTCTGTCAGATTTACTACAAAAAACAATAGCATATTTTGTTTGGGTAATAATATTTAAATTTTATTGCTTTCAACCATACCTAGAATACTAGAACTCATCCAGAGGGAGAACATACTCGCAGCTAATCGTGGCAAGGCCAATTGTTCCTCTTGCAGAACACACTGGAGTAAATCTTGAGCAGTAGCATTGGCACCATCTTCCAGCTCCATATGAATTACAACCCGTGACATAAGAAACACACATATACTCAAAGCTGAAAAAGATGCAAATAAAAGTGAATGAATTTACACATTTAGAGAATTGACGGACTATACTTTTACAAACCCCTTCCATAATTCTAGAATTAACTATTCAAAAATTGCATGTTGCAAAAAATCCAATAAGTAGCATGTCAATTTTTGTGACATTTTAATAAAAATATACAATAATTAAGTTAAAAGTAACAATAAGAATTGAAAAACGAAATTGGCTAAGAGATAAATTATATGATAGTCCCCTGCTTATTAGGATATTGCAACTGAAGAGTACATTTATTTCCCATATTCCATGGCTCTATTTAACTATGTATGTGTGGACTACTACTATGTGCCTCAAACTTTGTAATAAAGAAGAGGTAAGGGATTAGCTTAAAGCTATGTCATGATTCTATGAGAAAATTATAAATTACAATTTTCATTGTGACATAGGCTTACATTGAGAATTGGAAATATTTGTTGTATTAGTAGGCCAATGTATTGAATGAAAAGTAATTTAAATATATATATTTTAATTGAAATTTTGTGAATATTTTCATTGAGATTTATCACACACAAAAGAAAATAGAATTAATTGTTTTTAACAGAAAGTAGTTGCAATAGTTAACATAAATTTCACAAATTGTCAAGTGCAAATTGAACTAATAAGTGTATACTTATTCTTTTTCTCCTCTGTGAGTGAATTTCAATTTATTGATACTTTACAAACCAAGCTATAAACAATTTTTTTAAAACAAGGCAGATGTGTTCCATAAGCTTTACTTCAATATGAAATTTTCATGTGCTAACTTCAACAATCCTTGAAGCTAAAAATTCAAAACTCATATAATTTATTTACTCCAAGTAATTTTATTAAATGTCTTCCAGACAAAATCAGAAATTCTAATGGATATTGAGACCCCCAAATAAATGATAAATATCTCACATTTGTGATGATAATAAAATATATGCAAAATATGCTTGTGAAAGTACAGGCAAAATCTAGACGAGTTGTGAGAAATGATACATACAGAAAAAGAAATCAAATGTGAAGAAAGCAACCCTCAGGAAGAGATGTACACAGCAATGTTACCCATACGTTGCACTGGGTTCATTTCGTTGTGGTGTGATTCACTCATCTGCATCTCCAAATTTGTATTTATGGCATTTTCCTTTGACACAGGCAGACCAGGATCTTGACAGGCTGCTGCATGAGAGTTAAGAGATTTCTCCCATTCCCTTTCTCTATCCAAATAACTTGTGCTCAAATGGGGCTTCTCTCTTTCAAATCTTTTAGAAACAGTGTACAATCGACCTCGATCTTCATATTGAGCTTCTGGATTCAATTTATAGTCACTACTGACGTAGTCATCATGAGTGCGTTCTCTTAGATAATCACTGAAACAGCATGCCAATGCAATTAGAATCTTATGAGGTAATAGAAATGATGGAAAGAATGTAATTTTAAGATCAGAATGAAAAACAAATATGTTTGATGACGAACTTGGGATAGACATAAAATGGTTTCTACTGCCATAAAAAATTCTATTAACTTTATCTGAAAAGAAAATTTAATTTTCAATGGCCGCATAAAGGAGGAGAAGAAACAGCAAGATCTTGTACCACCACTGTTAATATTTATATTAACTTAGTATTCTATATCTAAAATCTTCTTTTGTAGAAAGATGTAAGAGAATTTGGCTTACTTATAAGGTTCTACCATGTATTCTGGGGGTTGGGGATAAACTCGAGACCGAGGATATTCGACAGGTATAACAGTGATGTAGTTCTTTGCAGTATCTCCAGGATGACTGTCCATTTTGTAAGGTTCTCCCATGCATGATGACATGCCTAAACAAAATAAAACAATATTAACATTTCATAAAGTAAGGCAGGAAATTGTTTCATAGAAATTCATCAATACTATCAACTAATTCATAAATGTGAAAATAAAAATTCTGAGAAGCAGATCAGAGACAGAATTTCTTGCAATACTCTAGTAGTGAAGAAATCAATGTATTTCAATTTAATATCCTTTGTAAATATGGTAAAAATTATTTTTGTTATATTCAATACATACAAATTTTCTTACCTTTCTCTTTATCTCTTTACCCTATTTACCATTAATATGTTCCTTTGCTTAATGTACTTATAAAATTATTTCTTGAATAAAAGTATGTACTAACTCAATTTAAAAATATTTTTTCATGCAGAAATCAATGTGAATTCTGATTCAGAATTCTTTAAATGTCATAACACAAAATATAGAAAATGGTTCAAATACACATATCATTTTTATTTTAAAGTTAATTGACCATAATTTACTAGCTTTAACTGATTAATTAATATAACCACAGGCATACTGTAATGATAAGAAGAACTTAATATTTTTATATTGTATCCATTTGTTAAGTATTGCACATATATTCAAAGTTGTATGAAAAAAATGTACATTTTAATTTTTATGATCATTCCTTAAATCATTTTCCAGATTCTACAGGCTTCCACAATAATTTTTCTTCACAGACATATGCAAATTCACTTGGAAACTATTGAGATTGCATGTAGGTTTCAAATAAAAATTAGGATAAGAGTGAGATCGCAAGAGACAGAAAACACTTTGTCGGTCTTCATGTTCATCAAAGCATTTAATGTCTGAATAAAAATTACAAAATTTTATTTTAATTTATTCTTTCAGAAAACAAAAATTAAAATCCAAAGGGAAGTATTCCTTTGAAATTAATTAAAATTCCACTAATGACAAATTTCATGAATACTGGAAAATTGTATAATGTTTACACAGATATAAAACATTTTTTTGACTGGTACAAACTGCTACACACTTTCCATTCATGACTTGAAACTTTAAATGTTCTCACAGCTTTAAAGCCACAAGGTAAAATACACAGATTGAAAATAAAATTGAAATTATTATATGGGTCAATGTAGTATAGATATTTTTGTAGTCTTAAAAGACTTTTTAAGACTAATTACAACTTATCAATTGTTTAGTGCTATTTGAGATAATTACAATACTAGAAAATAACAAAATAATTAATAAAGATACAACCTATATGTTTGCTACCTCCATGATAATAACAAAGATGTTTATTAAGAATTATCTTATTTTAAATTTCTATCGTAAGTTTTTCATCAAATCAATTTCTGCTGATGTGAAGCTTCAATTTGAATTTTCTAACATATGCCAGCAATTTTTGTATTATTATTTTTTAATTAATTATATTTTGTGAACAATTTATAAACTATGCAAATGTTTACTTATAGTGCATCTGAGAAAAGAAAGGATCTACACAAATCTTCCAAATATTACTGTTCATTGTGGAATTATACCTGTAGCAATCTGGACCCATTTGTTCTTTGTTTCAAATAGCTTGGATAACACTAACTATCAGTAATTAAACAATACATTTTATATTACAATTGTATGTATAGTTTTTCTCATGAAATTATCTATTCATAATTGTTTTCTGAAGATCATAATTCTTCAGCAATCATTTTATTTAAGTACATGTCTAATCAAAATGGAACACCCAATTGTAAAATGCTTTTATATTTACTTCAAATAAAATTACAATTACAATTAAATATGACTTAATATTGCAATGATAAGAATAAATTAAAAATTAGTATTCAGTATTCTTTGGCTCATGTGACAAAGGAAAAATTTTTCTTCATTATCACAATTATTATTTTCTTTGAAAACTCAAGAATTTTAATCATTATACCCTCCTCTTCATATTTACTTTCAAGAGTTGCAATTTTTCTGTATTGCTATACAATATTCTTTTCCTGTAATGCCCAAATAAGAGACTGGATTTTTCTTTTTTTAATTTATTTTCTGAATTGAAAAATACAAATGAAAAATATATACATATTCTATTCCATTCTAAGTCATAATTACAATTCATAAAAAAATACAATTTCAGTAACGTTTATTTTGACAAACTAAAAATTCCTTGAACAAAGAGTGTTATTGTTGGAAAGGTTGATAATATCTAAATAATTAAAAAAGAGGGCAATGTCGTCGGGGGCTTTTTATTGTTTGAAATTAAGTCGTATGTTTCGGTTGCGAATCGATCACATTAAGTTCAATAATTACAACAACAAAATTAAATTGCTTATTTTTTATCAACTTATTCATAATTGATACTTTTTTTGTAAATTTTCAGCTCCCGAGAAATTTTCAGCTTTAAACAATTTTTTAAAACAAAGCAGATCAAAAAGTTCTTAAGCTAAAAAAAAATAAGTTAAGTGCCTATACAATATTGATATTTATTTATTCCCTGAAATGTTTTGGAACATAGAAGAAAAATCAGAATTTAATAATTATGAAGAATTTGCCTTCAAAAGAATGCACGTAACAAACTTGAAGTACGTAACGGAAAAGAAACCATCCAACTCTTTGTATATAGTATTTTACTTTGCTTTGACACGCGTCGTAAGTTAGCTCCGACCTTTCTTACCTCGGTGATACGTACGGGGAGTGGAAATTCTGTTGTCGAACGACGTGTTTTCGCGCGGTGTTACGTGTTGTCACGATTCAGCTGGTCTCCGCTCTGCCATGACAAGTGTCCCCGAGACGTCCACGGCGCACGCCCGGCCCGAGCGTTCAGGCTTGGAGGATCGATAACTCGTATCAGTAGGTTTGGGAAAACGTTGCCCCACAAGTTTCCCTGTTTTGGTTTCCGATGTGGTTTACACAATACATACAGTTTGGACATCGGATTGGAACGATATTGACATTTGTACCATCAAATTTAGGAGGTCATGGTGTCATTTCCCCATCCAAGTCCTATTTCCTTCTGAATAAAAAATTGTAACGTTTTATACCATATTTTAATATGTATACCAGTATGTGTTGTTTTACAGACTGCCCTAGAGTTTTTTGTACTGACAAGGTAAGTAATAATAAGTCTTCACCAGCCTAAGGTAGTGAAATTAATAGCATAATGCAAGTAGAGCATTCACTGCCGAAACATGTTTTGGTAGGCATTGTTGGCAATATACGAGAATGGCGAAGTCTATATGTAAAACAACGAGCTACCGTATCGGCAGCACATAAGCGACTCCGACAGTTCGATGCACTGTTCTCAAAATCATGAATGATGAAATGCATGAAATCTCAAAACATTAATACTTATTGACAGACAATGACATCTTGATATCATGTTCATAACCTTCGTCACAACCGGACATTATCGCCTCCGTGATTCCGTATCGTTAGAGAAGCGGCAACATGGAACCCTGGCTGTGAGAAAGTAAACAAATTCTCGTAAGTTGATTGCTTCAGAGCAGGTCACATAACGTAGATTCTAGCACTTGCGGAGAGAACTGTCAGAGTCGCTTATACGCTACTGACAGTGTAGTATATTCTAGTTCGTTGATGTAAAATGAGAAGCGGATCTTATTCTCGTTGTTCCGAAGTTGCCATCCCTGATCTAGCTCTCTAAACAGACAATTCTTTCCAACTAAGTATGAAAATATCTTGATTTCAAAATGTAAGAAAGTAACGAGGCAGTAATGAAATGTTCAAAACAAAAGAATATTTTCAATCGCCTACCTTTCTGAAAAAAAAAATCATTCCAATTATATATTTTATAATTTCATAACTAACCCTCATATTGGAAACAATAGCTACGAACTTCGCAAACGCAAATTATTGTGTTCAGTGGAATCGTAGATCTACTAGTTAAATAAGATATATTTTGCCAAATATTGACCAATGAACAGGTGACTGCCTGTTAGTGACTAACGATTACAATCTTCTTGAAATCTAGTTCTATGATTTCATTAGGGTTTTGGGGATTTCACTAGGGTCTGACAGTTGACTACTACAGTATTATTTTTACTTTTGCAATTGCTCAGTGTCTTATTGCTCTATCAAGAGCTCTGTAGTGTACATATATATCTTGGTTTTGAACGACGTCGCTATTGTTGGTGTCAACAATAGATAATTCGTAGAGCAACGTTTTATTGGCTCCAAATTGTTTGAAACCCAGCAGAATTACAGATGGCGACAACTTGGTCGAACTGCTTCTGAAGTGGATCATCGCATCAGGATCATTGCAAAAGGTGATGCCAGAAGTTCAGGTTTTTTAATGGATGAGTGATCTCCTTCAGTTCAAAAATTTAGCGAAGGAATTGAGTTTCTTTTTTAATATGTTTCTGTGAAACTCTCTTCTATATTGCTAATATTCAATGCGCGCATTTTTTAATCAACTGTTTATTCATGATCTGTTCTTTATATGAACATTCTGTGAATGATTTATAAGTACAGCAAACATGTGTGAAGAGTTGTCCTATGATACCACTTCTCAGTTACAATTAAGTGTTTTTTGAGCTTTATGTAGTGATTACAAATGCGTAATGTTTGTTGCAAAAAATGCGTAATCTGTCGTATTTGCTTCAAGTTATTAACGATTTATGGAATTTTGAGTCTATGGTTGAAATCTAGGGGGTGGTTTTAATTCTTCTGATGTCTTTACTGTTGTGCAGGATTTCACTGCTTGGGGTTTTCGAGTCTTTTTTGATAACTTCTGCTACATTCTTTGATGATCTGGTAGATGGATAAAAGTTCCAAATCATTATGTAAAGTATTATTAGATACATACCATGGTGCATTTGTTAGACCATTTGATTGAAATCTTTGTAGAATTTCAATATATGAATGACTAGCTGTTCCTCAGAGTTGCAATTCGCGGGCCCAAACTGGGTTTAAAATCGGCCTTATAAAACAGTATTTTATTGTTAAGGAGAAAAATATAATTTTCTGACGAACATCCAATAAAGTTTTTTAAGTTACATGACCAATTCCTTTCGATTTTTAGGATGTGAGCTCTTCAAGTCTTCAGCCCAGATGCAGGCCTAGTAACTTTATTATTTCAGTTTGTAGTAATTGTTTGGCTTGGCAAGGTATGTCTGCGGTAATTAGTATGTTTTGTCAAACTTTACTTGATAGAGTCGGTTTGTTATGATATAGGAGCCGAGAAGTATGTACTATTGATGATGAAGAATTCTTTTTATTTCGTAAAGAAGTTCCAAATGCCAAACTTTATCGAAGGCCTGACTGATGTCAAATAAAGTAGCTGTGAAGTATTGTTTTTGTTCGAGAGTTTTGTTAATTATGTCTATTACTCGATGTATTTGTTCTGTAGTTGAGTATTTCTTTCAAAAACCCAATTAATGATGCGTAATTAATTCTAGTTCTTTCAGAATTGAACTTAATCTCTTCAATATCAGTTTTCTACGACTTCCGATAAAAAAGTGAGATAGAGGTAAAGATAGAGAGATATAACCGATGCAAGTAAGTTTTCTATAACTCGTAAATTAAAATGTCTATTTTTTGAAATATTGATAATCTCGCGATTTTTTAAAACTTATTTCTATTAATTTATTTTAAACTTTTACTCATCTTTCAACTATTTATTGTTAAAATGACCGAAGGGAAGGGATTCTGAAACTCAAGAAAAGCGCAGATAATCTTCTCCTCCATACGTCACATACAGTTTTTTTGATTAAATAAATAAATAGAGAGAGGGATAGATAGAGATAGATGAATAGAGATTGAGATTTGAATCAATATTTCAATTATGTGTACATTCTTTGCTATTTATTACTATTTCATGTTTATTTTTAAATTCTGCCAGTTATAAACATTTTTGCCAATGCGTAGGAATAATTTGGCGTATTATTTCCTTGTTTTCCTTTTGTGTTGTGTTATTAAATCATTTAAATAAATTGTGGCGTCGTTAACACGAGGGCCAGAACCGTTAGGTAGGTGAAAGTGCGCTGCGGGGCAGGAAGAGGTTAAGCCTGAACTTCCGGGATTTTGCGCTCTGGAGGTTGACTAAGGTAGCGTAGCAGAGCCAAAAATAACCTTAGGCTGTAAACTCCTAGGATGCTAGTCAGCGAGCTCTCGCTTGCCGACAGCAAGCGAGCCTATCTAGGGAACTTGTGTGGTGGGGGGTGTAGCCCTCAACTATTAAACGCGGCGCCATCTGCGCCCGCGTTCTCATTCAGTGTACATCGGAGAGCGTTGTACATGTAAGTACAAGGAGTGTAGGAGTGTGGGCGAGATGTCCGAAGAGTAAGGGCCAGACGATCTCGCGTGCTGTAGGCACACGGTCACCACGACCGGTTTAAATTTTGGCGTCAGGCCATGTGACGGTAATTGTCACGGGACGGAAGTCCGACAGCTCGCATCACGCGTGGCTTTTATTTTTCTGCGGTAAAGCAGGGTATTGGAAGGAAAAGGTTGCCGGAGTGTTTAAAATTAGCAATTTATTGTAACTTGTCAATAATCTTTTAATATACTATTTTTATTTTGTTATTTGAATTTATTTCTCATTTCACTACGTCACAATATATTCCATGTAACAAAAAAGTGAAATAAATTAACAAATCTCTACAAGTTAACAATTCTCGCGAACGGACGGACAATGCTTGTAACAGACAAGAATCTTTCTCTTATGAACTACCTAATCTGAGCGTAGAAAGTGAATGGTATTATATCATTCTTAAATAAACATGATAAATAAATGAAGATACATTTGATTTCGATTGTTTAATTTTACTCTCAATTGAGAATTTGAAATCTGACGTATTGTTTCATTTTAATGGATCATATCTTTGCTTTAAGCAAAAAATGGGAACTAATATCGCTAAATTTATGATAATAGCTGTCAAGTAACTTCTACCAAAGACTGTCATGAGCCAGATATTCAATGCTGTACCGCTTCTCCGGAGAAATTTGTACAACGCTTAATTTTAAATCTCGCGCCAATTTCTCTCGACACAGTTCTCGCGAGCTCTACTAAGCTTGTTACGTAACCCGCGACATAACTGGATCATGCTGTAGGATCATGGTGTGTGAGGTGGATTCATGCGTCGGTTTGCCTGGTTTATGAATCAGTATAATTTGAGATACTTTCCATTGCGACGGAAAGTGTTCTAATCTGAGGGCAGCATTGAAAACAGAAGTCAGTAGTGCAATTGTATTTTTGTCAGGTTCTGCAAAACATCGTCGGTGATGAGGTCATAACCAGGAGTTTCCTTGGTTGGGTGCTCACGCAGGATTTATTTTACTTCTTTTGTTGTATTAAACTTAAATGATTGGGATAGTGTTTCCAAGAAATCTGTGACTTCCTTGGTTTGAGGTTGATTTTCAGCTAGATTAGTCGTAAAAACACATTCTAAATAAACTGCGAAGGTTTCAGCTTTCTCTTTGATTTTGCCCATTGGCCGTCAGATTTTCATATTGGCGGAATTTATTGGCTTGATTTCCTCAGTCTCTTGCATTCTTTCCACAAAGAGTAGTCTGTTGGTGAAATTTTAATTACTTCCTTTATATGCTGCTTGGAAATAATTTCTTTGGAATTTAGGCCACGCGTGCTGTTTAATTGTATTTTTAATTAGTATTCCTGATTTACCATGGACTCTGCCATCTGGATGCTCACAGTCATAAATGTTGTAGTTACTTAGAAAGAAGTTACTTTTGCTAGTAAAGTGTGCTTCAAAGATCAACATTATATCTATGTCTATAATTCGTAAGAATATTTGTAATTCTCGGGTGTGTTCGGAAAGATCGTTTGCATTTCACATTCGAAAGCGGTAGGTGTTACTTGTATTTTTGTTATTGTTTTCGACAGGTTGAGGAGAGTTGTCATTTGTTCTGCTTGTTTACTTGTTGCACGAGTTCAACTTTCTTAAAAGATTGGCTTACATGAAGAATTAGTTCATTTTCATCTTTGTTAGTTGGTGCGTTTTCATTAATAAGTACTTCAGAGAATGTACATATACATAATGTCAAAGATTTTACTATTGAAAGATATCCTAGTTTTGGAGAGCTAGTTCATTTGACGTTCTGTTTATATGTCTTCTTTCGTTACAATTCCACTGGGTATAATATTTCTTATAATTATACGATTTCGGTGCCTTTGATAGACTTCACAGCCCGTGTAGTTAGCTGAATGTTGGCCTTCACAAAGAGCGCATTTTGGAAGGGCGTCTCTGTTCGTGTCGCATTCACTAGTGGGGCGATTTTTACCGCATTTGACACAATGATATGAATGACCATAGTTGAGTGTGTTTGTAGGCTTGACATCTTTTACACTGAGCTGTGTCACGTTCCTTTTGAGGAGCTTCAAATTTTACTTTAGCATTTTAAAAATGTTCAATTTCATAAATGGTTTTATTATTATCACTGGGCTCTAAATCAATAAAGAAAATTGACAAAGTTCAATCATGTTCTAATTACGAGATAAATTATTTCCACTTACAGTAGCTGCATTTACAGGCAAAAGTAGAAATACACCCATAAGTTGTGGATTGGCAGGATCGTTAATTGAAAGCCACTATCACAGTTATGGGTATACTAGGTGTAGCATTTTTAAGTTGGTGTTGTAATTGTTGCAGTTATTGTTGCTGTCGACATCGCGTTTTGGCCGAGGCATAAACGAGCATCACGTTCTGACCGAGGTACTGTTTATAATGTTTCTACTGTTTAAAAATAGTTGTAAATGAAGTCAGATTTTAGTTAACCGCAGTATTTAGAATAAACTAAGGGTACCCCTGGATAAGATGGTAAAAAGGTCCCCTCAACCAAACGACATATAAGTAGTTACACGATAACTCTAACATAAAAATAATATTTTTGAAAGGTTTCTTAGCCCTCGTTCGATCGCCCATATCCCTCTACAGCCAAAAACGTTTTTTTTTTATTTTAATTGTTTCCGTCATTAATTTGAAGGTGATATTACAAGTTATCGATGTAGGGTAATGTAATTTATTTTACTTGAATACGCAGTCATCAAGGCTGAAGGTGGGCCAACACCCTATTGAATTCCAGGATGGATGGATGGCGCCACGAACTGGTAAGTCATTTTCAGTCACGTGATCAGACACTTTTGGTCACATAGTGTACCTTAGCAGTCTAATAAACAGCAAGAGCGTACTTTGAAGTCTATCAGTTTGAGAGGACAGGAAGAAGAAAGAGATCAAGAGACTATTTTAGAATTTAATCTCTGAGAATTCAAAAAGAGAGAGATATAAGAAAATTCTGAGGTTAAACAAAAAACAAAAGGAATCGCACGCATGTGCTCGCCTTCTGCGAGGAATCGAACACATGTTCTCTGGCTCTTCCAAATTGGAAGTTCTAGCAGGAATATCTTCCTTCTCAGGTGAAGAAGATGCAGAGTCAATATTTCGCTGTGTAAATTTTCAGAGAGCTGTAGGAGAACTATGCATGATGTGCCTAATAAGTTCTTTCTGAGCTCATGTAAAATATGCGGGGGCGGAAAAATTGCTTCCATATGTGACTTTTGTCGCACATAGACTACGTGCGAGACATATAAGGCATTTTCTTATGTACAAGCTGCAAAACTTGAATTTTTGTAAAATTTTACTGATTTCAATCTATTTGTAGTTTTTTCATTTCGTTTTATCAATTTTTTAAAACGTTTGTGGAGGCCTCACATTAGGAAATTATTTTTATATATCCACGAAGTGTAATGTTTAAGAAAAAAATATTAAACTACTTGGCTAATAATTTTAAGTAGAATATAAATGTTGTATAATAAAGTTATGAATTGCAAATAATTTATTTTAATTGTGCGGAATATTTATTTACAAAATATACAAAAATAAAATGGAGGTCCGGTTGGGGTACTTTCCTCTACTTAGCTCTATTGAAGACAAAAATTACTATGAAAATTTGGAGTTGCTTTTTAGAAAATATTGTAATGACTTATTTCAAGTGGTTAGAGTTAGTATAAAGCTACAGTAGGTTGATGTGATTTTTTAATATAACTGTTTAATATAATTAATTCTTGTTTTATTCCTGGCGTATTTAATTGGGTTCATAATCTTCTATTTTATTTTTAGCCTTTATTAAGTGTTTTATTCGATTGGTAGGTCTGTATTTTGGGATGTATTTGATTTGGTTTAAATGGAGATAAAATTAGCAATATTAAATAATTGATTGTAGTAATAATATATAGGAATGAAATTACGAGTTCTTTTTCTGGTGGTGTTTAAAAAAAATATTTTAGAGATTTGTTTACAAATAGTTATTTGAGAGGTTTTCCAATTATATTGTGTGTATTTAATTGTGGTTGGGGAAATGTGGGGGTTTTGTTTGATGTAGAGTTACGGTTGGGGAATATTCTCTGAGTCTCATTCGTAGTGAGTAGTTAGGTAGGAATGTGTATAGAAATTTGTTAATCCCATCTCTATTAACTCTGGATTTTTTAGAGTATTGAATGGGAAATATGTTGCTTCTGAAAGAGAATATCTTCAAACGTTTTGTGTTTGTCATAACGTGTATGACTTTGCCTACTCAATTTGTTGTTTGCAATACCAGTTTGTGTTTTGCGTTTCATAACCAAAGATTGTCATAGCTGATTGGATTAGATTTTTAATGTTTATTTATTTAACCTAATGTTCGACCGTTTAAAAACATTTATTTTATTCCAATATTGATAATTTAGTTGTCTTAATGTGATTTTCTAAAGTCTGGGGCTGAGAGGGAAGTTTAACTTGTAGGGAAGTTTAACTTGTTGGGAAGTTTAAGTTGTTGTTTGTTTTATCCATAATTTGTACTCCTCTTTTGGCTTCTGTTTTTGATTCGAACTGTATATTTTGTAATTGGGTATATATTCCTTGCTAGAAAACAATCTACGAAAACTGAGTTTAACTCAGAGTCAACATTGCCACTATCTCTGCAGCGACTCTGGACAGAAAGTAATTGGGTTGGAGTACCGACGGTGACGGATTTTGACAATAGCTACATTGACAGTGATGAATGCCAGAGCAGAACTCCAAAAAAGGGCCACGGATCGCACGCGATCTTTCCTTCCCCTTCCTCGTTTTATCCTCTCTCCTTACACATACTTACACTTACATGCACCACACTATCACAATGGAGTACGGAGAACCTTGTTTTACATTCCAATTAAAACTTTCTTCTCCCTATCCCATTTAGCTCTCCTCCCTAGAAAAGATCTATAACATTCCCTGCTTATGATCCCCGCCACCGAATAAATGTGGCTTCACAAAATGAAATTAACCAAATAATAAAATACCTGCCAGGTAAAAAATACCTCGGCCATGACAAAATAAAAATAACAGCACACTTGAAAAATAACTCCCCCGCCATAGTAATTATGACTAAAATTTACAACTCAAATTAAAAAATAGAATATTAGTCCCAAGTATTAAAATATTCATTAATCCAACTCATACCTAATAAAAGCACATTTAACCCTCGTAACTATCGCATAATCAACTGACTATCCCCCTTATTAATTTCGAAATTATCATTCTAGAAAATGTGAGAAAATTCCTTGAAATAATCAAAGCAATACCCAAGGAATAATTCGTATTAATTCTTCAAACACCAACTTACATTCAACACACATTCTTAAGAATAACGGAACACATTTATTTATTTATCGTATGGATTTATTCGTGGGGAGACTTCCCTAAGGCAGTTTTTCCCAGCCGAATTTCGACAAAAGTTTCGTTGGAAACTGCCCCCCGTTTTGTCTTTTGGAAGACTAAACACATCTATATACAGCCTTCCAAAAGACAACAACACACACAATCCCAATTTACCCAGTTGACGTCACTCAAACTTTTGACACAATCTGGCACCAAGCATTACTATACAAACTCATTAAATCTGGAACCCCACATTACTTAACTATCACAAATAGTTTCATCACAAACAGAACATTTTCTGTAATAATTAACAATCATCACTCAAACCCACAAACAATAGCAGCCAGCCTTCCACAATGCTCACCACTCACACCCATGCTATTCAAGTTATACAACACAAAACCCAATTCAAAAACAATCAAGTCGCATAGCTGATGACAGCCATATACTAAACTGACGTTTAACCCAAAGCCAAAAAATCCAACGAGAATGCAACTATTGCTAAATCAAATAGCTGGGCAAACAAGTGGAAAATTAAAATAAGTCCTAAAAAAGCAGCTCCTAAAATATTCATCGTTTAACCACACACACCATTAACCATTAAATAATTAACTAGTAAAATGACATCCTTCAAACAAACCAATCAATATTTAGGACTAATAATCGGCACCAACTAAACGGGAAGCAACGCATAGACACTAAAAAAATGCATAAAAAACAAAATACACTAAATTTTTGGTTTTAATTTTTTAAAATAGAATTATCATGGATAGCTCTAGTCACTAGCGACTATTTCAATTTACATAATATTAGTATAAGTGCACCACTCAAAACCATGAATTAATATAAATAACTACACCAAATCACAGCAATACTAATTTATAATACCATCCTTATACCCCTTCTTTTCTGCGCATGATCTGTATGAAATAACTTCAACCTGAATAAACTGTAAATAATACCAAATCAAATCATGAGAAACAATAATAAACGCCCCATGGTTCATAGCAAATAAACAAATATAACGAGAGTCCCAAAAACTATAGGCCACCCCCATAACTTTTAAACGTTTCCCGCTATGGAAATGTAGTTTTCGCTCAATAATGCGGAGTTCTTCTTTCCTAAAGCACCGAGATCGTCTGGCCCTTACACTCCGGACATCTCGCCCACACTCCTACGCTCCCCGTACCTACTCGTTCTAGGCTCTCTGATGTAAACTGAATGAGAACGCAGGCGCAGATGGCGCCGCGTTAAATAGTTGGGGCCTACACCCCCACCACACCCGTTCCTTAGATAGGCTCGCCTGCTGTCGGCAAGCGAGGGCTCGCTAGCCTGCACTTAGGAGGGGGCTACACCCCCACCACAGAAGATTCTCACGTAGGCTCGCCTGCTGTCGGCAAGCGAGGCTCGCTAGCCAGCTTCCTAGGTGTTTACAACCTAAGGTTAATTTTGGCTCTGCCACGCTGTCTGCGTCAACTGCCAGAGTGCAAAATCCGGGAAGTTCAGGCTCAACCCCTTCCTCCCCCGCAGCGCACTTTCACCGACGTAACGGTTCTGGTCCTCGTATTAACGACGCAACAAAAGGTGCACGTAACGTATGCAGAAAGCTCATCAAGATTTAAAAACGATGTCCTCGCAGTTATTTCAATTTTGAGAATACGTCAAATTCAGGTGCTCATGTTAGGACTGTACTTTCGAACCAAGTTCATTCCACTTTTCTGTTCCAACTTTGGCCGTGTGTGGGCGGGGTTATTGTGAAGAATGAGTGTACCAGAGTGGTCAAGCAACTGAGGTCAGGCTTTGTTCATTTTAAGTATCAATCATTCGACAGTGTTCGAAATATGGCCGTTATTGAAATTCCTGTGGCCTGTAAAAGTTCTTCACATATCGCACGACGATCGTTTTTAATAACATCTGCCTCAAGTTTAACACTTTGGATCTGAATCTGGGTCTTCCCCGTCATGTGTCGTCGTTTTTCTGACACGACCTTCACGAAATAGACATACTCATCGGGAAACTGTGCTACGGATCCGTGTAGGCTCACCGCACACTTCACTTAAATCTTTATGGATTGATGGATTACCGCGTAAAGTTTTAATTTTAATACGCGATCTTTGATCCTCAACACTCGCAGTAACCGACCTGTGCAGGCTCCATCACATCCACAGGAATCAATGATCCGTTATTAAATAATGAAACAAGTTATTGATGAAACCGAGACATGTGCTTCTTCCTCTAATTTTCAACTTTTTTTTTTCAAGTGAAAATCACAATTTTTTTCAAGTGACCCATCAATCACTACCATCGCGTCATTCAGCCAGCGGTGTTGCCAAACTGTGCTTTATTAATGAAATGACATTCGTAGATAACGAGCGGATATTGATGATCAGGTGCAGTGAAACAATTTTTTGGTTTTCCTGGCGTAACGTAAAATGAAAATTATTTATAATATTTTTATAATTATTTTGTATTTTCAAATTAAATAAATTAAAACAACATTTTGTACCACCTTCATGATAGGTTTTAGGTTTTAATACGGGAGCGACATACGCTATAGGTTAAATACTAAATTATTGTGTTTCTTCTTTCTGCAGTCCCACTAATTGAGCGTCCTGAGTGTTTCAATTGAGGGTGATCCTTTTTGACCTTATAAACATTCATTAATGGCTCTAACTACATGATAAAGAAATTTGTAATAACTAATTTTCTTGCATATTTACAGTTTGATTAAAAAATACCATTTATAATAGTTGAATAGGGGAATTAACGACTGTTTTGTAACGAGCGGTTAGGCATCCCGCCAAGCATCACTGCATAGAAAGCGCTTCGATCAATATAGCGGAGATCCAGGAAATTGTTTCACTAATTATAATTAAGATTTTAATATTGATATTCTGGCCGTATCTTGTGGCAAATAGATTCTACTTCATTTACTAATTCATTCTCTCAGTTTAGATAATACAGTCATTGTACCTACACGGCCTACAAAAAACAAAGCCACAAGTCGACATGGAATTGCCACAAAAGAAAGAGGAAAGATATCACTAAGCCGAAAATCTTACAATTACAAGAAACGCGGACACTAAACATTGTATGTTATTAACTAACGCTAACATAAAATTGTTTCTCGACTATAACTTCTCTATCTACTTCAGGAATCATGAGAATCGGTTTCCATACTCCATACATACTCTTGATTTAAAAAAATAGAATTCCGTAAAAAAAATTAGTAGCATCCCCAAAATCATTACGTGTTTTCCTGATAAAAATGGATATGATATTTCATTTCAAAAATAATATTTGGAAAACATTAAGAATTAGAACATTCCTATATAAAAATCAAAGGATTTTTTAATTAAATTATATTTACTCAATTTCTAAAAATAATAATATATCACACGATAACAGTCTCTGGTTCTGAAAACAGAAGTTTATTGAAAAGAATATCGTAGCTCAGGCAAAACTTAAGAAAAGTATTCAGGATATTTTCAGCGCTAAAAAGAAAACTAAGAGCAACATGGAATGCAATAAAAAATAAGACCACATTAATTAAGAAATAAAAAGAGAACGTTGTTCTGAAAGATAGAGTGATGAACACTTAGGCAACTGTAGTTACTCTTTTCAAATAATTTTCTTCAAGAATAGCGGTTGATCTGTTGGAGGGTTTATGCCACAAAATTCAACATTTTCAAACGTTTAAGACGCCGTTTTGGTAAGATGTTTGTTTCCGAAGATAAAAAATAAATATTCGCCCGGTTTAGAAAAAATTCGGATTATTGGTTTATGACATGTGTGCTTGACATTATGCAGACGTTTAGCTCACATATACATCCTTATGTACTAGAATATTTGCAGATATTTTTAGAACAGCTAAGAGTAATCTGCATTACAAAAAATATAACAATAAAATTCAAATATATCAGCCAATATCTCTGTTGTCAGATTTTAAAAACTTATTGAAGGGACTTTTCCAAAACCAATTTCTGATAAACGCTTGTATTCTTAAATCTTCGAATACAAAGCGTTTTCAGATCGCTAACATGAGTTTCGGTAAGCAAAACCGACGAAAAAAGGCATATTTTCTTTTCTTAAAGATGTCGCTGCATTAATAAATGAAAATCAAGCATGAATTGGAATACTTTTAGGTTTTTCAAAAGTGTTTGACGTTATTGATCATAATATTTTACTTCTAAATTTAATACCTTCGAATGGAAATTCGCAGTATTGCTATAGATGTAGTGTTCAAACCTTAAACAACGAGTTCAGAGAGTAGATATACCGGAGTGGAATGAAGGGACTTTTACTCAGAAACGAAAATTACTATTTTTCAAATATTGCTAATCTTGCGATTTTCAAAATTTATTTTTATTTATTTATATTAAACTTTTACTCATGTTTCAACTATTTATAGTTAAAATGACGGAAAGGGATTCTGGAACTCAAGAAAACGTGCGCAGATAATCTTTTCCCCCTTCGTCACATACAGTTTTTACTGTTTTTTTTTTGTCTGAATAAATCTAAATCTAAAATCTACTCATCTTTCCGATTCACTGCTAATTGGACATGGAGTCCTGCAAGGTTCGATTTTAGGGTCCATTCTCATCTTACTACACGCAAACGACATGGCCCCGACGACTCAACACGAAGGAGTAGCATTGCTGACGATACGAATATTCGAGGCAAGAAACTTACAACTCAATATCTGGTGTTTTAAATTGATTTCATAATAAATCAATAGTAATTGAAAAAACTCTTTCAATTTCAAATAAAGCATTTCATACTCAAAACGCAATTGACTGATGTTAAGGTAACAACATTGTTGACTCTGCCTTCAGTCAAATCTCAAAAGGTCTATTTAAATAAATTTAACCGCAATTAAGGCCATTATGCTACGAGTTCAGAATTAATTCAGGATCAGTCAGACGCTCGTTGCATATATTTCGCGAAACCTTATTCCTTGGGGACTACTCCGCAAGCCGACATGCATCGGTACCGAATCCCAGCATCTGGTGGAGTAAAAACACCGTCACCTCCCATGATAAAAATTCACTACATTTCCGGAATAACGAGCACATCAGTTGACGCTCCCAGAAACACAAAATAATCAATCAATCAAAAACCCGAATCGCCTGACCGAGTGACAGCTGTATGGAAGCCTGCAATCGGAAAGCCCTGACAGCTACCATCCCAAATATTCCTTTGAACCGTTTAAATACAATTTAGAATGTATCGTAAGAAATTACATAATATTTATAGAAGTTGAAATATTTTTTCACTTCTAGTAGGCAATAAAGTCTATTCCACTAAAACGTCTGCCTTCGAATACGTGACATAGATGTACAAATTATTAAAATATACTATTTTTTCGTGTTTATAGTTATATGAATTTTAATAATAATAATAATAATAATAATAATAATAATAATAATAATAATAATAATATATGCATATAACGCGATTGGATCCGGTTCAGAACAGTGTGCGTCCACCCATTCCACCGCCTCAGCCGCCGTTAACCATCAAGTGCTCCCCACATCTGCCGAAGCGATCACCAAAGGACTCAGCGGACGTAAAGTAATTCGGTGGCATTGTGCGGGCGCACTTCTGGCGCGGCCGAGGGGCGTGGCGCGGCGCGCGGGGCGTGGTGGGGCGTGGAGGGGCGGGGCGGAGAGCCCTTGGGTGCTGCTCCTTGGCGCCCCCGCTCTACCCGGCTCATTTAACCTCCGAGCGGCCCTCGTCTAATTGCGGGCGGCGGGCGAGTGCGCGCGGAATTGGCTAACGCCAGGTCGACCGCGGTGCTCGGCAGGGGGTGCGGAGGGGTTGGCGGGGAGGGGTGGCGGTGTTGACCTCTGAGTTGAAGACAGAAAGGGTGCCGTCGATGAGGCGCTGTCAAGCGGACGCGATCGGGTCGTGGGAAAGACGTGGAAGTGGGCAAGAAGTGTCTTAGCTAAGGATGTGAATCAAGGAAGATTCCCTCCAAGAGCTCTCCTCAGTGATACGGAGGCGAACGCAGCGGTTTCCAAACCTGAATTCGTGGGTTTAATTACGGTCCGGTTGGATGCGTTTCAGCGGGAGTGAAACGCCGCCACCTCCCGTAAAACAACACACACTGCTCTTATGGGACGAATTACCTAATTATTTGATGGGTCCGTAATCAAGATTCATTCACAGATTGATTATATACTTTGAATTTTATGCAAAAATCTCGCTTATGTCAAATTATCAGCAGAGAATACATGACTTTGCTGGCTTGACTTCACGCTGAGGCAAGATAAAATGACATTGTTGGACAATGATAATAAAACTTGTTACTTTTAGAGTCGAGATGTCGAAAGAATAACGTTGAAGGGCCATATAAAAAACAATAGAATTAGAATTAAAAACTGAAAACTGCTAATGACTAATAAATTAACACTCCCAACTATTACTGTCAAACAAAATACATCCATATACTAAAAATATCCTGCAACCCATGACACTCGACGTTGGTGCTCAGCCAGCGTCTCCAACATCGAAATTCTTCAGCGCTTCCAGTCCAAATAACTTCGATCAGACGCACCCTGGTATGCCAGCAATGAAGTACTCCACAGCGACCTTCAAATCAAGACCATCAAAGAAGAAATGACGTCCGCGAGTCAGAAATACAACACAAGACTGGAAAAGAATCCAAATCATCTCGCTATCAATCTATTAGCTACCGTTGAGAGACAATAAGACTACGGCGACATAAACCGCTAGATATAACGCGCTGATTTGTTTAAATGGGAATGCTATGAGTAATGAATAAAGATGAAATGCTTGAGTAACATTTTCACTCATGTAAATATTATTATTGCCTAATATTTCTGTAGAAATAGATTGTAAATTAACAAAATTCATGAAAATAAAAAAAAAATTCAAAACATGCATCTTACCGTTGATTTATTTTGAAGGAAGAATTTGAAGCGAATCAGGAAATGTTTATCACATTGTTTTTAATATTGAGTAACAGAAATAGATTATGAAATCATGACATTGATGACAGCATGACAGTTATAAATGTGAGGATCTTTGCTAACATTGACGATTATTGTACTTGTGAATTTAAATTAAATTGAGTACACGTATAATGAATGTATCTAGTATTATACTTTAATAATGGTCCCCATAGTTTTGTGGACAATAAGCCATTTACACTTATTCTTTGTTGTGATATGTGCGCTGATGTTATCTCCTCTTCTACAACTATGTGCGTGTTCGTGGTGCCATCGATGTTATCCTTCTATCTGGTCGTAAGACTCCTTTCCTCCTCCCTTACACTGGATTAATTGATTAGTGCTGCCGGGCATGTCAACCATAATTGTAGTGCATGTTTTTCACAGAAGGTGGCGGTGATCTTCCCCCGCTGGATGCTAACATCCGGCGCCGATCTTCCCGGTGGCTTGCGGGGTATTTCCCCAAACAGATATCTCCCACCAGAGAGGCATCGCCCCCGACGGCACATGTTCTAAACATCTGACTGGTCTCCGGGCATGTGCACTAGTGTAGTGCATGTAAGTGTGTGTAAGTAAAGCGTTAGGATAGAACAAGAAAGAGGAAGGAAAGATCGCACACTGCCCGTGGCTCACTCGTGGTCCGACATTTGACTGGTGTTGATGAGAAAAACGTCAGAAAACCAATTAGAGCATCCGTTCGCAAGAATTCTCTTCCAGACAGCGGCTGAATTCGACCTAGCTGACTAGTTAGTGTTGAAAATCCTGCTATCGCCGGGACTTGTACCCTAGGACCTGATCAGAGGCACTGCAGTGACACCAGTTGATGACCTTAGCCACCAAAGCCGGTCCTCCCACTGAATCTAGGCAGAACAAGTAGAAAAAAACAATCATAAGTAGCATAGTTGTTTTCTTTGTAGTAACATTCTCAGAGCAAATAAGTATTCTTTTCCTCGTGACTTTATGTTCGGTTTCTTGGATGAAGCTTCAAATACTTTGTTTCTCCGTTGTCTGCTTGGCAAATTTGTTAGAGGACCAAATATATTTCTGAGAAAGAAGATAGTATTCTGATTAGATAAAGTTTGCAGACATTTGCAGACGTACACAGATTCCGCACAAAACATACTCGGAAAACACTCAAACAAAACTCAAATACATATGAACACAGGGATAAACATGTGGCTGTTACAATAGCTGTAATAGTGGTACAGAGAACACTGAAAGAGCAGTGGGGGCTTTAGAATGAAGGAAAGGTGGCTGAGGGACATGTGCTTTTGCCAAGCCGAGAACGTCAAGGCGAAAGTTTGTGACGAATGACGCGTGTAAAACGATACATTACATCAAGTACGATAACCGCAGGATAGCCAAGTTCTCGGACTTAATAATAAATAAACCACACAATTAATAATTTTCACTGATCCTTTTAATTTGAATGAGTTTTCGAGTTTGGGAACTTTTTCATAACGTACCATGTCACTCGCAAAAATACTTTCCCTGACGTTGCAAAAACAATCAACATTTAATTTACAAGACATTTATTACTGAAATATCCGATGCAGATAAAGTGTGAAGTATATCAACGAACACACGTTTGACTACTCATCATTTTCCAACCATTTGCACATTTCGTGAGAAAGGATTGTGAGGGGTGATTTTCTCTCCCTGCTTGGAAACGAAAACCTCTCGAATTTTGCGCAACGCTTCGACCGCACTGCCGCCCTCCACCCTCCGCCCTTCCCGGCCCTCCGCCATGTTTCTCATTGGGCAGCTCTCTTCTGTTCCGCTGCCTTCGCAAAATCACGAATGTGTCTCCACCCACGCCGCGACCGCGAAGCGTGTTCACGCCTCGATCTCTCCCTTCTTCCTGCACTCACACTCTCCCTCGTTCTCTCTCTCTCTCTCTCTCTCTCTCTCACCCCACTCCTCTCGCCCCTTCGCGCGTGGCGCGGCCGCCCCCGCCCTTGCGCCTTGTCTCTCGCGCCCTCCCCCCACGCTCTCGTGCCGCCGCCGTCGCGCCCGCTGGCGCTTTCCTTTTTGGCCGCAGTTCGGCGAGTTCAGCGCATCCTGTCACGCCCCCGGCCCCGCCTTCGCGCCGCATCCACCCCCGCTGACGATGAAGCACCGACACCCTATTCGCAGTGCGGAATTTTCCGCATCCACCTACAACAGGGGCTCCCAACGGGGTCGGTATCTACCCTCTGGCGGCGATGATGTCTTAAAGGGGGTCCATGATGACCAAGTGGTCGTTGGGGGTTGGTCGTCTGTGAATATGCACTAGTTACTAATCGACAAGATCCCACAGATGTATAGTTATGCCGATATCTTTCGGAAATAATGCTACAAAACATCTAAAATAATTAAAAATGTATCTTTCCTCTTTTGGAAATATACATTATTCACATTAATAAAAATCAAACGATTGAGAAATAAAAAAAAAATTGCGTTTCATTCTGGAAATTTATGTTTATTTGTCAAATTAAAAATAATAATACAAAAATAAAAGATCAGAAATCTAATACATAATTGGCTTTAAAATGTTCGTTCAAATACCTTGTCAAATTGCTAGGAATAAGTTATTTATGTGCAATTATTCGTGTTTTAGTTGTGTTGTATGCAGTATATTACAAAGAAAATGTAAAAGGCCCATGAAGCATACAACTCTTTTAAAACAGGACAATCGAAAGAAAACTGTGGGACCTTCTGTGCTACAAAAACAACCAGGATTACCTCAATTCTTGAAAATAATCAATTGTAAGAATAAATTTAAACTTTTGAAATGTTTATTAAAAACCACATGCGCACGTGACTTATCTACTTATATGCAAAAGCGTATAGTGTGTAAGTAATTTACAACAACTAGTGTTAATACAAGTCAATATAATAGGAGTTTACTAGCATATATATATATATATATATATATATATATATATATATATATATATATATATACGAGTTTTTTTTACTCAGAAGATTTATGTGCTGTTTATTTTGTTGTAACTTCACTACACGGCGCGACAAAACATTATTGCGCTTCATTGTTTTTAAATTTCTGTTCAAAGTCCCTACTCTTCAGGGAGAGACGGAGGAAGGGAGGGACAGGGACTGAGAGACGGAGCCAGAAAGAGAGAGCGACAGACGGGCAGAGACAGGCAGACACAGAGACAGAGTCAAACAGAGTGAGAGAGGGACAGAGAGACAGAGAGAGACGGAGAGAGAGACGCAGAGAGGGACGGAGAGAGATGGAGAGAGATATGGAGAGAGACGGAGAGAGAGAAAAGGAAACGGCGAGGGAGAGAGAAAGGGAGTGGGAAGATGAAAGAGGGAGATAAAGGGCTGAACAACGTCTGCCGGGTTCCGCTAGTACGTTTGTAAACGTAGAAGACAAACTTTTGATTTCTCAAGTATTGCTTCTATTTACGATATTAATATCTTCGGTGGCAAATACTCTTTTCGCAATTTATTACTTAAATATTTATTTTCTTTTTAAGAAGATTATTTTAGTTGATGAAACATTAACATGAGCGTTGATATATCATGAACATCAGTTATCGAAAATATCGATTTTTTTATTGAAAAATTGTATGTTGATAAAAGAAATATTTCGTCTTCTTACATTGAGTTTATAATTTTTGTAGATTTCATATTATTTATCTTACGGTTTTACACACAGTACATTCCTCTATTAAAATTATTTAATACGTGCATATTTTCATATGGATATTGTATACTCATATTGAACAGTTGATCGAATACAGTTTAACATAAGAAGAACGCAATTTTTGAACACAATATTTGACAGTGTGATGGAGATGCGTCTTAAGAATATCTTGATACACAAATCTAGAAAATAAACAGAAACGTCACTTTGAAAATAAGCTTTTTAATTGGTTTGAGCAACATCTAAAGAAAATTGAGAAGTCACTCAGTTCCTAGAACGTTCGGTGCGCTAACGCAAACATAGCTTGCTCGCAATAAAGCGTGAAATAGGCAATTCAAGCGATCCCCTTCCCCAGCGACAAAGGAAAATTCGGTCCGCCTAGATCACCGCCTCGCCCATTGCCTCGCACCACCACCAACCCCGCAGCCAATATTGCCACAATACCCACTGCGTCGCGTCCAACATTTTGCGCCATTGTTTGGGACACGGCAAGCGAGTGCCGAGAGCTATCGATGTTCTCAAGTTGGTTTTGTTAAGGAGAAAAATGGAGGCGTATTCTATAGCCGACTGCGCGCCTATTGTGCACGGACTCCTTGACCGCACCGGAGAGGCC
>BOPP01000246.1:107591-168745 GCA_017312745.1 Gryllus bimaculatus
ACGATACGCACACTACACGGCACTTCGAATATGTTCACGAATTTCCTCCTGGGCTCTGCAGGATTTATATGAATAAGAATTGCAGGGTGATATGATTGTAATCGACATGAATAATTCTCAATGAGTGTAACGATGTAATGAGGGAATACTACGCCACAGAAAATAGAAACAATGCTTGGAAGCAGAGAGCGGAGAAACGGCGACCGCTATAGAGCAACTTTGTTGTTGTTGGTATTATTATTATTATTATTATTATTATTATTATTATTATTATTATTATTATTATTATTATAAAATACAATAATCAAGTAATGAGTGCCATACTCTTTTGTGAACCTAGGTGTTGAAAAAATCTTACACCTTTTGCGGGCAAGTGATCCTAGTGATGGTCTCATAGTTTTCTAATGTCTGCTTTGCATGAAGGAGGGTAGAGTGATCATGAGAAGTGAATTATAACGATAGATGAATTATTGTGAAGTTGATGTTCAGTTGAGGTACGTGATGGTTTGAGAAGTGAACCAAGCTGCTGTTTTTTGATGAACATCCACGTTTACACGGGACATGAGTCTTTCGCCTATGGTCCCGCGTACTTGGGTAATGCTCCACCGCCCCTTCATTGATGAGGCCGGCTTTTCTAAATGATCAACGAAATTAATACGAACGTAAATAATACAGTAGATAAAATTGAATGAAGGAAAAAGTTAATGTTGGAACATCGTAGTCTGAAGAAGCTACGACGAGTTTCCGATTTCAATTTGTCTCTTCATTTCTTGATAACTACTTAAACCTATGAGATTAGTGGTATTAACAAGGTGACCCTTCCTTGGATGTCATTTTCCTTTTACACTCAGAAAATATGCTACCAAAATTGTTATTAAATTTATAATAGCACAAAAACTTTAATTTTTCTTTCTTCCAAGACCACCAGTAATTTGTTTTTTACCGATTTCCATCAATACTTCCAATTGGTAACCATATAAGCCTATTTTAATCGGGTGCGAGAACTCAAAGGCAATATCGTAATCTCTTCAGCATCGTTGACGAGTTCCCACGGTGAATGCTTTGACGAGTTCCTACGGTGAACTAGCTACAGAGTTGTGTAGACTGGCTGGAAGAGAATTCTAGGGGCCTGCGGTATTCTAATGATCGGTAGTTTCCCGTGTTCGTTTCGATCAATACTAGCCAATGTGAGACTAGTACACACGCACTTACAGGCACTTCACTACCACGTATGTCGGGAGATCAGTCGAAATCTTGTCTCCGTCGGGGCGGTGCCTCTCCGAAGGAGCGACAGGAGGGGGAAAAAAGAACAAGGCGACGGTTGGTTACTGGCGAGTCCCACTTTCCAGTGGGGGTGGACCACCGCCTCTTCTCGGGACAAGCCCAACACTTACGGGACAAACGATCTCAGTAGACGACGCGTCCAGAATAAATACTCACTTTCAAAAACAACTCATTCATATTTTAGAGAAATGTCTTTCAATTAGCACTTTAAGATTAATTGAAACGAATGATCCCTCGAATCAAAATGTAGTATCTTTCATGACCCATATGGTCCGATAATATCAATTGTTTGTAATGTTGAGAGATGCGATAAGATAAAAGTTAACAGATATCCAACGTATAATTGTTTCAGGAATGCAGCAACTACAATCTCATCGTATACTCTGACCCACTAATGAGAAACGGCAGTATATTGAAATCATACCAAAGATAATGTCAGAGGAGTCTTATCATTGCGGAAGAAATAATTGGAAATGATTAAATAAGAAATTAATTATGTAAAGTAATAACACGTCTTAAACAATATTTAAGATCCGTGTCTTCATTTTTCACCATACATTTCATTTCATTCGCTTCAATAACACCAAATTGGACACGCAGTATCATTAATCGCTGTCAATAATTTCAGACATTTTTCAAACGCTGCTACAATATTCGGTTAGAACTGTGCATTGAGATCACTATCGGGAACCTACCCTGAACTTCCAAGCACAGAATGCGATGTAGGAAATGTTCAGTTATATGTGGCACTTCTTTGGGGCGACATTATGCAAATACTACACTCTTAATCGCAACTTCCTTTATCAAATGTGAGCAAATGAACTACTTTTTGATGAATATAATAATGTATCTACTACGTTTACATTCATACCAGGAAGATATGTTCTAGGCATATGAAGGTATGTGAATTTTACCAAAAAATGCAACTGTAATATCAGAAAATTAAATTTGACCTGTAATAAAGTGCACGATAATATAAGTGGGGAACTAATACAACTGTTTGACTTTTCATTCAAGGTGGTAATTTTTTATTGTTTTGTCTGTTTATTTTATACAGGATTTTTTATTTGCTGTTTTATTATTTTAGCATCGAGATGGTCTACAAGTCGGGCAGATGAACTCATTGTAACATTCGTATAGTTTGTGATCGACATGCTAAAAAGGATTATAAAAACGTCAAATAATACATACGCAAGTTACACTACTATTATTATCATCGATACTTTTGTGTAAAGAAATTTTTGAATTGAAGACCACAAGATTAAAAGGTATAAATTCTATATTTGTAGATTACTAGATCAAAACGTGGTTGTTGAAAAAAATTGGATGAGATCTCAAATGTTACAGGTTAGAACAGAAGTCTCTGATCTCCTGATTCCCTGATCATTTATTATCTGTGTACTGTATATCATGTAGTATATGTGTATTTTATTTAAAAGTTTAAAATCCGGTCGACTGTGTTGTATGGTTTACGGTGCTTCTATTTCACGAAAGTGACAATGCGTTGTTTCTACTTTCTTCTTAGCCACGAGAAAGTGAATATGCATTCTCTCATTTTCATATTTGTTCAACTCTTTAATTTTTACATTTAGGAGTGCAGAAATATAGGAAGGTGGATATGCGAAATGAAGTGAACGAGTAAATGAGGGTGACAATGAATGAGGGAGAGTCAGGGGGCGAGATGAGTGAACGGCAAGAGTCCTTCTGAGAAAGAGGAGAGCGAGGAGAGAGAGGAGAGCGAGAGAAGAGAGAGGTGAGAAAAGAGAGAGGAGAGAAGAGAAAGGAGAGAAGAGAGAGGAGAGAAGAGAGGAGAGAAGAGAGGAGAGAAGAGAGGAGAGAAGAGAGAGGAGAGAAGAGAGAGGAGAGAAGAGAGAGGAGAGAAGAGAGAGGAGAGGAGACAAGAGAGAGGAGAGGAGAGAAGAGAGAGGAGAGAGAGGAGAGTCAGAGGAAAGCGAGGAGAGGGATGACAGCGAAAGAAGAGAGAGAGGCGGGGGAAAGAGAGGGGAGATAATAGAGAGGTGAGAGAGCGGAGAGAGGCGAGAGAAAGGAGATAGAAGAGAGAATATAGTGGTGAGAAAGGTAAGAGAGGAGAGAGAGGTGAGACAGAACAGAGGTGAGAGAAGAGAGAAAGAAGAGAGGAAAGAGGAGATGGAAAAAAGTGTGTGTGATAAATAATTTGGCACTTTCCAGGCATGTCGACTGCTGGGGTCTCGAGGGTGCATAGAATAATTTTTATCTCGGGCGGTAGTAACGATCTTCTCCCGCAGGATGGTGATGTACGGCGCCGACCAATTTATTTTTATTTTATGCATATTAGTATGTATGCGCGTGCGCCCGTGGTTACGTACGAGTATTCATAAGTGTGTAAGGAGAGATGGTACAAGGAAGGAAAGAAAGATCGCGTGCGGTGTAAGTCACGAGAAAGTGAAAACTAAACCTGATAATACACACCAATCGAATATTATATTCGAGGCACCAACAAAAATGCCGTTGAAAATATTTGTTTCTAAGCACTGATAATCTCGAACGTGGACACACACTCGCGATTCTGATTTCTATCTGTTGCAACGACATTGATTATTTCAATACTTTTCCGAACAGCAATTGACGTTGCGGTGAAGCCTTTTATTGTTCCACCAGGAAACGGAGGCCCACAGCAAGAACGGCAGATCGGCAGGTACGCCAGCGTCGTGCGGAGTGGCACATCGAAACATCGATACGAGTACGACCGGCGCGGCGCGGCCCGGCTGCGGGCGGGCTGCGAAGGCGCCAGCGAAGAAGGAGCCGGCCGCGGAGAAAGAAGCCACGGGGAGGCGAGGCGCGGTTGCAGACCGCAGAGGGCGGGGGGGCGGGGTCGGGGCGGGGAGGAAGGGAGGGGGCGCGTAGAAGGGCGAAAGCCTAAGAAAGAGCAACGGGCGCGGCGGAGCGGAGGTGGGAACGCGCAGAACACGAAGCGAGCGACAGCGGGCGCGGGGGCGGAGCCGGGGCGGGAGGCGGGGGTGGCGCGAGGGCGAGCCGGCTTGCTGGAGGGCGAGACAACGTTTAATTTCACAACGTTGCGCAAATACGCGACGAGGCAGTAGAGGCAGCGAAGGAGGCGGCCACGCCCGGCTTCGGCGACCACGCGGGGGCGGTGGGGTGGGGCGGGGTGCATCGAGCGGGGCAGAAAGGCGCGCGCGTGCTGGTCGCTGGGAGGCGCGCGGGCGGGGCGGGGCCGGGGGCGGCGACGCGGGCGGGAGGCGGGACGGGACCACCGAGCTTCGGGGGACCAACTTTTTTGGTTTGCTGGGCGGAGGGCCGGCGCGCGCCGGGGGTGGCATCGCCCAGCCGCCCAACCGCCCGCCGCGCCGGCTGCCTTGGCAAGAACAGGGAGCGGCCGGGGTAACGATGGTGCTTGTTTGTTGTCTGTCTGGTGACGTATCCCTCGTTTAGGCGCGGCGGGCGGACAAGACGGACGGGCTGACCGAACGGGCCGGCGGTGGCGGGTGGCGGTGGGCGGGCGCGTGCGGGCGCAGGCAGGCGGTTGGCGGCGGTGGCGGCAGGGGCAGGGCGGAGAGGGCGGCGCAACGCAGAAAACGTGTTTTTGCGCTGATTGACGCCAATTTATAAAGAGCCCCAAAGGAGCCGGGCGGGCGGCGCAGCGGGGGGCGGGAAGGGAGGGGAAGGGTGGGAATGGAGGCGGGGGAGGGCGGCGGCCGCGATCCGCGGCGCCGAGCCCCGTGTTGCATGACACGGCCCGGGCCAGGGCTGTTCTGTTGCGCCTGACGCGCTAAAGTCCAATTGTAAAATTTGAAAAAACAAGCCCGCGGATGACGCGACGCGCGGGCGCAGGGCGCAGGGCACGGCGCGGGGCGCTGGGGCAAGAGGCACAGGCGTGAGGGGGCGGGGCGCGGCACGGAACGGTGCGTGGCGCGGCCGAATCGCTGACGGGTGACGCGTGCGATGCCCAGCGACCCCGATCGACGCCCGGCGCCGACCACGACGCCCATGACGCGCGGGCGCTATACCGCGATGCTTCGGAAGGCGGGGCCAGGGTCAGGTTTCACTTCTGGTAATTCTCGTTGGATTTGGGTCAGTGTTGCTCATGCTGGTTGAGGAATGGAAGACTTGCAATGGAAATAAGAATGAATAGCAGTAGCTAAAATGAACTTCAACAATAAGCTTTCTTAAATACGGCATGCACACGATATTATAACACTGATTTTGCATATGATCTTTAAATGTTCACATAAAAATGTGGCATTTCTTAACATCCAGAACTCATACTTCACTCGCGTGGTGGAGCTAGTGCATTTGTATTCGAGGTTTAGTTGATGAAAAATCGTTCTGATGGGATCTAACAAATCGTTATGACTTAAAATGTTATCGGAACAATTCTCTCGCACCAACAGTTGTAATATCCGAGAAATGAACTAAAGGAAAGAACTTTGAATATTGGCTACCCTTTCGTAAGTATTTAAAAAACTACTGCAAAATGCTGCTGAACAAAACCACACCAAAGGTTTTGCAAAATGTAACACGCATACCACACCAGACTAGAAATACTCTCATATGAATAGGTAAAAATCGGAACAGTATAAATGACAATTTATAAATTCTGAGAAAACTTCTTCTTCTTCTTCTTCTTTATCATCATCATCATCATCATCATCATCATCATCATTTCATGGATTAGTCCATTTACTCCTTCGGTCAGCTAGTTTGTAGTCCCTTGCCAGTCGTGGAATTCGGCTTCTGCACAAAATGACTGCACCACTTCATTTGAGGGTCACTAATCTAAGAAAAATGTTTATTTAAAGATTGATTCTGAGGAACTATTTATTTAATTCAATCTCACTGTAAAGTCGTGATACTTTGTGTCATCATTAAAATCACGGCATTTCAATCGTTCTTTCAAACCACGAATTTACATTCTCACTGAAATATAGCCTAGTAAAACCCCATTTTCTCAGAATGTATAAATGTCATTTATATCGCTTTTGTTTTTTACCCATTCTTATAACACTGAAATAAATTGAAATATTTTAAATGAGTGTTGCAATTATATGGTATCGTGTAAAAACAGCTCCACAGATCTATACATAACCAGGAATATAAAAAAATTTGCTATTTTGTAACGCATCACGTAAATAGGTAATATTTAACGGCGATTGACCTTCCCATGGAGCTTGCTGTCACTTTTCATCAGCTGTGCCGTAAACAGAGACGCATTGTGTTGCACAGGAATTCAGTCGGTGCACACATGAGTTTAGGAGTAACACAATCAAATATTTGGAATTTGCTGTCAAAAGTGAAACTGTATTTCAATTTTTTCGAGTTTCTGAGTGTCACTTTTCTTTTAATTTGTGCACGCATTGGAAATTACTAATAAAGATAAGTACAGGATGCGAATCGATGGGGACGGCAGGAAAATTTTCTCCTTGAGAATTGGGTGTTCTTGTGGGAAAGCATTAAATGGCCCCTGCCAAGGACACAATTAGCGTAATCCCTTTTTAGGGGTTCCTTCCATATCTGGTTCGTAACTGAAAATGAGATAGTGCTGCAATTACAATTCGTCACTTGTTCTGAAATAAAATTTACATCGGTTTGCTTTATTCGGACAACGAAATCCATGCTACGCCTTCTTTGCACCAAAAGACTTGAGTTGAGTGGTAGCTCCTTGGTGTATACAATGTATGCAATTCTTACTGTGGCGAATCGGAATTATTTTAATACATTTCACAAATAATACAATTGAGACGCTCAGAATTATAACGGCAGATCCCATCGCAGATGGTTCGTTTACAGAAAAATGACTTTTCTGTTTTCGTTCACGTTCACTTACGCTTAGGGGCAAATTTTTGAAGATGGAATTTGAGGAATTTGCGCTTTTTGCCTTATCCCAGTTCGTTTGATATTACAGCATATGATAGGTATATGGCAGGAGTTTATCATCATACTTCTAACTGGAAATGCGAGGTCGATTGGTATCTGAGAGACCCAATTTAAACGACTCTTACAGTTTTCGTTAGTATTTTTCATCCGAAAATGTAAAATAAACATTTCATTGTTGTGGCACGCGGTTTTCTCAACATTGGCGCTAAATATATTCCTTTTCGAAATTTGATTTTTTTGTTGCTTATTACCATATCTTGACTAACAAAAACTACGTTCAAATTTTCGTGAATTTGTTTACTTGTGCATAAATTGATTTTCAGTATAATTTAGTGGTTATAAAAACTGCATTATTAACGATTCGAAAAAGTTGAGTATGACTACCTCGAGTTTGAATATATCAGCTTGGCTTGGTTTCGTTCCCTGCTGACCTCTAGTGGCGGAGATATCAAGCGCCCGGGGCTACAATTATTGCAGAACTCATGTCAATGAATCTAGGCGTACACTCGTAGAGGTCGTTAGAACTTAGGCAAATATTCGATACCTGCGTTTACGTCAGCTAATCGGCAAATCCACGCACTTCAGTGAGCCGGTAAAGAAGATATCCACATTATAGATGCATGTTACTGATTGGCCAGCATAGGCAATGTACTATTTTAAAAAAGGATCAAACAAATAAAAAGAAATCAGCAAAAATTAGACTATAAAAGGATATCATCTGACGTTAATTTTCTACGTAAATCAAATCATAAAATAAAAAAAAATACTTTAAATGAAGTAAGGGAGACGTGTCCAGCAGCACATTAAATCGACCATCCTCTGCTTCATACTTTGAATGGTTTAAATCAAAAAATTCAAATCGAGGAATGCGCAAAAGATAATCTTGAGCTGGTAGACATGGTAATTTTTATTGGCCTAGTTTCATTTGGTAGCTGTCTCACTTTCAAGATAAGGTTTGATTTTAAATACATTATTTGCTTCACATGATGGTCATAATTTCAAGGTAAATGTCAGAGTATGTGTTATTTCAAGGCATCAGTCAGAGGCCATATGTGCATATAATTTACCACATCCGCTGTTACTGAAAGAAAATGAACAAGCTGGTTTTGTCATACCTCTGATTCGCTTATTTTTTAGCATTTTCAAAAATGTTTCAAAGTCCCCATGAAAAAAATTCCCATAACTTATCTTTATTAATAAGTATTTATATGATTGTCAACACTCCGCTATATATATGGCCATAGAAAGAAATAATGAATATCCCCTGTTTGCATACGCGGTGATGTACCTTTGGAAAGGGAACATATGGAGGGCAATACGTAACCACGGAGATTTCAGAACACAATGCAAGAGTTTTTAATAACCACGGTTGATGCACCAATATTCATCGTATTCAATGGAGGACATCTGCTATTTCATCTAGATAAATGATTATGAGATGAATAAATTACTTTAGGTCTTTGCTTTAGACAAGATCTAGAGATTCTTCATAAAATTAGAATGATGATATTTCCTGATCAACTGAAGAAGTGTTTTCAACGGCATTTTCTGACTTCCAAAGCCTCCAAAAAATGGTTTTATTCAAGGCGGTCATTCATGACAATAAACACTAGAAATCCATACTTTTAGAATCTAAGAAAAAAATTCCAAACTTCATTGACTCGGATTTTCAAAATAACAACTACTTGTCGAAATATCTGGTCCGTTGAAAGAAACAACGCAAATTCTCACAATTCTTGTTCGTCAGTTTCAATTATTCAGGAAAGTTATTGGGCCATATTTAATACAAACCATTTCTTAAACAATAGTTGGATTTATTAAAACATTATTGTATTCGTAAAGCGCAACGTTGTGAATGAATGTGATTCGTTCTGAACACCGGGATGGGAGTAAAGAGGTTAATGACAATTTTTTTCTGTCGTCCTTTTGTTTCCTCTATTAATTTTAAGATAAAATCAGAGTTGAAGACTAAATTTGATTTGGATGTAGTGAACAGAGAGAAAATCTCAAAGATATAAACAAAAAAGGGTAACGACAAGGTGTTGTATACAAAATCGATTGTGTAGTAGCATGTGCGGAAGCATATATAAGACAAACAAAGGGCAGCCGAAGTTGAGTTCAGCAGAACACAAAAGAAACGCGAATGAGAGTACGAATAATCAAAATTCACTGACCAATCATAGAATATGTACTGGCTATGGAATAGACTTTAAGAATGTGTGGATTTTAGCCAAAGAAAAAATAATGAATTCGAGGTTGGTATTATTGCAATTGTTGCAACCAATTTTTACAACTCACAAATTGAATCTAACAACTTTACTAGACGTATGATAGTGTATTACGTAATTTTAAGGAATACAAAAGTTAATGTTTCAGTATTGTTATAAAATACATTTTTTTCATATTTTTGGGCTGGCAATCCTTGGACAAGATGTTCTTTCTTTTGTCACTTTGCTTCTCTTTGACTGTAGCATCAAAACAGTCTTATCACAATTGGCACGCCTGATAGTCAGTCAGGATGACTGGAATTTTAATATTTTAATTGTTATGACCTTTGATATCTGCCGAATAATGTTTTTAAATTTAATTCTTTTGTGAAATGTGCCTATTACACACTAAGGCGAGTTTAATTAGCTTTAGTGGATAGATCGAACAGAAAGCTTCAAATACGCATACACGAACTATGTCGACTCCGAAGCATCGCTTCTGGTGGTTATACATATCTAAGACTGAAGACGTAACTACCTGTTGTACCTGTCACCGTGAGAACAATGCAACGGAGACATTTTTAGAAGTGCGAAGACATTCCGCGCTTGACTGCAGAACCGAACGGATCGCTCTTATCGATGTGAACAGTGATAACCGCGTGACTTAGGAAAATCTGTGCACCAGTGTAAATCTTGTGGTCTGTGAAAACAGACCCACTCGTGAGTGCTAACAAGTATGTACAATGGGTACTGCCCGACCACGGCGGAGCTCATCAGTAATGGTCTTACAACACTACACAGTGATTATCCCATCCTAGATTTGAACGTATCGATTCTGTACCAAGAAGTAACGGAAACTACCAGTGACGAAGTTACATCAATGGAATCTCAACCAAATCAAACAACAATGGAACTTCAAACAAATCAACAAACCTCAATGAGACTGCAAAACCCGGACACCCCACAAGGAAACGCTACAGGCCAACATGCCGCAGGGCAAAATTTAAAGCGTCCTTCTGACGATAACAATTCGGCTGAGACAAAAAGTCTAACCTTAAGTCAAAACAAGACAATATAGACAGTTCAACCCAATATCGTTATTCGGTCCCCATTGGAAATAGATTTGAGACACTGAACAGTGAACCGGATCCCAGCAATCAAAATAGGTTTAGTTACGTCACTGAAACCCCAAGTGTTTCAGAAACAGTAAAAATTCCGCTAATTTATGTAGCAATATATAACAAACATTACGAACTTAAGCAAGGATATTAATAGCAAAGTAACAACCAGTTTCACACTTCAATTTATAAATAATAGGGTCAAAATACAATCAGAAAATATCAGTGACTTCAGAGACATAACCAAATATTTAATTAACATTAAATGAAATTTTAATACTTACAAATAAGAAATTGCAGTTGTATTAAACAACCAACAAATTACCTGCAAATAAGATATTCTCAGTTGTATTAAAAAACTTACACACATCAATCACAGAAGAGGAAATCTACACCGAATTGAAAGAAAAACATCCACCACTCATCAAAGTTACCAGATTCCGGAAAGACAGTAATCCAATTCCAGTAATTGCAACCGACTTCACCGGGGAAGAAAACATAGAAAATATTTTAGAAACAAGACAAATATGTAATCTCATTGTAAAAGCTGAAAGGAGGAGACGACCTAAAGGCCCTTTTAATGGATGAGATGTTTAGACTTTGGGTATACAAAAATAATTGTAACCATAAAATAGCATGCATTTATTGTTCCAAAAATCATTATACTGCAACTTGCCCCCATACAAATGAACCATTCAAATGTTATTAATGTCAAGGAAACCACAGAGCAGACCTCAGAATAGTGGAATGCGCCTATTATAAAAAATAAGCCCAAACTCTAACAATAACAATCCCCAAATTAGAAATAGAACCAATGGATCTCAAATTGCGCGACCTTAAAATACCCAAACTAACTTGACCCCAGACTGACAAACACTCAAAACATCCCAAACTTTACACACATTAACAACACAAACAGAACACAAAATATTAATCAACATAATAACTCCCAAAATCTAAATTCACATGCACACTCAAACGAGAAAAACTGTCTCAACTCCCTGATCAATACAATAGCTACTCACATAATCAATATAATCACTTCAATTTTCCCATCTATAATAAATAACATTCAATCATCCATATCAGCCCACATTAATAATTATTATGCAACAAACACAAATTAATAAGATTACCATACTCAATTGGAATGCAAGTAGAATAATCAATCAAATCAATGAACTGAAATATTTTATGCAAGATAAAAAAATAAACTCTGCTTGCATAACAGAAACACATTTAAACAATAGTACAAAATTCAGATTACAAAGCAATCAGAACAAATAGATCAAATTCTAATGGAGGGGATGTAATGATACTATTTAGAAGCACAATATCATGTTACCAGATAATATTACCAACAACCCCTGGTATTGAAACAGCAGCATTTGATATCCGTACATCCAACACAATCAATACAGCACAATTCGCAGATGATACAGCATTGTATTGTTCTAGCACATCACTTATCACATTAAGAAACACAATACAACAACATTTAAACCAAATAGATTCTTGGTCAAACAAATGGAAAATTAAATTAAACTTAGCTAAGTCAAAAGCTAAAATATTTTCATTAAAAACACCACCACCTCTTACACTGAACAATAACACCATTCCTTGGACTCCACTAAAGAAATCAGTGAAATATCTAGGACTGCATTTTGACACCAAGCTTAAATGAAAAGAACAATAAATATTAAAACACAATAAACAAAAGTCAAGCTAATTCAATTAAAATCATTAATAAATAATCACACTAAAATAACTATAGAAAATGCCAAACTCATATATACAGCCATAAAAGACCCCTAATGATTTATACTTGTCCTCTCTGGATTAATGCAGCAAAAACCGATATCCATAAAATGCAGGTCATACAAAAAAATTGCTGCGAACAATAACCAATGCACCCTGATTCATCACAAGCAAACAACTTCATAAAGAAATTCAAATAAAACCTATCACACATCACATCACTAAGTTATCCCATAATTTTTACAGTAATATGTCGTCAATTACACAGCTATCCCAATACAAAGTACCTATAAATGACACCAGAATAAAAAATAGATTTCCCAAACAGGTATTTTTATACAATTTTCAAATTTAGATGATTCTTTGTGAGTTTCTCAGTGGGTCTCCTCTCCTTAGAAAATAATTTAAAGAAATAATAGTTTAGTTTTTTAAAATAGATAGTAAGCATCAAGACATGTGAAAACGTTAACTGATCTCAACTGAACCATGTATCACATTCAAATTAATAAAAAAAAGTAGGAAGAAGGCTTGAGAGTGGAACTTATTCGGTTATCACTTCAAAGCTTCACTTCAAATTGTCATGAGGCTAAACAAGGACATTTCTCTTTTTGAAATATCCGACGTCCACGGGCAAGGCACGACCTCGCACCCTTGGGATTGTTTGAGTTGGCTTCCAGGAACACAAATCCCGTTGAAGAAAACTAGACGCATCCATCTAGTCGCAGAAGGCGACCTACGGCTTTAAGTGCCTTGCAGAGCCCGGAACTCTCATGGCGTCCCTACAATTCAGTGGATTACAGTGCAGACGATTCACAGCCTACTTACGCTCAATATACTATACACGGTATTAAACCGCAAAACATAGAAACTACAAGTGCTTACCGATCGGAGCAGCTGGGCTAGAATTCTCCAGAGAGAGCGCTGCAGCGGCTGAATTCGACCAAGCTTCTTAGTAGCTAGTGTCAAAAATCCTACCACAGTCGGAACTTGAACTCCAGGACCTCCCGGACAGAGGCACGGCGGTGACGTCAGTTGACGCCCTGAGCCACTTCGTTCCGTAACCGAGGTCAATGAACTAATGGCTGAGAGTTGAGCGAAGGCTGTGTACATTTTGCCGTCGGTGATGCGACTCGCCTGTCACATTACGGCCTTCTCATAGGTCCTTCTGCGTTATCAACCCCCGAAAAACCACCATCCCTATTTTCTCAGACGCACGTGTCTTTCACTACCACTCCTGGGAATCGCAACGCTCACGTGACAATGGTTATGGACTACCGAGTTGCGATAACACCGCTTGGCCTTGCTGCAAATGCAAAGGCTGCCATCTAGTCTTACTTTCAATGCAATTTAATTCTAATATCAATTATTAATATTCACGATTATGTCTAAGCAAAGTTCATCCTGATGCCCTACGTCGACATAGGAGATAACAAGACGCTACTAGTCAGTACTAAAAAAACAGGTCGTACGAGACTGCGAGTAGTAATAGTTCGTAATTGTCTTTTTTCACGTGTGGTGTACTTTGTTGCGAAAAAGAAGCGTTTTTCTTGAAATGTCCTTATATAACATAATGGTCTTTCTTTTGTTAAAGTTTTATTTAACTCTACCGACATGGTTGCATCCCTGAGCCCACCAGGCAGGATCCGTCCCAGTAATGAAGATATCTATTTTTATAACATACGACGTATTAATCAAACACGGTGTCTCAGAATAATGTTTTAAACTTCTAGGGCATGTACAGGGGGACGAAAATTATTATTTACCGCCAATGAATATGTATGAATTGCTAGATTATTTCGTGTTTCCGGGCGTGTCAACTGCTAAGGTCATTAGTCCCGTAAGTGTGGTGAACGTTTTCCCCGGGAGGTGGCGGTGATCTCCCCCCACGGGATGGTGAGATCCGGCGCCACCTGCAAGTTGGCTAGCGGGTTTTGGCTCCCGTTTGGTCTCCTGACATATGTGGTGATGTAGTGTAAGGGATGAGAATAGGAACAGGAAAAAGAAAAAAAGATCGCGCGCGGTACGTGGCCTGCTAGTTAGTGTACTGCTCTGGCATTCTCCTGGTGTTGATCGGAGATATGTATCTCCGTATTTGTCACATTAGAGTCGGATTAATCCGACTTTTGTCAGCTAGCGCTGTTCCCAGGCTTATGCCCTGTTTTTTATTTATTATCCAAGCCTAGAAGTATGGAAGACTTGTGGCGAATATGACGATTTCGATCTCCATAGCTAGCTTATTGGCCTGCCTGACCTTTTTCTTTCGTCGCGCAGCTATAGATACTAAGACGATTTGTATTAGAAAGCTACAGGTTTACTTTTGCCCCGGCCAAGCGATGAACTCGGGACCGACTCAGAAATCTAGCACGCTGCCGATGAGCCACTCTAGGGCCAAGCCAGAGGACAGTGGGGAATTTTATATAAAGGAGTAACACATGTGACATTTCCCCCTGGTTGCAACAGAAGTTCTTATGCATAGATGTTCGGCAGGTCACGTTCTGAAGCGGTCAAGGGAATGTCATATGTCTGGAGAACATCTGTGTTTACGATGTTGCGAGTCAGCGGCAAATTTGTCATGTGTAAATGCATATATCTCTATTTATGAAACTTCCTAGTTTAATAAATATATGCATAGATAAAAAGTGATAATATTGTCTACCCATATACATGCCCGTGTACTTTAAACCATTTATTCTAAGACACTGTATGTATCGAGTGTAAGCCTCAACTGTACATTACTTCAAATAGCACAGTACAAAATTCAAAAATTCAATACCTTTTCTTTTTTTCAATGCTCTTCTAGGAGGCATTTAAATCTCCTTACGTCAATAAGATCGAGTTCAATGTTTTTTGCGTCACGTGGACTTTATACACTATAGAACCACTACTGACAAACAGCAACGAAAATTAATCATCGTGAGGGTGACAAAACCTCGTATCTCAAAAAAGCCACAACAAATATCCCTTTGATCTGTAACAATGTACACGTACTTAATTTTTAAGCAAGTGTCATCTGAGTATTGTTCTTTTTTTCCTCTCAATTATGCCTGTAATATCTATTGTAATAGTTTCTGGGACCAAGTACATCTCTACTAGGTTTTAAGTAAATATTCAGCAAATGCTCAGATAGACCCCCGATTTGCTTCTGGGAGCAATGGAATCGAAGGTTTTCTCCATCCAAATATCTCATACAATTTTTACTATTTTTGTGTTAAATGAATAGATAAAAAATTTGATCGAGTGTTTTGTTCGTCACCCTACATCTAAGTGCCAAGTGAAATATTTTCTGCTGCATAACTGTTTCTAGAGAAACAATAAACTCTGCATAATTTACAGTTTATACTTTATGTAGCTTTATGTAGTATACACTGTATATAGTAGTATATAGTTTATACTGTATACTTCTAAAAGGATAAATTAGAAAGTATTATACCTCACCTTTTTGATCAATGACCCCCCCCCATTCTGTCCAGTTTCCCTGATTCATTGAACAAAAGCTCGGATGGCCATTGTTTCGGAGAAACCACGGAAAACTACCTATCAGAGCAGCCGACCCCTGGAATTCTCCTTCACACAGTAGCTAAATTCTACCTAGCTATATGGCTAGTATCGACAATCCTGCCACCGTCGGGACCCAAGGACTGACGGACCCCAAGAACCTCCAGGAGCCTAAGGTCTTCCCGTTCAGAGGCACTGCAATGACAATGAATTCGCGCGCTGAGCCTCCTAAGCCGGTCCGAATTTCCAAAGGAGGTAAATCTGCCGACTAACTATTGCCTCAAAATTGCCAGTGTTTGTAGGGTCGCAAGAATAATTAGACTGGTAAAACAGCAAGGTGGACACAGAAATAACAAAGAGATAGCCCTCCTCTTGCTCAGAGCACTCAAGGGTGTTGGAGAAGGAAACGCCGGGGTGCATTTGATGAGTTGCAGGCGAACCAGAGTCTCGAGTGATTGCGCTATTAGACAAGGTGACTGGAGAACGAGCTGAGTATGTTTTTTGTCAGGGATGTCCAACTTACAAGGCCTGAAGGGCCACAAGTAAAACCTTTAATATGGTTGCGGACCACAATTTCATTAGACACCAAATCTACAATCGATTCACACTCTCCCGTAGTGTTGATCTTGACAGTCTACCTGGCTGCTCTGACATGGGGTGAGGGGAGGGGAATGGAACCATAACCACCACGTATAACGAGATGAAATGTATTGGGATGATTCTGAATTTCTGAATTTACACTAAGGAGTGTTGACCCTTGGGGCGCAGTGCGCTTGGCGCACAATGTTCCCGCCCGAAAAAGATGCAAGGGATTTGCACTTCTCACTAATAACCAATCGCGGGCCACAGTAAATGGCAGCGCGGACTGCATGTGACGCGCGGGCCTCCAGTTGGACCACCCTGGTCTATGTTGTTGGTTGAGAAGTCGGAACGGAAAGAGGAGTTGGAACGGCTGAAAAGAGAGTGACGTTTCGACGAATTGAATATAACAGAGGTGACATGGGATACGAACTGAGGACTCTAAGCAGGGAGCTGATCTGCCAGTGCACCTTGGGCTACAATGAGAAAGTGAAGACCAGAAAGATAAAAACAATACAAACTAGTCCTTCGATAGCTCGTAGCTTTTCCAGCCGTCGTGTCTCTGAGGAAAGAATGCTTTAAGACTCCTATTCGCAGGCATACGTAACCGCTGGGAGACAAGAGGGGTCAGGGCGCGTTTTGAGGTGGGGTGGAGTGGGTGGGCTTAGTAGGGGAGAAGCGGGCGGGTGGGTGGCGAGGGTGGGGTGGACGCGCACCCGGGCGGTCGCGCGTTGCATTTGTCAACGCACTCGCAATAGCGCCGCTAAAAACAAGAGCCCTTGGCCTCGCACCCCGGGTGGGGCGGGGCGGGCGGGAGCAGGGCGGCGCGCGCGTGTGTGTACGCATGTATTTTTGCTTTTTTTTAAGAAACAACACTTCTCGTTTGTAGCCGGCGCCCCGCGGCGCGCCGTGCGCCCCCGCCCGCCCGCAGCCGCCCCCGGCCGTCCGCCGCCGCGGGCCCTCGGATGCCGATCCGCATCGGTCTATTGTTCAGCGGCGCCGCTCCCGCGGCGCGGGGGGGAAGAGGGCGGGGCCGTTGGGCGGGGGCGCGGGGCGGGGAGGCGGACCGGGGCGGGAAGTTTGGGGCGAGACGCGGTCAGGGGCCGTGTTTTATTCGGTGCCGCTCCATTGTCGGCTTTTCTCGATCTCTCGGCATAAAATTGCTCCCCTGGTGAATGCCGAGTGCATTTGGATGCGATTTGACGTCGAGACCAACTGCGGCGGCGGTGTGTTTCGGCCCCAACTTCGTGTCTGATCCAAGCTACTAGAATTTTTTGAATTATTCATTTGTACAACGATTTTTGACATACGCACATTCATTTCGGGTGATGTTTACGACATAAGCTTACTTGATTGTATTACACGTAAACAACGTGTCAATGCAAGAATTATAAATGAAGTGCTATGAATAAATGTATTTCCTGTGTTATATCACTTGTATCGACTGGATACAATAGGAACGATTTTAATTTGATGCAAGAAATGTTTTGAACATTATAAATATTATGATATCTAATTGATGGATTTTATTGAAAATACTTAGCTAATGATTGTTAGTAAAAGGGGATGCTTTAGTAAAACAAATTGAACGTTCCTGCCTCTCGCTGGAGCTGTCATATGTCGTCAATCCACAACGATCGCTACTCTCAAAAGTAATACACTGTAAAATGAAAAAGAACGAATATAGACAAGTAATACATTTTAAAATATTATTTTAATAAGTGTGAAAAATGACGTTCTTGATGCGATATTTCTACAATGTCTTATTTTTACTGGTAATACGATATTTCTGCTGTTGCTGAATATTTTCCCTGCTGCTTCAATAAATAAAAATGGCTGAAAATGCATTACCCGATCCGGAATGAACCTTGGACAAAAAATGAGAAATTATATTGTCTAGTTCCGTTCCAGGTAATATTTACCAGAAAAATGTGTCACAAGGTCTTTAAAATCACTTATTTACAAATACTCAACAATGTTTTATGTATTCGGGTGAATGTTCACCTTAATAGTAAGTTTGTCTTATAGAAACGTATCAATAGTCATTGCTAACGGTTTACCATAAACACGTATTTATTAGTTTATGCAGGATAAATATAGAGGGAACGAAAGCTCGAATTCAGTATTTTTACTACGTTCTGCCTATAGCACGGCTTTTTAATACTCGTTCCGTTCCACCCCTGCTAAGAATTCAGGAAGGGTGTATGATTGGCCCTTCATGGGGAAACAAGTGGAAGATAAAAGACGGTGAAGGTTCTTGTGGTTCATTAAATAATATCGTTTAGGAGCGAGAATCTTTTATAACTCAACAATCGGAATAAGTGTTCGCAAGTCTCACTTTGCTAAAGTAACGGGCGAAAGAGGGGAAAAAGCCAAATACAATGGAGTAAAAAAAAGTAATCAAAATACATTGTATCTTTATGATGGAAAACAAATAAGACAGATACAAATGTTTTCCATTTACAACAGTGACTAAAATCCAAAGTGCTGAAATTCTGCCGTTCATTTCATTAAGCTGCAAAAACTACTTTCTTAAGGAAATTTTTCTATACACTACAGCCTAAATTGATACAATCTTCCTGCTTTTATCCCCTGCCTTATTCCCGTTACCTCAATAAGGAATAGCAGAAAATACATTACGTGGTTTTGATATGCGCTCATTTCGGGTGGCTTTAGTTACATAAGCTTACTTTGTTGTATTGAACACGAACAAGTTGTCAATGCAAGAATTATAAATGATGTGCTACGAGTATATTTATTTTCTCTGAATTGCCTATCAAATTTCACGTTGTCGACTCATTACAAATGATTTTTATTTGGTGGAGGACATATTTGAACTTAATGAATAATGCGATATTGAATTGATGGATATTTTATTTAGCAGTTATCATTGACAGGAAAATTCGCTTATAAGATAACACATGTTTTTATCAATAGACACGTCAGTAATACACGCATGTGCAGAGTATTCACTAAAGTTAACATTATATTATTGACGGGCTACTTCCTGAAGGAATCATGGGACACAGTTTATAACGCTGTTGACACAAATGAAAAATATGATCTATTTTTCTCAAAGAGTTCATTTCACCGGAACGCATGCTTTTCTCTTAAACAGAGAAACTTACACATTTCACGCCAAAATAATACTTGGATCACACAAGTAATTAGAACATCGTGTAAAAACGAACCTACGCTTTATTTTACTTCAAAACATCACAACGTATCACCCGGTTTCCTTGTCTACTTCCGAGAATACAAAAGAATTTTAAGAAAAGTAATAGTTCAGACAAATATAATGAAAAATAATCAGTACATTTCGAATGCTATTAATGAAACTAAAGCGATGTGGAATATCGTAAAAAATACAACCCCATCATCTTGGTACTTAGAAGAGAATGTTTTTAAAGGACAATGAAAGAGAAGCAAGTAATCTGGAAAATGTGGCACATCTCTACAACCAACATTTTTTTAGAATTGCTACTAAACTAACAAAGGGCCTAAAACCACAAAATTCAACATCATTCCCTTCCCAAAAAATTTTCGACTTGATGTTTATTTCTGAAACCTCTTCTAACAAAATCTTACGAATAGTCAATAAACTAAAAAATATTCATCTGATGTAGATAAATTTCCGCATTGTTTATTGAAAAAGTGTTTACCTACCTTTATATACCATTTAATTGACATTTTGAATGCTTCTTTATGCACAGTATTTTTTCCAGATATTTTCAAAACAGCAAAAAGTAATCCTCAAATGGAAACTTTTCTCAGGAAAAACGAAGCGCTTTCAGACTCACAACACGATTTTAGCAAATCAATATTTACGGAAACTGCGATTCTGTCTTTTCATAAAGATGCTGCTTCATTAATGGACTAAAATGAAGCACCCATTGGAATATTTTTAGTTCTTTGAATTGAATTGAATTTGCCTTATTTTACGTGGCGAGACTCGGGCCATCAGGCCCGCTCTTCCGTCAGACCACGCAAATTTCGCTACGCTCTTTTCACCAACTAGGAGAGAAAGGAGGTATTTCTTGGGCGAGAAACAGGCGATTTGAATTTAGCTCAGAGGCGTCATTTAGGCTTGAGGATCTTTTACATGCAAGTAAATCTACGAACATGGGACAGCCGGCTTTACTTCCCCTCCGAAGGAAGGCGTACGAAGGATTTTTTCGCCCTTAAAAATCCACGGCTTCGATCGGGTTTGAACCCGCCAACTTGGGTACAACAGTCCAGTACGCTAACCGTTACACCATCGCCGCCGTTCTTTCGAAAGCTTTTGACGTTATCAACCATAAGATCTTACTATCAAAATTACCTTCTTCTGGAATTCGTGGTATCGCCCTAGATTGGTTAACCTCGTTTCTTAAACATCGATCTCAAAGAGTAGAAATACCGTACTGGCACGAAAGGTCATTACTAACTTATCTTTCCAATTCTTTACCAATTGAGTATGGTATCCCTTAAAGTTCGATCTTAGGATATATGCTCTTTCTGTTATAAGTAAAAGATATGCCCTCGTCTATTAAAAACGGAAGAACAGTTCTGTTTGTCGATGACACGAATATTCTTTGCAAAAATTATATTTTCCATTTCAAATTAATAATCGCAGGCACCATTGAAAATGAACAATATGGAATTAGCCTATGTTAAAGTAACAAAATTCCTAGTTTTTCTAATATTGCAAATCTCGCGCTTTTTAAATTTTAATATTTTTTAAATTTTTAAATTTCTTTATATAACTTTTACTCATCTTTCAACTATATATATTTAAAATGATAGGATGGTATTCTGGGACTAAAAAAGTATTTTCCCGCATATGTATTATACAGTTTTTACTGTTTTGTGACTAAATGAATCTTATCTAGAAATGTGGCGGCATGTGCCACAATAGTAGATATCTTGTAGTATATCATATTATTTATCATATGTATTTCAGCATCAACACACCGTAAAAGAAGTTCGCATTAGACTCTTGCTCTTTCCGATATTTTACTCGATATTAGAACTTGAAGTCTTAACAGACGTCAAAAATATAAATAACTATTTAGTTTAATTTTTGGTTTTATACTATATTAGAGACTAAATCGGGAAAGAAAAACGATTTTTTCATCACACATCTAGATTTTGTTTCTTCGCATTTAACTTTTGGCATACTATTTAATACTATATGACATTTAATACTACATACTATTTAATACTATATGACATATGTATGTTCCCAATAAAAATATTTCACTGTTTGATATAAAGGACAAACGTGTGTGGACAAAGTGTAAACGATAAATAAAAACAATAAACCGGAAAATGAATTCCAATATAAAGACAATATACTTCTTCCTCGAGTGGCGCTTGCTTCATTACTCTATCGCGATAACACATTAAGTCCCTCTCCTTGAGCTCTTGCGAAGTCCATTTAGCAGATCCGTTTGTTTTATTTGCGGAGCCAAGGGAGAAGGATTGTGCACGACGTTTGGGACAAAACTAGAAGTAAAGTCCCACTGAGAAATAACGAAGAGTAGTTTCGGCACCGCTCAAATAATATGTTTTTGGAAGACTGAAATTACAATATTGGTGCTTGTAATTTACTGAACACTGTAAGTCACCGACGACTCAGAAAGAAAATGATGAGTTCAGAAAGCTGACAAATCAAAACCATAAATTATGAATATCTCCAGCTGTGCCAAAAATTGATTAGTTGTCTGAAATCGACATTAAACTCGTAGTGTTTTGCGAGAAATGAGATCCATTCGTTCTAAACGTTCGTGAATTAAGTTGGTAGAAGACAAATAATTGTTTAGATTCATTGATTATTTCGGGTTTCCTGGCGTGGCAACTAGTATGGTTATCATTAGTTTTATTAGTGAAATGCATGTTTTATTCGCGGGAGTTCTCCAACTGTCTCCCACCAACGTTGCACCGCCTCTACCATAACAATCTATAAGCTCCCGACTTGTCTCCCAACATGGATAGTTGTGTAGTGTATGTACTCGTAAGTGTGCGTTTGTGTGTGTGTGTGTGTGTGTGTGTGTGTGTGTGTGTGTGTGCGGCGCGAAAGAGGTGAGGATACGGGTAGTCAAGATGCAGGGAAGATCCATGTCCACTTTTTGTTAGAGTACTGCTCAGGCAATTTTTATCTTAGAATCCATTGAAAACTACCGGATCAGAGCAGACCGGTCCGCTTAGAATTCTCTTCCTGTCTGCAGCTGAATTCGCGAAGCCAGACGCCGGGCGCGAAGCCAACCGTGTACATTGTGTTATCGAGAAAAACATAAACCTTCTCTCGCCGGCTCAATCAAACGGACCAACAACTTAATCACGAACCGCGTGGGCGGCGTGGCGCGGCGTGGCGCGGCGTGGCGCGGCGTGACGCGGGACGTGAGGGGGCGGGGAGGGGGCTGGTAAGGGTCGGGGGCCCGCTTTTTACCGCGGCGCCGCGCGTGTGGCAGGCGACCGGCGGCGGCGGGTCGTCACGGGGTGCCCGCCAATTCACCTCCCCCTCCCGTACCCCCGAGCACATTACATCCCAAACAAGCGACCGATGGGTTGCCGCACCGGCTGAAAGCGGCCGGCATGTTGTTTGCAAACCCCCCGTGGCCGCGCCCCGCCCCCTGCTCGGCCCCGCCTCTCCCCGCCCGTCACGCCCCGCCACGCTCGCTCGCGCGCAACGCGTGCCGCTGGCCTGCGGCGCGGGCGCCCGGAGCTTCTTGCTTCGCGCCCGGCTTCGTGCGGGGAGAAGATTCGTTTTCGGCCGCCGAAATCGTCCAGGACACATCGGAGCCTTCAGATCTTTTTCGTTTGGACTCATGATTAGTGACATATCTGAAAAATTCTCACTCTCCAGGAGAAAGGTTTCAATATAAGTGCTTTTACTTTGCACTTAGTCATTTACTTTGCAGTCGAAGAGTTTACTCTACACCTGATATTTATGCGAATTATTATTTCGAAATTTTTACTAGTACAAATATAGTGTTTTCTAAATATGTTTCTTCATTTAACCAAAAATTACGGTTTTTTTAGATGTGCCACTTTTCTTGTGCACTAAAGATTTGAGTAACATTTATTGTACGTATTGTACTTAATGCAAATGCCTATTTCAAAGCAAAAGGTACTAAACTCGTGGCGTATCAGTTAAAACCACCATTCGTGAAGTCAGATTCTGACTGCTATCTGATTTCAAAATGTGAGGAAATTCGTTTCGGCTGCTGAAATTGTCCGGAAGACTATCAGAGTATCGATGTGAACAAATCTTTGAGAACTGTGCTTCTGGTTGTGGATAAGGTAGGGAAATTACAGATTTGGTCTCGTGCTTCACCCATGTTGCAGAAAAACGCGGCTCAAGGAGCAATGATCATCACCAACCCCTTCCACGTTTAGAGCTTCAACTTCACTTTCTAGCCGTTACCCATTTTAACTAAGAGGGAATTCGTTTCCAGAACCAGGATTTTCTAGGAGACCTGTGAATCCCCATGTGAGCACACATCAATCTTTGGATAGTGCTGCACATCGGAATAAATAGAGTAAGGCTGGAAAATAGAGAATATGAGCTCGTGTTTCATACACACACACACATAGGCTTGCGAAATGCAAAACATCAGTCTTTCAACACTCAAAAATCAGCACCACCACCTTCAGCATTAACTTCATATTAAATAAGATGACGCGGAGACAGTACAGATACGTTTTGTAAAGTTTGTGACGCATTCACATAGTACTAATCTGCAAGTACAGTAATATTCGGATGGGTTATGCTGTACATCAGAGTAAAGTGATAAGGGATGAAGTATAGCGGATATGGTCTGGTGCTTGAGACTCAAGCTTCCGAAATATATCACGTAGTTATTCTTGTAAAATTGTCAGTTCCGATGTCTTTCACTTCTAAATTCCGAATTTTATGTTCTAACCCACACGAGGTTCTCATCTCAACCCCTAATTCCGCACACCTTATCATTATCAATATAAAATTAATTTGCTGTATTAATTAATTATCGAATTTTAATAGGCTTTATATATTTCAGTGTATGCAGATCCATATGGATGACAATTTATAACATTCCTGTAACTCAGTGTTTCAAAATAGGAATTTAAGTATTATATATAATTGAAAAATTGCAAATCATTTTCACTGATTTTCATGAATATCTAACCGGCTGATCACAGCGCCAAATGTGAGTGGGCAATCGTCGATTAAATGGAATATCGGATGGGATTTGGTGATTCCTGAGAGTGTCTTTGGAAAGCTGAGTGGATTAGAAAAGATTTCGAGATCTGATTTAACCCAATGTTCAGACTTGTAATTATGGCCGTTTATTGCAGTTTTGAAGTGTGACCACTATAAGATCAGAGTAAGATGTGGTTAATAGAAATTTTTAATATACTACGTCGAACCTCGATAACACTCCACACTTCTAAATAATTATGTTTTAAAGTGCAAGTTACTTCACAGTCCGAACCTACGAACTCTCAGTTTCGAACTGTGCGTTATAAAATAACAAGTCCGGTACTGTGCGAGAGTAATTATTCTAATGTTGCTAAGCGTTGACATTAAATTGCCAGTAAAATTTAAAAAAATTGAAAAATGAAAAAAATAATTCTGTGTTTTCTCTTCAATTTGATTTGAGATAGATTTCGGGTTTTTGCACTTTCCTGAGTACGTTTGTTATACAGTAGAAGACTGAAAAATAAATAAAGCCTCAAAGATTTATTGATATGTTCAAAAATGTTTAATTGTGTAAAATTATGTTTAAGAAACCTAATTCGGTCCCCACCTGTCCTACCCATTTCCCCTTTTGTTTCCCATCAGTTATATAATCCCGCGCTCCACAGAACTGGCCTGTCCACACAAAACATATGTCCTTCACATGGATTTAAGGGACTAGGACCCATCTTTTTCGAGTTAGACGCTGTTATTGCAGTAATATATTTTTTATACCATAATCTGCGAAATTCAATGATTGTCTTAAATCTGTTGGATGCAGAACTGCGAGGGAATTCCTTATCAAGCATTAGCACTCTTGCAGAATTTTGTGTCAATGGATGCTTATAAATGATCCAAACCTATCGTTACCCAAAACAATATCTTGAAACGAACGGATTTTATAAACATTTGCTATTCTTCAGCCTATTTACTTATTTCTAAACGTGTTTTATAAAAATATGAGTATATGAATATTTTATTGGCCAACATCTATTATTCATAGTACGTTCATGAGTTAAATTGCGTTCAAATGTATTGTCACCGCTGGTGTGTTTTGTCGTTGATGACCGAGTTTCCGCCGGAACCCCTATTCGGAGGGTGTCACCCTCAGTTCTATAAGAACCCCTCATTTGATCCCAGTAGGTTAAGGCTCACAAGGAACATTAATTTCATGCCACGCAGAAAATGCAGCACGGGTAGTAACATACGTTTCAACAGCTTCCGATTTTTATACGTATAATATACAAATGTACTAAATAGTTAAAGACGAATGCTGTTACCATCCTACGTACTCAAACAAACGACTGATGACACATTAATGTTAATTTTTGAAGAGCATTTCGTTATCATTTGATCAGATTCAAACATAACATAATTTTTTTTTTTCGTCAATGATCTCACATGTCCATGAATGTCACACATGTTGAGATCATATGTTGAGACCCAGAAGCGGAAGCATACTATGTGTTACAGGCATATTTAGTCTTTTAAAATTTTACTGTTGAAATGTTTATTGTATTACATATTATTGTTACAATAATTTTTTTGAAGGACAGGAGAGCTTCTATATTTAAAGAAACAATTATGCAGCAGAAAATATTTTATTTAGCACTTAAAATACGTGTGAATTGGTTGTAATTGTATAATGTCATCTGGCAATGCGTTGTAAAGTAACGTACTTGTATTATATGTGGATTTCTTGTTGATACTGTCACCAGATGATAATGATCCCTCCGATATGTGTAGTAATTATAAATATATGAATGTATAAAAATATGTTATCTCCCCTATGTAAGTCAGTTTTTACAAAAGCGAAAGAATCGTCAATAAATTGGCAAAGTAGTGGTAAGAATCCAAGTACAATGAAGATAGGCTTGCAGAGAGACTTAAAAAAAATATTTATCGATATCAAGATCATTAGCGACTAAACAGATTGATCATTTTCAATCACAATATGAAATTTAGAACCATATTCATTATCAAAAACTGTAAAAAAAAACAAACAACATAAGTACATTAAGTAGTTCCTCTAAATGCTGTTATAAATATTGTTTTCATTAACGAAATCAATAAATCACTTTTGATAACACTTGTCTGCAATAAATTTTTTTCTGCAACAAGAACAAAACATGTTGCTTCTAGATAATCATTTGCCAGTGAATCCGGATCTAATTTCATAATTCCTGTATCAGCCTAGTTTTCATGTGATGATCATTTTTGTAGATGCGTATGTCTCCTTATCTATATGTGTCTGACAAAATGACACGATCTAATAACAACAGATCCGAATAAATAGAATAAAAATTGGAACAACGTAAATGTTAAAAGAAGAAAGATACCTAAAAAGATTTCCTTCCCGATTTCTCGCAATACCTCAGAAACGTACGCATCAGAAGCAGTCGGACGACTTTGTATCACATCAATTGCCTTGATAACGGTTTTCCATTTGAGAAATGTCCTGGTGGAACCGTTCACCATGTTTGTCTCTAATGGCGCCGAGGTTATCCGGGAAGAAGTTCAAATGATCAAACAAAAAATGTAGTTTAATTGACATATTACGTCCGAAACGGTGGTATGATCTCAGTAGTTCACACAAAATATAGCAAAAGTTCTCTGCCTTATGGTTGCCCTAACATTTTTGGACACTTGTGAAAATCGCTTATGTGTTTTTCAACATCTCTCAACAAATCAACGAAATGTTTATCAGACATTAATTTTCTTATTAGCATATCTACACATATTCGTTCCTTTATTTTTCCTTCAGTGATCCTTGGGAACGTCTCTCGCATATAATCTCTTGCATATGAATACACGTGGTATTTTGACTATGCCTTTAAGGGGGCTTTGCGGGGAAAATTTAAAGAAAAATGGGAACCGCCTCTGAGAAAATAAATCTTTAAATATTTTAAAGTTTGCCTATTTTTTCATGCAAAATTATGCAAAAGCCACTCATATATTCGAATAATTGTACATTCATTCAATATCTGTCTACTAACAATTGTTATTGTGTTAAAGAAAAAAATATCTATGGAAAACACCGAATGCGCCAAATTTACCCACTCTGGTCATTCAGCTTTTCCAAGTTATCCGCCTTGCTACATTCAACGGTTTCCTTGAAGAATATGAAGATGTGTAATTTTGGTTTCTGTTTTCGTTTTCATTTTCAGTCTTCAAATGTAGCTGCTACATTCATTGCAGCAAACCAGAAAAAATATGTTAGTTCGAACTCTGCAACAATACAATCATTTACAGCAGATACTATTGGCACACATTCATTGACAAGAACAATTGACATTTGTGAGAGTCCAAGGCTACTGTTTGTCTCGGACATGACTCACCGTAATAACCTCGCGGCACGGGAATGCGATCGGCATTTCTTGCCTACTCTCTTGGTCAAAAATATTGTCCGTCTGTTGCCTTTTGTAGAGCAGATTGGTTTTCTATGTTTCCAATACCCATTTTTGTGTTACATTATCATGACATTAATGTATCTTATGCAATTTAATTGATTGAAATACAAGTGAAAACGTGCTTTCAACGCGAGAAACACGAAATGACCTCAGTCATTCGTTACAGAAATTAAATGTCGCTATTTGCACAGGGTACAGTCGAGTTAGAATTTTTCTGTTTGCAGATATACGCGAAGTTTAATATCACGTTACCCTCTTTAATTATTTCTAAATGTGAATGAAAGACAGAATAAAGAAAAGAAAGAAGAGAAAGAAGTGAAAGAAGAGAAAGAAGAGGAAGAAAAGAAAGAAAAGAAAGAAAAGAAAGAAAAGAAAGAAAAAAGAAAGAAAGAAAAGAAGGAAAAATGAAAGAATACAGGAGTGCCAATGAGTTTCAAGAGAAAGAAGGTAGATAAATAAATGGTAATAGCGATAAAGAAATAAAAAAAATTAAAATTTTTAATTCTAAATTTATTTAATAAATTAAAATAAATAAAAACTTTAAAAAATGAATTGATGAAAGTGAAGAAAATTCGATGAAATAGGAAACATTGATTGATAGATTTTTTTTTTGTTTCTGGGCAGGGCAACAGTAATATACCCCTCGCAGTTGTTATTGTTTTATCCCGGAAGAAGCCTGTGTTTCTCTCCCGCTGAATGCTGAGATCCGGCGTCTACATACACATCAGCTTGCTTAGATTTTCCCTCCAGACACCTCTCCCAGCGGTGCACCATCCCAGCCGGGAAAAGCTCTACGCTCCCTATTGGTCTACCGACATGTGTGATATTATAGTGCATGTAAGTCTAGGTATTTTAAGAAGGAGTAAGTGGGGCAGAACGAGGAAGGAAATATTGAGCTCGGTCCCTGGCCCGTTTCTTAGGGTTCTTCTGCGGCATTCGCTTGGAATTCATTGATCGAAGAAACCATGGAAAACTACGAATCAAAAGATGCAGCTGCTAGAATTGTCCTCCAGAGAGGAAGTGAATTAGACGAATTACATAGCTAGTGTCGAAAATCCTCCACCGACGGGACTCAAACCCTAGGAACCCTTGATAAGACCCGCTCCAGAGACAGAGATAAGGCAGGCTAACTCAGCCGGTGAAAACCAAAGAAGGATGTTAATACGAATATGAAGAGAGAAAGGAAAAAATATTAAGAAAGAGAGGCGAATGCGGACATAAAGAAAGCTTGAGCGAGAAAAGTCAGAGAAAACGTACGAAGTAGAAGGCAAAATTAAAGCTCGCTTTATAAAACCAGCGAAGCAAAAAAAGAGATCGAAGGAAGAGGCCAAAGTGAGCTGCAGCAACACTGGGCAGTGGTGGGCAGATCCGCCCCTCCCCCCGCTGTACTTCCTGCCTCGAGTTCCAGCTGCACGCGCTCACGCCTGTTACGTGCGGGAGGCGGCTGGCGACGGGGAGTAGCGTGTGACATGTGGCATGAAGCATGTGGCACGGAGCGGCGATGGCCGACCGCGCTCTCGGTACGCTGCGCGTTCAACTTACGCCACCCGAGACGGCGAATCCGCGCGGAGGTAGTGGCGGTGGCTGTTGGGACGATGACTGGTTGTTGTAGTGCCTCTGACCGGGAGGTCCTAGGTTAGAGTCCTAGCAGGGGCAAGATTTCTAGTCTACTCTACTTTGTCAGCTAGTCCCTTCAGTCACTGTCTGGAGGAGAATTCTAGAGACCGGCTGCTCTGGTCGGTAGTTTTCCGTGTGTTTTCCGATCAACACCAGGAGAGTACCCTTACAAACGGGCCACGGTCCGGGCGCGATCTTTTCTTCCTCTTCTTTGTCCTTTCCTCACCCCTTACACATATACTTACACTAATATGTTCGGCACTACCACACATGCCGGGAGACTGGTCGGGAGCATAGAGCTTGTCCCGACTGGGATGGTGCCACGCTGGTGGGAGATACATGGTTGGGGGAAACCTCGCTAGCTGGAGGTAGGTCGGCGCCGGATCTCGCCATCCAGTAGAGGAAGATCACCGCCACCTCCCGAGGAAAAAGATGCAATACACTCACGGAACTAATGACCCGAGTAGTTGACGCGCCTAGAATCCGGTCATGAGAGAGGCGTGTGTATTGTTTCGTTAGGCACTCGGAGAAAATCCAAAAAGAACATCCATATTTGTAATGTCCAATGCGCTCAGAATTTGCAACAAAGCTAGGCAGCCGCCACCACGTGAGTATTCATATTTCGTTAGGTACCCAAGAAACTGCGAAAACTCCAAAAAGCAATAAAACAGTTTAGATTTTTAATGCAAAATTGAAATAATTGATTGTGTCACACACAGTGGAGGTCCTTCAAGGGAGAGGCCACCCACCATCAAATATTTGCTATTCTCCTGTAGCGATATTGACCAGCAAGTTTTTTCATGTTCTTTTCTGTAAAGCACTATTGTACAGCATACATGTCAACTACGTTTATACATGTTATTGCAGTGTTCGTGAAGACTGTTAAAATATTTAATGTGTTGCAGTGTTATGAGAGTATTTTAATTCTTAACAATGTTTGTGTCTTAACAATGTTTGTGCTACATTGTGTGAGGTTTTGTCCAGGTTCGCTGCTGCAAGCCTCTCGTTATTACTATTACTATTGTGGTATGATCGCATTGTGGTATTATTTTATTGTAGTATTATTGCTATTGCCGTTTATTCGTCATTATTATCGTTAATCTTATTACAGGAAAGACTAGTAAGGTAGATTCATGTGTGCTGCCAGCCACATTTTTCGAGTCGCCTCTCCCTTGCCTCCAGAACTGTTCTGCCCCTTTCCAAGCGCAGCTGTGGGGTGCCCACGCGATCGCCGACACATTTCACAGACACACACACACACACACACACACACACACATGCACACACAGATACAAACACGTGCACACAGATACACACAGGCAAACACACATTCACACAGACACGCACACACATACACACAGTCACATTCACAGATACATACACACGCACAGACACAGTCACACACACAGACACTTCCACACACACATATACATTCGCTGGCGCGCGCGGTCCCGCGGGCCAGCCCGCGCAGCCCGTGTCTTATCAGCCTGTCGCGGGCGTGCCCCACCCAGCCCCCCCGCCCCTGCCCGCCCTGCCTCCCTCCACGATCGGGATGGCCTGCGCCCCCGCGTGCTGGCAAGGCGGTCGCGGAGTGCGGCCCCGCGGAGCAGTTGCAACGGGCCCGGCGGCGGCCCGTCGACTGCGGCGGCAGCGGCGGCGGAGGCACGCGAGAGGTCGAATGATCAGCGGTGAGTGCTCTCGATCGCGCACAGCACGCGCGCAGTCGCCCTAACGTATTCCCGCGCAGGCGTCGCGCGCAGATGGAGCGCAGATTGCGCGCGTGAAAGCGCTGTCGCGCGCTGCTCGCAGAGAGAGGGACCTGGCGGACGGTTTCATCCGTTGTCTTCCTTCCCGGTGGCATCGTCATAATAATATTGTATTTCTTTCCGACGAGGCTCAGACCACAAGACGAGCTCATTCGCCGCCAAACCACTTAAACATCTTTACATTTACGTGGTGGTAATTGAGATCTTAGGGTGCAAATAGTGATAATTTACATTTCACACACTTCCAGTGCATGAGCACAGAAAGTACCAATGCATTTTCATTGTCATTTCTCCTACACTTCGATTTTTTAAAATTGGTTGATGACATTAGGGTATTGTTACATCTTCTGCCTTATAAAAGGAATAATTTTGACTTGTCAGTACATTTCTGAGGTTACGAGCCCCGTTGAGAAGGACGTTCGCGAATTACTAATTAAAAAGATGTAACAATGACCTAATGCCATCGGCCACTTTAAAAAATTGAAGTATAACTCCAAAAAGCCAATGTGATTATGCAAAAAGCGTGCTTTTCTTTCTCATTCATCAGAAAGGCGTTTTCTATTTCCTAAAATAAAATTTCAATAAACAAAGGACTGATTTTCTGGAATCCTTTATTCGTAGTACCCAATGTCATAAAAGGGTGATCCCATTGTATGTCTATATATATCTTACATCACAAATGAGGCTATGAGAGGCAGAGTGGACTAATCCACATAATTTTTTTTCTCTCTTTTTTTTTTGTTTGTTTGTTTTTCGGGCGGGGGGATAGAAATGCAATATTTGAAAGTAGACCTATTGACTGCACAGTAGACTAAGCGACGTTTTGCAATCGATCGCTATGTGTCAGCACAATACTGCTTTTGTCATCTCTCATTTGACGCATTTCGTTGGAAGCAAAGTGGACTAACTTGACGTTACGTCCACATTCATGATATGGGTACTAATAACTAATATGTTTAAATGGGATGAAACAATCCTATCTAGAGGTCCTCACGAGTTAGGATCATGCCTTTTATATTATATTATATTATATTAAAACTTCCAAATTTCAAACAAACTAAATATGTACTCTTATAATTGCGTGGGTCAGAACCGCAATATTGAACATTCCGTACTATGCAATTACATTTGTGCATCCCCAGATCTGAGAGTGAACGAAATAAATCATACATTTCCAGTAAGCAGCCATTGATAACGTTTCATACCTACATTCCATTCCTCATTACTCTCTCCCGCACTCGTATCTTACTATTGTTAACAGTAATCGAATGTTGAGCAATCCTCTATTAAGCTCAGTCAGTCATCGTCAGTAGTTGTCAATCATTACTTTTATTCATTTGGTCAGAGGTCCCTCTTGCTTTATTGTCTGTTTTGCTGGCTCGTGCTGATAAATTCGAGGTGGATGCAAGAGTGGCGGTTCAGCGGCTTGCGGACCGTGCGAGAAAAGGAAGAATGTGTGTTTCGGTTGTGATATGATGCAAATCTATCTATCGTTCAAAACGAGTTTTCCGCAGCCTCTCAAAAAAGAAAAAATCCTGCTTTGTGTAAAACATCAAGTTGAAGTCTACTTTTTTATTTGTGTACTTATCTGGATTTGGGACGGAATTCTTTCGTAATAAATATAAAAATATTATACAAATATCTATTTCAGAAATGTGAATAAATCCTTCAAATACAGGCACTGACAATCAAACTAAACGAAATACATTTCATTCAAGAAGGTTGCGGTCAGAAAGAATTGAAGGGGGATTCAAGGAGGATGCGGGAGCTGGGCGAACACCCTTGAACCTGGTACATACACGCTTATCTCTATTACATATCAAAACTAAACTTCTTTATCTATAAGTAAAAACTTGGAGAACTCCTAAAGATTATAGAATTAGTCCTAAATATTGTAATGGGAAATCCCATAGGACTTTCCTATATTCTCATACCTAAAGTTACCTTTCATTTTAAACGAAATCGAATTTGAAACCATTTATTTATATATTTATTCATCGATTTATTCATTTATTTAGTAAAATTTAGTCATGAGCACAACGTTTTCAAAACAGACTCTTTTCATTATAAGGTGTTATAAAAATACAAACTTATTTTACACACATATTTTTGAAACAAACTTATATACATCATCTTCATTTGAAGACCTGTTTTAAGTTTTTGGTATTGTATTGTTAACTTTAATTTTTTATTGTAATCTTATCAGTTTTAAATTATTTATCACATTTTAATTATTACGATGTAATTGTTTTTAACTATTTTGTTTTATTTCCTCTTTTACAAATTTGTGGTAAAATAATGTTTGTAAAATTGGTTTATGTAGCACCTGCATAAAATCAAATCACGGCGTGTAATGTTAAAACGCACAGCTCTAGGATTGGCCGTTTGGAGTTACGATGCGGTATGAAGTTATTTTCAGTTCTAAAATTGATTTACAAGAGCGCAATGTTCAGACGGATCCAGCTGGAAAATATTTAATATAATACCTAATTTCATATTGATGAGAATTTTGAGCCTCTTTCTGTGATTTGTACATAATAAATCTTACAAATGGAAAGTATTTCCAACATTTAATTTATGTTAGTTTAGTGAGCTTTGTGTGTACTAGAGCGTCAAAAAAACTCTCCTAAAAATATTATATGAAAATTGTTACATAATAAAAAAATCTTGAATTGTAATGTCAGTACTACCGAAATTTCATAAAAAGAGCTCATTATCGATTCGTTTATTAACTATTTTATTAAATCACATTACAATTAATCTTCAATCATTGAATTTTAATTCAATATTTTAAAGTCTTGTGACACCATCGTATTTCATATTCCAATTACTATAAACTACTTTTCATGTATTATTCGTAAATTAAATACAGAAACGGTTTTGTGTGTATATGCACATTCTTTCCTTTGTTTCAATAAACATGTATACCAAAGCACATTCATATTAACCTAATTTTGTGCACATAATGTGTGCACAGCTAATTTTGTGTACATAATCATCCAGAACATCTGATTATCAATGATCATAAAAAATTATCACGAAATCGATTTTCTGTTGATAAAGACGAGGTGAATACACTTTAGAGGAGCAATATTTAATTTGCAGAATTCGTATATCCACAGTTACATGCACTTAAAGGATTTTTGATTTGTATGAGTGTTAGAGAGTTTATTTTACTGTACCATCTCCTCCTTTTGTTGAATTACTGTTATAGTGACATACGATACGTGATTCAGCGATAAAAATATCGTAGATAATGGGAGAATATCCGATTCAATTTTTTAGAAGAAAAGTAGCCACGTTATTTGTTACTTGCTGTACAGAAGAAAGGTTGTCTCATATTTTGTTTGCTTTGGTATGATAAATTGAACACTATAATCGGGTGAACGTAGTCACACCAATATATTTGCAACTATTGAATGGTAATTTAAATTCCTTGCACATTGTCCATTTTTCCCTTCATCATTTCTATAGGCGGAGTGTAGGAGTACACGGTGCTTCACCAATACCACGTACGCGACAGTAACAAAGTGAAATCTCATTTCTTACGTGGTATAGAGTATTGTCAGTATTTGCCATTTTAGGGTTAGATTAATCCGACCTTTAGCGGTTTTTCCACACCTACTTCCAGTTTTGATATAATATCCACTCGTGTGGGTAAGAGAGACATGTCATGATAATACAGCTATAGAAACTAAGATGATTGCAATGGAAAAGTGTAGCTCTTTATTTGCTCCGGCCAGAAATATAATCCGGGATCGCGCCACGGAAAGCTAGCTAGTCGTCAATGAACCTCTCGAGGGACGTGTTACGTAGTATTTGAACGAATAATTCTTGGCTTTCCTCCCATTCGTTTCGTTCAAGAACCATGAAGTACGGTTAAATCGATAAACTCAAAGAAATGCATTTATTTGCTGATTAAATCCTGCGTGCTTGGATATTTATTATTCACAATCTTGTATTAAACATTAAACGAAAAACTGTATCTATAGTGTACTTCCGCCTAACTCAGCCCTGGTTCTCCCTAGTCTCTACTCCCCGTCCCTCCCCCGTCGCGGCCGACCTCACCCTACTCCATCGCACCTATTTAGCTTCACTCTACCGCTTCCCATCGTACCCAGGCCCGCCTCGCTTTGGATCACCTGGCCCCTCCTCGCCCACTCCGCCCCTCACCGCTTCTCCGTGTTTTTGCAATTGTCGATGCTAACACCATTATTACTATGGCTCGTTGAAAATCGATGTATTGTTGTCTATTTCTGGGAAAATTCCAGTATCAGTTTTAACATAATTTTACCTATTGCGTAATTGCGTTATCTGAATGAAAAAAAATGTGCTTTGAAGAAATTCCATGAACTTAAAAAAAATGCTTAATTTTCTTTGGTGAATTTCTTCAATGTGTAGGTGTGTCCGCAAAAAAACAACAAAACACAACCGTGAAAGAGTGCACACTTAAATTTGCTTTTAAAAGGTAGGAAGAGAGACGGAGTTGTTTTACGAGATCTCATGCAGACATTAATTTTATCTTTTGTTTTGAAGGTTACGTGTGCAAAATTTCATTCAGATCGAAATAAAACTGTAGATTTGAATGAAAAGTCAGTGACCGTTTCTATAAATAATTAATAATTTCAAAACAGTATCAAAAGTTATGGTCTACAATACATTTTTTTCTGTGAGAACCGCATTGAAATCTGCTCAACTGTTCCAGAGATTACTACTCTCTAATGTTATATTTATATAAATTTATTTTTCCCTAGGCTCGAAAAAATCATTCTGTTCTTCAGAGATGAACTGAAACTCTTATAATGCCTGTTACCCACTCTTCCCTCTCATGTTTATTTACCCATACGCTCATACAGTAAATTCGGTCAGACGCCCACGTGTTCGTACGCTCCCTGCACTTAAGAGCTTATGAGCTTACACGTACACCCTCATGTGTTCGTACGCTCATGCCATTACATGCTCATAAGCTTATATTAAGCCCAATTGTTCATATGCTCAAGATCTCATGCCGTAACGCGCTCATGCACTGAAACATTCACATGTTTCTACGTTCAGAAACGTATGCTTTCGTACGTTCACTCGCCTCTCTTACGCACTCACAGTCGCACGCTCGCTCTCTTGTACTCTCAGTAGTTCATGTGCTCTCTTGCTGCACGTACGCTCATATACTCGTACGCTCGCACGCCCGTACTCTCAGAAACCCATTCGCTCACTCGCCGCTCACACACTTGGACGGTCGCACGCTCGTACTCTCAAACACTCACTCGCCGTTCGTACTCTCACACGCTCGAACGCTCGCACGCTTATTTGGTCACACGCTCTTACGGTCACACGCCTACACGCTCACAAGCTCACGTTCATACGCGTACTTGTCACTACTTGCCGATAACAAAAGCCGTATTCGGCTCACTCCCAGCCTAGCATGCGGTGGGCAGCGGGCGGGGCGGCCGCCAGAGAAGGCAGCACGTTGAGGTCGAATAAATGAAAACGCCATAAAGTGCGTGTTAGAAGCAGCAACAGCAGCAGGATGTCACGGCGCGACCTCCAAGATAGCCTACGTATGCCCCGACGCCACGAGGGCACTCTTGCCTAAAAACCGTGCACGAGAGCTTCGTTTCAACAATGCATTTTTGCAATCAACATTATTAGTAGAAATTTTAGTTGTTTATTCAAATTGATTATTGTTGGCTTGCTTTGTTTTGCTTTCATTCAGTAGTAAAGTCTATATGCTAATATTTAACAGACTATTACATTGATTACTTTTTATTCTACAAGCCATCAGTATACTTTTGTTTATATGTGTGTGTTCAGGTTTTTTTGTATGTGTATGGTTGTGTAATTGTTTGCATGTATGTGTGTATATGGTTGTATGTTGTGTGTATGTGTGTGCGTGTATTGTTTTGTTTATGTATGGTTGTTTCGTATATGTTCAATTTTTTGTGAATATACGTTGTGTGCATGTATGTGTATGTGCATGTATGTGTATGTATATATTATGTGTGTGTGTGTGTGATTGTATGTGGTTGTTTGTAGGAATGTATGAGTGAATTTATGTATATATGGTCCACATATACATTTTTCATTTTTTTATTTTTTGTTTACAATACAATAATAATAATAATAATAATAATAATAATAATAATAATAATAATAATTATTATTATTATTATTATTATTATTATTATTATTATAACATTTGGTCAATACATCCAGTTGTGATGCAGTTGCAACACCTTTTATCAGAATTTTGTCAGGTTATATTGCTAATTTAACATGAACTTGTCCGGAAACACATGGTAGTGGGACATGGAGTGGCTGTAGCGCGTGGTTCATTCAATTCAACCAGTCCTCATTCATTTACTTTTAGGCCTTGGCCCGACTCACAATTGTCTCGCGATGGACCCACGTGCTCCAGCAACTCCATGTGGAGTTGGGTGTGGAGGCTTGAAATGAGACGTTACCTGTTTGATTATTCGTAAAGTGTGTACTTCCTATATATTTTTGGTGTTTTACTTATCCTAGTTTAAAAATTTAATATTTATTTTTTTTATTTGTTTTAACTATTGAACAATCAATTTATTGTAATCATATTGTCCTCATGCACTGTTCATTGTTTACACTGTAGCACTGATGAAGAAATTATATATTTCGAAACGTTGACGTAACAAATTGTTTCTCTAACTACATGGACCAATCCCGTGAACCGATTTTAATTCTTTATTCTTCAATGGTCGTGATTGTACAATGGTTGAAAACCGTCATATTCATTTAAATGATAACCTACTCAATGAAAGCATAAAATATAACCCCTCCCATCCGCTAAAATTATTAGTAGATACCACCCTCCCACCACATTCTTTAGGGGCTCCGCACCCAGGCCATTAACTCCTTCCTCCAACCCACAGCCCGGTACTTAAGCTGCTAGGCCCGCCGAACCCCCGTGGTTGTTTTGTGGATTTCAAACAGCAGATAAAGAACGACTCAACATACATGTCATGTTTTCTGATACTAAAAATGTACATGTTTCCAATTTCATTTCTTTTCGTGCATAGATTCACAAAATAAGTGTAATATTAAACGATTTATAACTACGCCCCCTTTTTTTTCTTTCTTTCTTTCATTTGTTAAGATGTTAATTATATTTTTTAAATATATATATATATATATATATATATATATTTATTTATATATATATATATATATTTATAAACCTAAATAAACCTAAAATCAGTCTGTTACGGAATAATAGATTACAAATTCATGACTCATTGAGAATTTATAATATGTAATATTGTATGAGTCATGAATTTGTAATCTATTATTGCGTAACAGAATGATTTAACCCGTTTATATTTTGTCATGTATGCTGATGGCCATCGAAAACTGCTCTTTCATCAAGTAATATTTAGCAAAGTTAGCAAAGAAAACGTCTATAATTATTTCATGCAAAAAGAGTACTTGCATACAGTGTGATCGCATGGAAAACCAAGTGACCGCGACAAAGTGTCATATGTGTTTTAACTTTGTTGATTGATTACTTTGTGTCTCCGCACGCGTCGACTGCTATAGTAATCAGCCCCGTACGTGCATTGCATGTTTTATCACGGGAGGCAGTGATCTTCCCCCAGTAAATTGTGAAATTCGGCCCCGACCTACACGCCGGCTTGTGGGGTTTTCTTCATCCAGGTATCCCCGCCAGCAGGTACCGCGCCAGCCAGGACAAGCTCTGAAGTTCCCGACTACATGCCCGTTATATGTGACAGTATAGGGCAACTGTGTGTAAGGTGATGATAGAACAAGGAAGAGGCACAAATTCGCGCGCGGTCCATGGCCCGTAGGTAATGGTACTGCTCGCGCTCTCGCCTGGTGTTGATCGGAGAAACCACGGTAAACTATCGTTCAGAGGAGCCGGCCGCTAGAATTTTCCTCCAGCCAGCGGCTGAATTCAGACTAGCTAACTAGCTAGTGACGAAAATCCGCCGGGACTCGAACCCTAGGATCTCACAGTCAGAAGAACGGTCAGCAGCATTCTTAGTTTGTATGTAAACAACATTTACGCAATGCAATATGTGTAAGGAATTAAAAAGAGAGTATAATTTATTCAGAAGGAGTTTGTTAGTGATTTCTCAAAATTATTTCATGTGTAACCTCACTTGATTTTTTTTGGCTTAGTATTTTGTTCTATTATATTTTGTACGTAATGATTTTTTATTCATTCTATTATATTTAACTACAATACTGGTTACTCCTGAATAAATATGAACTCCTTAATAATATTTAATAATATAAATATTATTATTTAAACATTACTTGTTCTATTTACGAACCTAAACACATTAAGAACCAAAACAAGATGGTGAACAAAATTTATCACTCGTCCTGTACCGTAAGTGAAATAAGGAAACCCGCTTGAGGGTAAACGATCATCAACCGTGAATGGGAATTGGGTGATTAAAAGAGGTTTAAGCGGTATTTTACAATTTTGCTTTAACATTCTGATACGTTGAAATGCATTTGAATTATATTATTGCAGATATTAAATTTCTCCTTTAGAGTGAAAGGGCCTCTTACGCATTCCTTCAGTAATGCAAAAGGGTAAAGAAAAACAGAGCCAAGAGACAGATTCAGGGAAAAGAAGTCAACAAATAAAAACGAAACGAGAGAAGCTTCCCGCGAATTGTTTTTCATTATAATCAGTTTTTAAAGCCATTTTATAACTTCCGTCGCCATATTCCCTGACGTCTCGGAGAGGTCGTAAATTTACGTTGTAATGACCTATGCGTCGTTGTAACGTTATACACAACGCGACATACGATTGTTATATTCAATAATTTACTTCATACGAACTAAATTTACATAATGTATCTCAATTATTTGGTTATACATGGTTTTGGGTTTCATATATTTATTTTATCAATGGTCAAAGTGAGAAGGAATTAATTGAGGGTATTATTGATACAACTAAAAATAATGTCATTACACACAGTCTATCATCAACACTTTTCATAGCTCTTGAATAAAATATTTTTAATACTTTCACTCGTACACTTCGAATTACTGCGCAGATAATTTTCTATGTGCTTATTTTCTAAACTGCCTTTGACAGTTTTTGATGTTCACGAAAGACTTAAAACATGCGTATTGATTTATATAACTTGACCTGAAATTGAAAACGAATATAAAATAATATTGTTAGAATTCCAAGCATATTTCAATTCTAATTCTAATTTAGAATTCAAAATATTAATTCAGAAATGTATTAAAAATTGAGTGTTTCACAACTACGAAGCAATCCAAAGATTTAAATTCAAAAGATTTTGGGCAAGGTTATCATGACATTCACATGATCTTCGCAGGTGTAAGTACTTGTAAAGTGAAATGCTGTAATATAGAAATACATCTGAAATCAAAATTTTCATCACAGAAAATATTCACAGCCAAAATTTAGACAATCTGCAATGCCTTACACGATCGGTAACTTGATGAGTGTAAAACATCGTGAACTTTGGACCATCTTCGGGGGTCCCATAGAATGCTTATCTCCGTCTCGTTGATAACTAAAATCTCTTGATGATAAGTATGACATAACCCTGTTTTAGCAAGTGACTTGAAGATTTAAATACGACAGGAAGTGAGTTATGCTTATCTCCTAGAGGATGTTTCAAACAAAAAAGATAGACGATGCCATTAATGAATTGGAGCGAAAAAATGGTAATTCGAAGTAAATTACGTATCTGCAGAGTAGTTCTGCAATTAAACTAGCTTCTCGTAAATTCAGTAATACCCAGTCATGATGAGCAAGCATTTCACGTTAACGTATTCTTTTAGTACTAATGGCATCGTTAATATAATTGTTTTGGATTTGAAGCTTCTAGAACAGCTCTACATGATCTGCCTTTGAATTATCCTTGAATGAAATACTTATGTCAACAAAGAACCGTACTGGGGTACATTACAACTTCGTCTGTGCTCCAGTCTCTTATTTATGAATTTTCTGCAAAAGACTATGACTGTACAACAGATGTGCATTATATTTGTGGAAGAGTGATTTTTAATTCCTTTTGAGACAGTTCATCGCTTGAGAACTCCACTACTTGTGACTAGGATAGGACCATGAGCCTAAAGTTTAAGAACGGTCATTTTTCAAGTCAACGGGATTTTTGACACCAGTTTTGGGACAGAGGAAGCTATTTTACGAAACCGTAAGATTACGGAAAAAGTAATACATTATGTTATATACATTTGTTTTATGCAATAATCTGTAATGTGTTATATCTAATACATGTTAATATACTTTATTCTGTCAAATTTATAATTTTATCTAATAAAATTTTTATTTTGATAAGAAAGAACATATTTGCATCGATTAGTATATTATATTTACCAAAATAAAACTTTTAGCATAACGAAATATAAAATATTCGAGGTTAAACAGTCGAACTTCGGTATCACGAAGCGTGTCCGGAGACAAATATTTCTTCGACTTATTTACAATTGAAGATATGAAAATGAAACTTTCTTTAAAAAATATAAACTGTTTTAAATAGGCACGGTTAAATAGTATTGTTAAATCATACAATTGATGTGCATGAGTAGCATTCAAAATATTCATTCAGGTTCAAAATATTGTGAAACAATTTCAAAATATAATAAATGATTTTGAAAGTAACATTAACCTGGTATTACTGAGGTTTTGAATTCAAAAGTTTAGAGACTAAAATATCAGTAATTTTTTCTATTTCTTTTTTGTATTAGTCTTTGTTCCACAACATTTTCTAGTAATTCACTGCACTAAAAATGTCCTCACCAGCTGAAATCTGACCCTGAACATACCGCCGAAAAGTGACTAATCCCCTCAGAGCCTGTTGGGCAGAAGGTGGTTTAGAATCATTACTCCTCTCCTACGTCTCCTTCCACTTTCGAGAACTCGTATTCTGCTACCATCATGGAAACTAAAACTTCTTTGTCTGTAGGATGGTCTGATACGTTGAGTTCTGCATTGACATTAATGAAAACGTTGTAGTCATTTTTGCATGATATCAAATTTGTAAATTCTTGCCAATCGTTAGGGGTAGAAATGCTCATGTTCTCTTCTTCATTAGGCTGCAAGTCACGTTGGCAGAATTTGGCTTTTCGGAAACAGTTTGCGATTGTTTCTGATTACACATCTGACCATGATTTTTGAAGCAACATAATACCGTCAAATAAATTTAAATCCATTACATGCCTGCGTGATTCAAAACTTCTCAGTACTCTTTGAAGACATCCTTTTCTTTAGAAATGTTTCATGGTTTTAACGACACCCTGATCCACAGGATGCAGTTTTGAAGTCATATTTGGTTGGAAGTCAATTTGTCGATCAGCTTTTAAGTTCTCAGCGTATTTTGAATGGGCGGAACAATTGACGACAGAATGAATAATTTTCCTATTCTTTCCCTGGAATTTTTGTTCACATCCCTTAGCCAAGATTAAAAAATAGCTGTCATCCACGTCATGTTATGTTCATATTCTAGGGGAGGAAGGTATTTCTCTTGTGAAAAGCATATAGGCTTTGCTGTTCAACTGATCACCAAGATCTTCCACTCTTCAATTTCTGTCATATTCGTTGAAACTATCACTGCTACCCTATCATTACTTCTCTTATCACCTTTAATATTTTTTACACTTAAACGCTAATGTTTTCTGAGTCAAGCATTGAAAAATAGTCCCGAATCATCAGCATTAAATATCTTTTTGTCTGTAGTTTTCTAACAATCCAGATAGGATATTGCGTTGATAGTTTTGTCTTCCATACACATACTTGCATTCTTGCCAGTTCGAATCTTCCGCATAATTCCATTCAGGTGTTTCAAGTCTTCCAGCCAACCTGTACTAGCTTGAAAAGGCTTATTTTCTAATTATTGAGCTTTTGTTTCTGCATTTTTCTTATTTAATGAACCCTGAATCGGAATGTTCTAGTCCCAAGCACTCTTCACCCACTGTAACAATGCTTCTTCCAAGTACGGGTGAACATTTCATTATTTTTCTTTTCAAAAAGTGATTCCTTCTCTGCGTGACGAATTTTGTGTGTTTTTTTTTAAAATATTTGAAAGCGTACTTGCAGCAATACGTAATTTATTTACAATAGATTTGTTCTTTCACACCTCTTTTTCTACTTCGCAAATTATTTTAAGTTTTTTATTTAAGTAAACGATTTGAGCAAATATTTTTTATATAATTCTATTTTACTTTTAATAAACAATCTACACATATGTGTGTTATTTAATGTGTCGGTGTTCACATTTCTTGTAATTGTAAGAATTTATGTATCGATGTAACGTATACTAATTATTTCGTTGGAATTTCATATTTAGTAGTGATTTTGTTAATTATGATTTGATCGATTGTTTTCTTTGAATTACGTGATTTCCATGTGGAAACATTTATTGCAAAACTAAACTGAAGGAAGTAATTAAACTGAAAAACTGCTCTTTTTCGCAAGATTTGATAAAAAAATAATTATTTAAATCTCCGCATACAATGAATGCGATTACTAACTTTAGAATTATCTTTATATTTTCTACGAAAGTCATATACAATCGTACTATAGTTTGGTGGAGACATTTAGATGCAAAGTAAGAGACTTTTGAGCTTAGGAGGACGTACGATAGAGATATCAAGATAATTTTCAACTGTATACACAATTTCGTCGAGGAGGTACAATCTATATCTTTTCTGACATAAATACAAGAACCACTATAAGTAGGGCCCTTATTTGAATTTTTTGCTCTACTATAATAACCTGCAAGATAAAGTTGGGAATTAGAATAAAGCTATGTTCATTAGAGATAACGTGTACTGAAAAAGAAAAATCAATGTGATTTAGATCGCTTTGAAGATAAACCTATATGAACTCAGTTATATTAAAAGGTATTGAACGTTATGGTGCAGTATACTCGTATGTATCTTTTGCAAATACCTACACGAATGTTTTTCCGCTGCATCTGATTGTAGTTTATTTATAATAATTACTCCAATATTATCCTGCATGAATGACCGAAGTTTGTAACAATTTCCAATAGTGACAGTTTTTGAAGAAATTCGTGCAATAGGCAGAGATGAATTGATACTGGGAATGTGGGAATCGGGTGTATGTTCACAGGAGGAGATAAGAATGTTCGAAGCAGAATAGGTGGAGAAATTAAGAAAGGTGAAACTGATGATCAAGAGTTTTTGGCATGATACTACATGAGATTCGAGTTATAAGTCGTGACGGCTCACTACAGAGTGTATGTTTTCCTGTGAAGGTCATGTGGAAACAATGCTGGATGAAATGTTAATACAATTAAACCATTTTGAGTTGTCTCATTTACGATTACCATATTTTGAAATCTTCAAATAAAAACAAAATAAAAGCAAGGAAACTGGGAAGTTGATATGTGGATGTTTATTGTACCAGCTTTATTAAGCATTTGACCTTCTGACAAGGTAACAGTCCACGTGTAGGAACTGCTAGAGACACGTGTGTTTGTATTATCACTACAGTTTGTTAAAGAAAATAAATACGCGTGTTTTGTGTTGCCATCTGTATTTAGTTTTGAGCATCTCCTTCGAGATACTAGGCAATTGACGCCCTGGCTATCAGATTTTGAATGCTTATATTAGGAGTTCCGCCTGAGCTGGCTCACATGACGATGCGTGACTTGTTTTGAGGCGTCTGTTGCCTCGGCCGCCAAGGGGTCAGGAAAGCAGAGGGACTGTCAATCACAATTGCCTGTGCTCATGGCCGGCGATAGCTTCTCTGTGGCTTGATCGTCTCAATTAAGTGAAACAGGCATATCTGTGTTGAGCTGAACGATTAAGGAGGTTGAAGATGCTATAAAATACGCAAAAATTATCCAAAAACGCAGACTAGTTAAAATGTCTGTAGCATTAAATCACATTTTTTTTATTATTTGTTTTCGTAATAATAATATTAAGTATGAAACATGAAACTTCGGTTATAAAATTAATTACTAAATACTCGAAATTCAAGAATGATGGTGTGATTTTTCAGAAAATAATAGTATTAGAAATATATATATTGTGGTTAAAATTGAGTGCTCCTGGAAACATTCTTTCGGCTCGCACTCCACATGAAATGCTTTGATGGAAACTTATTTTGCATTATTCCATGTGTTTATACCACTATCATCAAAGACTTCCATGTTCACCACCAGAGGTTTAATTCAAATGGATAAGTGTGATTGAAAACGGTACAACGGTCTGTCATACGCATTCATTTGAATACATTTTTTCTGATGCGATCTTGAAATCCTGGTACTGAAGTGACCTTTCATAACAACCACACGTCAATTACAATGTTTGCAAAACGCCGTCGTCTGATTTACAAGTGAAGAAACGTTTCATACAGTGCTAAAATGATTTTCATTTGCGAAGTTACAAATTCTTTTTATGTAGATAGAAACTCGAAAGCGACGAGAGCGGACTCCAAAATGTCCTATTCCTGACGGCCTAAGAAAAAGGGGGTCCCACTTTTATATTTTTATTACAGGTATGTTCAATTTGTTTACTATTTTAGTGGATGTAGTCGAATCAATTAATTCAAAAATAATTCCTTTAAACGATTTTTTTTAAATCACAAAATCATTTAGACGGACTGATAGACAGACAGACAGGCGGGAACGTACCCACAAAACGTGGGATCTAATTACACAATATACTAGAGCAGAGCTTGCCAACTCATGCTCTGTGCGTCTCAATGCCCTGTTATGTCACAAAAATCTGTTCTCGTGTTCGGAACCGACCCGGGAAGTAAAGGTAGTGCCGGACGCGGCGGCGGGAGTACATTGTTCTAATGATGGTACGGAAGGGGGGGGGGGAAAGGTTTGCGGATAATTACGTTTTTGACTGTCAATTGTTATTTAAATGTCTATGATTCAATAAAAATATGAAAAATTTTAAAAATGGGACGTACATTAAGATAAAGTAACAAATATGTAACATGGATCAAAGATGCAAACCAAGTTTGCATTTTTCTGAAATATGTTACTTGTGTCGTTTGTGTGTCTGTTATGATGAAATTACAGTTGCCCATGGTAGCGAATGATGTCTATATTTTATTATCAGTGTACATTACTTCGTACTTGTGTTGTTGTTTGATCTTGTTTCTACGCGTTCCTTGTGATTAAATTTCAATTTTTAATGATTATTTCACTACGTAAAACCATAAACTTTGTTATTTTGATAAATGTTTAATTTTTTTCAATTAAGTGTTCTTTTTCGTTGTTTCCATGTTTTATAAAAGTCAGTTGGTTATCATCGGGCTGGGGAAAATTCCATCTTTGAGGCAACGAATTCTAAACTTTGTCATGATTACGTATTACCAACAACGGAATAATGCAGGCGAGGGGATTAATTTTCCCAGTCAACATTTTATGCTGTAATCGTTTGCAGAGTCTTCCAGTTTGTTCTGGGACAAACATAGTGAACGCTCCTGCAATCTGAACAGAAGTGATGTCATTGCGATTTTTGCGAGGTACCCCGCCTTCAGAGGGGAAAGCGGTAAATGGAGGAAGTAGCGAGGCTCGTGGTGTTTTACGGGCCATGATGTCCTGAGTCCAATACGTTGGAAAGGACTGCCGTAGGTCAATGTCAGTTATTCTTTCACATTCCTGGTTGGTGTGATGCAATGCTTGTTGAGGGTGAGATACATGGGGCTGCCATAAGGACTTCACGAGAACACGGTGAATATGCGCTGAATTCGAGTCCAAAGTCTTAAGTTGTCGCTCATTGTCTCATGGTCTCAAAGTTATGGACAACAGACCGACTCCCACGTCGAAGTATTTATTCTATACAGCATATTATAAAGGTAATAAAGTTGCTAAGGCTAAACAGCTGCCTCGTACCTAAAGGGTCGCGGGTTTCAATTCCACACTGGGCACGGATGTGTCAGTGTGTTCACTAGTGGTCATTATATGACCTCAGAAGTTAAAAAACGAACTTAAATGTGTAAAAAAAATAATCTTTATAGTTTTTACTCGTAAAAATATATTCATTTCCTACATATATTTCTTCACTTAAAGAATGACGATTATGTGGGATGTGTTCTTTTTCTTGTGCACCGCCAAGTCACGATAAAAACAACTAGAAACTTTGCGTTATGACTTTTCAAGAGAGACTGAACCTACCAGGGCTTGGTGAGTGCGTCTTTGAGACTCGAGGCGTCGGTGATGGGAAGGGACGGGGAATGCGGGAGACGGGGAGGGAGGGGGTAGGAAGGGGAGGTGGGACGAGCGCGCGCTCAGCACGTTAGCGCCAGCGGTCATTTGCACCGCCTACTCGTTCGCGCGTTGATGCTAAGCTGGCAGAGCGCTGCGCTCCATTGTCTTCGCATGCCGCCAAATGAGTGCGAACTCCAAGGAGGCAGTTGCGTTCGAGCAAGCTATTTACGCGTTGGCGAAAAGCTGGAGCGTCAAACTTGTGGCCACTCCAGCTTGTTGCTCTAATAATTTGCACGCGGTACGTACACTGTGTCACACCAGCCCAAGGGCGGTTCCAGAGCAGTCATGGGGATTTCAACTCCCTGATGTTTAAGATATGCAGGATTTAAAAAAAAATATATTTTTAGATCATTATAAATTTGCGTCAAAATTATGTATTATTTGTGAATGTATTTACCATTAACATTCACAATATTAACATAGATGCTTTAAATAATAGTATGTTATTTTAAAAGTTGTTTCTGAGATTAAAATCTAAATTTTAGGTATAGGTTAAGTTTGATCGTCTTTAAATTAAAAGCTCCTAATTTTCCAACGTTTCGGATCTTTATTGTTTCCTCCTCAGGCTGTGAGACATATTTGGCAATTGGTTTATATAATGAATTTGTTTCCCATTCATATAGTATATACTCATTTCGTATTCATTCCTACACAAAATTGTACTATATAACTATTTGAATATTAAATATTGTTAAAAAAATTATAAATTTTATATACCAAACTAAACTATAATACCGAATTTGAAACATATGTGAGACAGTAAATATACTCAATTTGTCCACATCAATTCTTTTTTAAATGTTTTATTTTTACATGTGTATATTATTTCTTTTGTTAACCTCTTCCTTGTATTTATTTCTCTATCTACAATTCTGGTTTATGAGAAAACTGAATCGATGGTTGGTATCTTTAGTAAGATTCGCTAGTACACACATGGGCATGTTCTTTGCACTAGCGAAACACACTGCGTGAACTAGAACGGAAGAAAGCAAGCAAGAAAACTCTACTTTTTAGTAAATTTCTTGTTGAAAGCTTCCGCTTGGGTTTTATGTAAATACTCGATAAGAATGTAATGCGAAACATATCTGGGAATTTTTACGGGTAACCTGTATATTTTTTAATAAAAACATGGGATTCAGGAGAGGATTGGCTCCCGGGCCCACTCCTCACTGTTCGGTAAACTTCGTTTTGCCTACCCTCAACGTATGTTCACACGACGCCACTTATGTGATATGCATGGAATAAGAAAATAATACGTCTTCTCAAACTCTTTAGCATTTCATTGATTTCACCACCTATCACAGTTGAATGTTTAACAATTACGTATGAATACGTTTGTGGTTTTGCATTACCTCAAAAATGCTAGCAACATTTTGGTTGTTCTTGATACTGACTGCACCAGTTTAATATTTCTACAATAAAAATTCTTGACTAGCACAAGGAGGGTGTCTGCTAGATATATAGTGATCGCAAGAGCGCGTAGAAGAGCTACAGTAAAAGCGAATACTGATGCGATGGCAAGGGTGAAGACGAAGAGGTCGAGTGAAACGAAAGGCGAAGTTGTGGAGCGTACGGGCGGTTGGGGAAGGGTAGGCTCTAACAATTCATCGTCTCACCATTGCCCTATAAACCCAAATTGAAGGCGCGGGCCCCCTGGGTGGCCGTGCCTAAGACGCGTGCGCAGTGCAGTGCCGTGCCGCGCGCCGGCGTGGGAGACGGTGGGCGGCGGTGGGCGGCGGTAGGCGGTGGTGGGTGGCGGTGGGCGGCGGCGGACGGCGGGGACCGCGGGCGGACGAGGGGCCTGTTGGGACGCGGGGCTAACGAGTGCGCGGCGCGTGAGTCATTTGCGGAATATTAACGAGCGGCCGGAGGACGATGCAATTAGCCGCGCCGCAATCCCTGCCCGCTGCGGGCGGAGCCTCGCCATCACTGCATCCCTGCCGTCTCTTCCAGCCTCTCCTTCGCGCCCCACGCGCCGCCCGGCGCTGTCCCCGCCATCATCACTTCCTAAGATTCGCTTCTTTCGTCATGTTTAATCTTCTTGCTACCCCTGCAGCCAAAGGCTCCAGTTCTGATTATTCAATTAATAAATGTTTTTAACATCCCTCTGAAGAAAATATCCAATTCACACCCTGTCATTTTGTAATTCTGAACGCCAAGTTGATTGGGACGGACTCCGTTGCTTCCAACCATTGCAAATTCCGCGCGCAAGGACGGTTGATTTCGTGCCCCGCATGGTTTGTTTCACTTGGATATATACCACAAACCAATACCTCATATTCGAATATCATTAATTAACACAGATATTAAGCAATATAAGCATTTTCTAATACTTTAGTTATTGTAAATAATGATAATGAGTAAATATACTCGTGTTGCTTTCGTTGTAATAGTCTGTTTGTTGTATATGCTCTTTGTCGAAAATATCTCAGAATCTCGCCTTTATATGAACACCCGTCTTTTGCAAAACTTCGAAACAATCTTTTATGATTCATTTCCGGAGAGAATGTTCTGTAGCGAAATCCCACGCTCCAAAGCTCCCAACACAATGGAGAGAAACGAACACGTATCATAAAAGGTTAGCGACGTCAACTTCTCAGTCGTCTTCGTATCACACTTATCGGACCTTTCAGATGTATTTATGGGAAAAAATGTGAAACGACAGACCCACTTGCTCTGTCTGTGTATCTTCGTCCCTCCCCTGTCTCATGCCGGTGTATGCTAGCTTACACGGCTGATCAAAGTGCAAGAATTGGTGAGTCGGGGAGGAGAGATTTATCTTCTCAACGCACTCGCAACTCTTGGTGGAATTGGGTCCAGAAATTGAGCTTAAGTGGTTACGACCAATGAAATTAAAGCGTCGAACTACGCGTGAAATTCATTTACAAGAAATTACTATAAAAATAAACACTGATTTTATGCATATACTATGTTTATATATGTGTATGCCATGAAAAACGAAAAGTCCGCTTAATGGTAGTAATTTCTCAGGTTGATTCTCAAAGCGCCCAATGAGTTGACCGCTGCAGGTTGAGATATTATGATAGTAATAATGGTATACAAAATAACGTAATATGTAATGAAAATTAAGATAAAGTATATGGTAGAATGATTGGCACAGGAAAGGGTGGACTCAAAAGAAACGTATCGCGAACTCATATTTTTCATCATCAATTCCCCTCGGATTGAATGAAAGTCATGCATTCACGATAAGGGCATTTGCCTCCTGCTAAGGGGGCATATTCTACCTCTCATCATAAATGCATGGCATGCAGGACAGAATTTGATTTTTTCTAATGAATTCGTACTCTTAGTAAAGCACAGACGTTTCGATATGCGGTTTGTTATGTGATAAGTGAAAGGCAAACTACATATTACATAAAATAATTAAATAAAAAAAAATTCACATCTTGCACATTCCTAATTTTCTGTTCTGTTTTACACTCCTGCATATAGCAGGAAAAAAATTTTAAGTATATTTTATGACTACCCTTTTTTCTCTTCTATCCCCTCCATTTTCTCTCAATTGGTAGTCTTCCTCTTCTCCCATTCCAAAAGATGGCTGCCCTCTAGCTGTAAGCAGCATGTTTTGCCGTTTTCACATTTTTTGACCATACCATGTTGTGAACATTTATGGGAGATCCACGTTGCATGGGCAGTAAGTACTTTCTATTTGTATTTATATGATATTATTTGTTTGTTTTTCCACTAAATTCACTGTACACCCTCTTTTTGTGTTCAACTTGTGTTAATGTTTTCATTTCTCCATTTTGCTAGAGATCCACTGAGGATGGGGAAAGTGTTTTCCCGAAAGTTAACTCTGGAAAATTATTAATAAAAATTATTAAAACTTTTGTGAAGATTATTTCCTTTACCAGAAGAAAACCTACCTAGAAAACAAACATCCCACCAAGACGAGCAGAGCAATATATCATTATTAGAGCCCGGAAGTTTGGCAAAACGCCTTTTTGTTATTGTTATTATTTTATGACGTAACAATAGAAATCACTTAATTGTACTACCTCTATTTTTATGATTTTTTCCTTATTTTTCTCTTTTTACTCAACATTTTGCTTTTTTTCCTGCACTTATCGCGATCAACCTGAAACCTGCAAGCCTGGCCAACACAGCCATGTTTTGCCTTTCTGTGGAAGAAGATGATGTGTTAATAATCTAAATGAAAAAGGAAGATGATACCAATCGAGATTTTTGGTTTTTTGATTGATGTCGATAGGCTCTGTTCGCTCACGGGAAATCCCATCCTGGCTTTGAGCAAGGCCACCCTTCCCTTTTGAGGGCAGCCCTCTGTGTATGATAAACTCTTCATGGAGCTGGCGATTACACGGGTGCGAAGAGATAAAAATATAATTCCGTTTTCACTGATCATTATAAGATTGAAAAGGGAGTTCACAATAGCATTTCGAAGAGAGAGTATCGGAAGTGAAACAAATTCGTAGCCATCATACCGCATGATCATGTGAAATCAAGTTTACAAAGAAAAAATCGTTTCTTTATTGTGTTATTGTAAATTTCAGTGTTTGAATAAAAATGTGGCCAATTTTCGTTATTCATTTTTTGCAATCATTCCTTTTAAATGGGGATTTTTCATCGTTTACATGACTCTTTGCATCCCTACTTCAGCTAGAATAAATGCCCCTTTTGATGCGTATTTTAGTAAAAATAAATGACTTTTTGCCTTCCTCTTTTAGATAAAATAATTGCCTGGACTTTCGGGGTCTAACCATATTAAACACAGTAGTCGGACGATCACAATTAATCCGTCGCTAGCATTGCTGTTTGTATAATGATAAGAGACTTAAACCATCCCATCGGGAGGGCGATGAAGCAGAAGGAATGGCGCTTGGCCACTAGACCTAGCCATGGTCTAAATTGAGGCGATAGGTACATGATAAAAACCATCAGGAAGATTTAAGTTTTATCGCTACCGCGTTGGTACGCACTTCCTGCAGGACGTGTCGTGGTGACGGGAGAAAAAACTGGTGACGGAGAGTAAGTTCAAATTAATGGGTAGATTTATTCTACTACTCTAACTCAAATAGACGGAGTGATTGCACTGAAAATGATACCACTTTGAGTGAGATACATGTATGCTTCTGTCTCTCGCAATTAAAGACTTCCTGGAAGATGTATGCGTAATGAAAATAACACGATAAAATATGTATCAAATGGACATGATTGATAGGATTGTCGTAAATTAAACTTTTCAAATAACTGTTTTTCTCACCCTCCAAGTGTGTGACAACTAGGAAAACTAAAGAAAATAATTAAAAATTCTGATTGATTAGTGATTCTGGGTGCGTCAACAGCTAAGGCCTTTAGTACCCTATGTTTAGTGCAGGTTTTCTCCTCGGGAAGTGGGGTTGATCTTTTTTCGCAGTATGGTGAGATCCGGCGTCGAGTTGCCGTCGGCTAGAGGGACTTTCCCCAACCAGGTATCTCCCACCAGCCGGCACCGCCCCAGCCGGGAGCTCTAAGCCGCACAAGAAGCTCTAGGCTCCCGACCGGTCTCCTGGCACGTGATTTTTCGAAGTTTCCTTATCGTTGAGAACTGAATTTTCGAAAATTTCTCTATTTGAACATTATTTCGTCGTTTTCTTGCCATAATAATATTGAAGATAGAGTTTTTCCTACAAGGAAATAATCTGTTCATCAAAATGGGACCTTTCAATACGCTCTTTTTCAATTTTTCGAAAATATGAGTTGCTCTCTATTAATTTTGTGTGAAATAAAGAAAATTTTCAAGAAATACCTAAACAAGATTTAACCAATAACGACTTGAATTTTTTTATTTAAATTTTTCTCTCGTATAGAGAAAAGTACGTTTATATTTTGGCACAGTTCCCATTTTTTGTTGAACTCATTATTTTCGAAAACGGAAAAAGTTAAAATATATTTTGGAATAATTTACAACTGCAATATTGACGATATGATTTTTTAATGAAATGCGTTTTACACAATTAAATTTTAAATAGTAAATGTAAAATTTGTGAATGCTTGAAATAGCAAATAAAAATGTTAAATTTTTTTGAAGCGTCAAGAATGTTGTTTTATCTCCGAGACTGGTGGAGCAGGGGAAACATGAATGGCTTCTTAAATCTAAGAATCTGAGTTACACTCCCAGCGTAGAAAAAAATTTGCTTGCTACTATCACTTTCACAAGTTCAAGTTGTATTATAGTATTGCGTAACCGTTACAAATATTGCGAGGAAAGTTGTGTTGTTATAGCCACTAATTCGTAATACAGAAACTACGAGTTGTCATGTCTGCTTGCTGAGAATAGTACATCCGATCCGAAAAAGCGCCTTTGACGGTTACTCAAGTGATTTCTAATGGTAAATATAGGAGAGGAAATCTGTCATGCAGAAAATTGAAGTGGATCTACTAGAATTGCGAGAGGGTTTGTGAACTCAGCAATAAATAATGGAATGACAGGCTGTTGTAACGACTTAGCTTCCATATTTTGGATTTACTCATTCCTTTAAATATGTACGATTTCTCGCAGGTGTTTCATCAACTACAGAAATGTAAAAGATCATTCAGAGTGCGACAAGGGGACGAGGAGTCGAAAACTTCACTCGTCTCAGGAAACCTATTGTGGTCACAATAAAGATTATAAAACATTAGCACTACATAGCAAAAATAAATTTACTACCTATTCGAAAACACCTACGTTACACTTATTGAATTAGCATCATGGTCGTATTAGTCAGAAACAAAAACAAATCATGTGCCGTCGCGGAACATTCACCGCTAACGCAGGCAGTTGTGCGTCGTGATAATGCTAGTGTAAATTACAGTGTTAAAAATCGACTCAGCTTGAAACTCCTCGGAGAGAGCCTATTGTCCTAAGTGTCCAGTCACGACGTGTTAAGTGGCAGAAGGCAAAACGAAAAAAAGCTCGTATCGTAAAAACGATCGTCTTCTTCAAGCTGTCTTACTGCATTTATATTGCCAGGGAGACATCGTGGTTGTAGAATAAAGATAAATTATTTGTTTTTTGTGAGTCTACAATCAGCATTGCGGAATCGCGCTCGTTTACCTACTTACAAAGCTTCCTTTACACAGTAATGGCAAGCAAAAGTGACAACCATGTTGCTGACAACAAACAATGATTGTGTATGAATTTGACTGTTATAAAAGCGATAATGCAAATATTCGAGACGTGCTTCTAGAAGAAGTTTTGAAATTTCGTTTTGAGCTAATTAATCTCAAATAATTGGGGAACTGCATCACAAAAATGAAGCGAGCATTTGTCTGCCCGCAGTCGAACAGGGGGCGAGCGTCGAAGGGCGGGGCGAGGCGTGGTGGCGGAGGCGTGGGGGCGGGGGCGTGGGCGCGGGCGGACGCGGCGGCGGCGGCGACGGCGGCGGCGGCGAATCGGCGGCTGTAAAGCGCGCAATATCCGGCTTTGGGCCGGCGTGGGCGGGTTGGCAGCTGGTGGTGCTGCAGTGCCTCGCGCTTGTGGCATCGCCTGTGACTGCGCCTGTGGCCGCGGCTGTGACTGTGGCTGCGATCGCTTGGAGTTGGTCAGTCGGCAGGACTTGGCACAGGCCAGCGGACGCGGACGCGGACACGGACACGGACACGGCCGCCGCCGCCGCCGACGTCGTGGTCGAAGTTGCATTCGCTGCTCGAAGTCCACGCTGCGCTTCCGCAGTGGGAACGCCGTCTCCAAACAAGTAAGAGCAAAGATATTCGTCGTAATTTCAGTTTCTACGTTTGAGTGTCAAGTCATCAAAACTCTGGTTTTGACAAGTTTGAAGTTCGCGGTAGATGAAGGTAAATGCTCTTTGGCAAGGAAGTATCCTCCATGGTGAAAGTACTGATCATGTTTTGTTTTTTTCCTTTTGAAATTCCTCTGTCAAATCAAGAAATTACTTTTCACGAATGCAGAGGGCGAGTTGTAATATATATTATTGTGCACTAGAATAGCTGGACAGTAGCTATTATTCATTTTATACTCAAAAAACTACGGGAAGGACAGTTGAACCATAATAAGGATCATAATAAGAACGACGTGAAAATGCTTTGTAGTATATTTACAAGGCTCGTATGTACAAATTGACACATAAAACAAATCCTGTGAATTATCCTAGAATTTCCAAATTATTAGTAATTTTCTATAAGAATTCAGAAAAGGATTGAAAGTCAACGTTAGCTGATATTACATCCCACACATCCACATCGCAACTCATATCCATCTAATATAAAGTGCATCTAATGATGTTTGAATCCCTTACAGATGTGATATATTCTTGGTCTTCACGTGCGCATTGTGCAGTAAGAGCGCGGTATCACGGCGTTCTTTCAGTTGATATGCGTGTGTTTTTAAGTGTAACATACTCTGATCATGTATAATGTTCTTTCTCTATATCTTTGAAATTCACAGTCGATAATAATTATAACGAAACTTCATTGCAATTAGCATATTCCCAGCTGCACTGGTCCGATATCCTTGACGTATTGATGTATCCTTGATGTACATTGCGCACTAATGATGATTTCAACGTCATGATGATGACGACGCTCTATTCTTCAAGCGCGATAGTCAATTTTTCACACTTCATAGACCTAGAGGTCTGTTTTGTAGACGTAGGATGGGACCACCAAATGAATGGTTAGCAAGGTCGGACTCGGCATTTGGCAATTTGGGCATCTGCCAAATGGGCCGGTGTCCCTTGGGGTCGCATCGTTTCTGGGAATGTTTTATTCACATTTTGAAGGGAGTTTGTTCCCTTACCCTTTCTGCCCTCACTTAAACGTGTTTCTCGGTCTGTATCCCGTACACAAACACTCTTGCAGACTCTTTTTGTTTTCCAGTTACAAAATGTGAGGTCCCCAACTCCCAAACTCACACCAAAACGAATGCCAAGCGTACGTTCTTCGTGGAAGATTCGAACCCACGATCATTAATGACACTGAGTCTGTTAATCAATTTTAAGCAAACACTAAAGAATGATGCCTCAGTGTCAAACATTTACTGTATTAATGTGTTCTGTACTTAGCGTGATCTTCAATAAAGACCAAACTTCAAATAAATGAATAAATAGATATAAATTAACATCGCAAATTGCTTACGGCATAAATATAGTTCTCAAGTTCTAACAGGACACTAACTACGAAGCAAATATATTAATTTAAATAAAAAATAATTAATATTAACAGAAAATATGCCTACAAATTATTAATATAAATACATTTTAGACGCATTAACTTTAAATATACTACCTAATACCATTTTAGTGTTCCCCACTGTGATTCTTCAAATGCAACAAAAGTATTATCATAAACTTATATTATAGAGTTATTTTCATTGCTATCAGGACAATGTTGTTCATGCACAGACATCAACATGTAAATTGTTTAAAAAACGTTGACCGCAGAATTCGCGTGCTCATGTTCGACGCAGTGTTCCCGATCAGCGATGAGTCTCACGAGACTAGCCAAAGATGGGGGGGGCAGCTGGGTAACTTGCCCCAGGCCCCGACTTAATGGAAGCCCCGAAATTTCAAAAGAAATGAAAAATGTATTCATCCCTAATCCAAAATTCAACGCAGAAAGTTATATCTGATACTTGAAGAAATTAATTCTGTTCATAAATTGGGGAAGGAGAGACTATTTATTAAACTGAGGTTCCCCATGTATCAACGCCCCCAGGCTTCTGGTTTTCTCTGGGTGCCCCTGCATAAGATCATTGACGCATTGGCCTGATTAATGTTGTCTTAAAGGACCAAACGCGTTTAAACAACTTTGGCGACCCATAAAAGTATGTAATATTAGACTTATGTAATCAAAATGACTGTGAAAATAAACTATAACATTCTCGATTAAGAAATACATTATTGTAGAAAAAAACATAAAAAATACAATGCGTAAAAGATATTTCAAACGCCAACGAAGATAACGTACGTCTCAACCATGCTCCGTTAAGTCACGGAAGTTACGCAGATTGAAATAACGAGGACTGTTTGATAGGTGGTTGTCTGTGAACTCGATACTAATGTCGCCGAACCCCTGACCGATGGGGATAAAAGGCTATGATTTACGACTTGGCATACGATTGATTTATGTTCAAGGAAGATTTCTCCACGTTGAACTTCTGACAAGGACGTGTAACATTGATACACAAGTAATAGGCCTTTAAAAAATTCTTTAATTTTTTAGTGCCATAAAACGTGACATAATGCATTGTTCAATTACTAAAATATGAATAAAATACATTTATTGCAATTTTATTTACTTTCTCATATATGTCTTCAATAAATTATATCAGTAATAAAATAAATAAAATTAATTTTACTTATTTATAAGTAATATATATGTCGTTTAAATTATTGCAAGCCACGAAACACGTGCTTAACCGTGATCATGCATCAATCCCCTCTAGCCAACGTTGACTTTTTTGTTTATGTTGAATTGTGTAAAAGCATGCAAGCAACGTAAATTCCTTGCATCCTGCAATGTTTCGGAAGCCTGCACCGGCGCGTCGTTTCTTAAGTCGCCAGCGCCTGCCAATCCTCGGCCTTCACCATAGGCCTGCTGCAGTCCTTTCCGCATTCTGTACCAGCGGCTTCCGCCTTCAACGTTCCACCAGCGCCACAATTGCATCACTTACTGCTACCCAAGCGCTTGTTTCTGGTTTTCTCGCTTTCTCGGGCCAAGTTTTTGCCAGTTTAATTCTCAAGCAAGTGTTTTCGAGCAAGTGTCGTTTTTCCTTTTTTTATAGCAATTTCTCCGACTATACAATTTCCCATTCTTGTTGTTTGAGTATTCACAGTACTCTTGGAGTCTTTTCTCGAAAATAGGAGAAGAGTAATACAGGCATTCGAGTGTTTAGTCCGCGGAGTCTAGTTTTAAAAATGGGATAAGGACGAGAATGAGAAAGAACGAAAGTGTACAACCCTTGCCCCGTAGAATTCAGTTCCGGCATATGTGTGGAATTGATAGTATCAACAAACAGCGGAGACGAACAACTGCAACAACCGGCCACTAAAAAACTTTTCCCAATTCTTAAATCTTGAGACCATAAAAAGAGTAGTATTATTCACAACTATTAATAAAGAACCGTGGAGTCAGACCGTTCGCAATGGACCATTGGTACTGGGTAACAAATTCAGGTCATGTATATTTTTGGTGAAGGCATATTGAAGGAGGTGAATCTATTCCTACAAAACACATTATCATTAATATCATACCATCATAATTACAATAACTTTCCCACAAACTTTATTCCTCTACGCCTGGTATGCATATAATGCTTAAGAATTTTAAGCTTTCACAATAAAGACGTAAGCATGACTGCCATTCGCACGAATCGTGTCGACCAATACTCTCGCTATTTCAAATTTCCTACTGCCATACATTTTTATTTACTAAAGTGTTGTGTTTGTAAGAAACGACCTTGTTCAAGGACACAAAAATATTTTTACAAGTTCCAACATTCGTACACATGAAACAAAGAATTGCCCAAAGCCTTGTTTTCTTTTTGCCACTAAAGAAATTCGCCTGCAATTCGTGTTGGGGTTTATGTAATGCTCTAGGGAATAGCATGAAAATGCAAACATAGTAAGAACACACACCGAAGGTCGGATTCTACTGTAAGTGATTTACCTTTATTTTCTAAAATACGACTAAATCAATGAATATGCCAATATGGTCAGACGGAAGAGCAGGCTAAATGGTCTGAGCCTCGCCATCAATAAAGACATTTATTTATTTATTTTATTTAATACAATTATGTATAACTAATGCTGAAATATAAGATGCAAAAACTAATCTCTTCACAATAGCGACGAATTTAGTTACGGCCGAAATCGTCCGGCTAGAGTGACGTAATGGTTAGCGTTTCGTATTGTTATACTTATGTTTGCGAGTTAGAAAATGGTCAAAGGCGAATCTACTTTCGGAAGGGATTCGTCTACGCCAGGTATGCATTCGGAAGGGATGTAAAACTGGTTATTCCATGAAACAGATTTGGAGTTTAAAAAAGAAACTCAGACATAAATGTCACCTCTGAGTAAAACACGAAAACAGTTCATTATGTCAGTAATTTCGACCTTCGCAGTTAGGATGCGTGATAGCGATAACCCAACGTCATGTGCAGATATAGCCCGATCATCATTACTATGAAAAAGCCATAATCAATTTCTTGTCTGAAGAGGTCATTAGACTTCTGGCGGTAAAAGACTTCGGCTGTACAAACGTCGCAGGACACCACATCAAACGTGTGTACTGCGGTTGTCGTGCGACACGTCACTTTAAGACCACTGGTGTCTTCCCGTCGTCAGTTTCATTTTCAATTTGAATGTGTTGTACCCACTTAATAAAAACTGTTCATCATGCATGCGCTTGGCATTCACATGACCTCTTCTTGATTAATTCTAAAGTCTGTGCCACAAGCGTCGCTTACGATGTCGTGCACACGGACGTTCTTATGACATGTACATTCAAATCCCTTCGGGTTAAATTTTTATATCAACTCGCCTAATAGAGTGGTTCAGAAATTTGGAGAGTGTAATATTAAAATCAGAGTAATATCAAATCAGTAACATTCTTATTGTTTTAAATATTACAGCCCTAATATGGCACTAGATCTATTATACCAAGATATGTGATATAAGTAAAACGTATGACTGAAGGTGACCAGGTCTCCCAGTTTTCCACAGCGGATTTCGCGATAGAATTTAGATATCTTCTTCACAACACGTCCCTATTCGGAACCCGACCCAGTCTTTCCAGTACAAGAATGGTTTCCGGGCACATGGGATGTGTTGTTCGTAGTATGTTCTATGTTGTGCGCCGAGTATTCAATGTTGCACGTTACTTACGTGCGTAGGAATAGAAAAGGTCAACAGAATAAAAAACGCAATATCGCGTGTGGTCCACGGTCCCTTGTGTTAGACATCCGTACCGAATTATCTGAGGAAATAGCGGTAAACATCTATTCAAAGAGGCAGGCCAATACAATTTTCCCCTAGTCAAGGACTTTATTAGGTCTTTCTTTCATCCTTGTAAGCCGAGGGATGAACTGATGACATATAAGTAATACTAAGTATATAAGTACGAGATAAGGCCAAATATAGTAAGTTCAAATGCCATTGGAGAATAACACATATTATATGACATGGATCCAAGTATATAAAAATCCTCGCACTGGCACTCCGGGCCAAGCGAGACCATCCGTATAGACCAGGTTGTCCAACTTGCAAGACCTCAAGGGCCACATCTAAAACCTTCAATATGATTGCGTCCATATTTACATTACTCGAGCGATCCACACCTGACTTCGCCATATTGGTGATCTCAACAGTTTGCTCGGCTGCTCTGAAACGGGAGGAGAATAAAACCATGCGTGATACCAGGCTATACCGTGCATAACGCAGGGCAACACATTGGATGATTTTGAATTTCTGAACTTACTAGATATAATCTTAAACGTAATGTAAACCTATTTTAACCTCAAGAGGTTGTTGACCCCGACAGGGCACGTACGCTATGCTCGCAACGTGTTCAGCCGAAATGGATGCTAGGGACTTTCACATTTGATGAATAACCTTTCGCGGG
>BOPP01000246.1:168770-250986 GCA_017312745.1 Gryllus bimaculatus
CGCTCGCCCCCCTCCCCCACGCCGCGCCCCGCCCCGCCACGCCCCGGCGCACACGCGCCTCCGCCATCGCGCCAAACGCGGGTTCAATCGCAATGGGAGGATTTAGAATTTTACAGGCAAGCGCCCGAACGTCGGTGAATAGAACCGCCTATACTAAGGTGGTCTAACTGCTGGTCGCGGGATGCATGCAGCCCCACGGCGCATTCATTGTAGCGGCTTCGCGGACCAGCGCGTGTCCTCGGCCGCGGCGGAAGCCAAGGTCGCCGTCCCCGCTGGCGCCGCCGCTCAGCCTCTTTCTTCCTGTTCCTCCTGCCAGGCATCCACTGTTTTTTGTTTACGTCTTTCCACCGGCCGGTCCACGACGATTTCGTCTTTACGGACGTTCAAGAATCAAAGAATGCATGAATGAAGGACGAAAAAATACCACCAAAGAATCAATCGATTGAAGGGGTTGGGACAGTAACAAGATACGCCACACAAGCTACAGGAGGACTCCCACTTTTCGTTAACCTAATATCACGATTCTCGTGGAAAACAATCAAATTAGACAAAGGAGAAACTTTTGCCCAGTGTCTACTTCTTCTCAACTCCGTAATATGAGTGGGGTGTGAAGGTACAATGCACCATGTTCTTCTAGACATCAGCCTCTTGCATCGCTTTCTTTTCCTCCGCGGTAACCACCATCTCGTTCTTCACTGCCCCAGCTTAAAACGCCCCATTGACTCCAATTGATACTCTGCTCCGTATCCATCAGCACCATTTCCGGAAACCGTCTCCGCCTCAGTGAGAGCCACCTTGGCCGATGCGGCTGCCGCTGCGATCGTCGAAATCCTCTCTTCTTCACCATCGCAAACATTCGTGTCACCGTAATTCTATCTCCAATAGCATTGTGTTTCCGCTGTTATCTAAAGCTAGCTGTGCCCAAAAGAATACCAAACTGCAAGAAAAATTAAATCTGTTGAAATAGTAAATCAGTGCCCTATTTTTGAATTTGGGGATATTTTCTAGTTTTCAAACCGTTGGGTTATGCCAGCTTATATACTGATTATCATTGATGAGGCAATGCTAGTCAATGCGACCGCAGCGGGCTTTGGAACAACTTCAGGAACAGATCGCGCCGCCTCTTTGACCATCTGTTTGATCAGTCTGTAACAGAGGTTTCTCTGTCCAAAATCCCGCCACCACCGCGTATCCACAACCGTTTCTGCGGAGCTTTGAGAGTCACCATCACCACTACCAGCTACACACCCTAGTCACACAGCCATGGCCAAACTCCTGTCGGTAATAACTTTGTTTTTTACCGAAATCATCACCGTTGCTGTTGCCACTGCCATGGCCGTAGCAACATAAAAACAAGGCCGCGTTGCTATCGCGACAATATCTGTATTTGACCGCTCTGCCACAGTTATTACCTTGACGCCATGTAATAACTAACACCGCCACAACCATAGTCGGCACTGCCACATCAAAATCAGCACTGTCTCTTTGTAGTCAATACACTCACCCTAACGCCAATCAGAGTCGTTATCACAAGCCTCAAGGACCGTCTCCGCTACTAACATTCTGTCCATCGCCGCCGAGTCACACAAAGTGTCTCCGCAACCGAGTCTACGTCAAAACCACAGCCGCTGCCATACCACCTACTTTGACTACTACCAGAGTCACGTCCATCCCTTCCATGTCACAACCACCGCTACTACGGTCGTAGACTTAACCACTTCCTCGGAAACACTCCTACCACCAACACCACTAGCGAATTACATTCGCCATTACTAGCAACTTTCAACCAATAACACTACCAAATTATCACCATCACCACTACCAATTTAGCTCAGGACATCAACTGATGTCACTGCAGGCCTCTGACCGGGAGGTCGTAGGTCCCAATCTCGACAGTGGTGGCAGGAATTTCGACACTGGCTTGTCAGTTAGGGCGAATTCAGTCGTTGTATGAAGATTTCTAGCGGCCGAGTGCACTGATCATTAGTTTTTTGTCGTTTCTCCTATCAACACCAGGCGAATGCCGGAGAACCCTAACACACAGACAGCACGCGATATATTTCCTTCATCTTCCTTGTCGTATCCTAATCTATGAACACACACCAATATTAACATGCACTACACTATCACACTTGCTATGAGACCGGTCGGTAGATTAGAGCTTGTTCTCTGCTAAGGGCGGTGCCCTGATGGTGGGAGATACCTGGTGGAGAAACCCCCGCTAGCCAACGGTAGGTCGGCATCGGATCTCTCCACCCACGGGGGGCGGAACACCGCCACTTTTCGAGGAAAAACACGCACCACACTTACGGGAAAAATGACCTTAGCCGTTGACGCGCTTCCAATCACTCACAATCAATCAATCAACCACTACCAAATTACAAATATCGCTGCCATATTACTACCGGCGCCACCGGCGCCTCCGCTGAGTCGCGCCGTTCCCTGCAACACAACCACAGTCGCGACCGTTGCGTCAAAACCGCCGTCGCCGCAGTCATTGCGTCACCAACGCCGCTTTGCGCAGCTGCGTCACAGCCCCCGCCTCCGCCACCGCCTCCGCTACGTCACAACCTCCACCTCCGCCTCCGCCTCGCCCTCGCTACTGGCTTTCGCTGTCCACCGCCGCCACCGCCGCCGCCGCAGTCGCAGTCGCCACGAGTCGTGTCCGTGGGCCGCAGGTGCAGACGGCGTCGCTCGCCAGCGGCAACGGCAGCGGGAGCGGGAGCGGGAGCGGAGCGGCGGAGAGGAGCAGAGAGGAGGAGGAGAAGGAAGGCGCCAGAGCAACAGCCGGAGCGGCAGCTGAGGCCACGCGATGTCCGACGCTGACGCCCCGCCCACTGCGCCGCCGCAGTCCGCCGTGGAGTCTGCGACTGCGGCCGCGGCCGGCGACGCCGCTGCACAGGTGAGTCACAACTTCTTTATTCTGATATCTTATTGAGATACTATTGTATTTTATTGTATTTCTTATTGTGAGAGAAGTGCTTGAGCCGTATGGACATATCTGAAAATATAACGTTATTTTTTGGCAGATGACATTACGTCGTTGTTACATCTCCTGCCTTATAAAATGAATATTTTTTATTAATTCGCAAACCTTCTCAGCTCACTCATAAATGTGCTTACCACTGTTAAAAATATTGTCCACATTGTTACCACTGTCATTTTATAAGGCAGACGGTATAAGTGATCGAAGTATGAGTGAACGCATTTGATAGGGGAAGTGATTAACGAGATATGATACAAGTAATGATATAGTAACGGGAAAATGAAACGCTGATGAAAACCTACCGCGAAACCACTTGGTCCACCACACTACACATTATATCGCGGGAAATAGCGGTGTTCATTCCACTCAAGAAGGAGATCCAGTGCTGACCTCACGTCACCTTGCAGGTATCCTATCTCCAACGGGGCACCGCAACAGCCGTGATATTCTCTGAGCTCGCGACATGTGTAGTAAACTTCGCATGGAACGAGCGGGCTTAGAATCGCGGTTCCAGCGAGCGAATGCGAGGAGCTGACCGCTACATCACTAGTCGCCGTGGTGAATAGCGTATTATGAGTGAAGTTCTTAGAGAAATACTTCCACTGCACCTGCGCTAACGTTTTCATTGACAGCTGCCCCCTCAACTATCACCTCTTCCGATGTTCAACGTGCTGTCGCCACGCGTTTACTATCGGTGACAGTTAATGCTATTCGAGTACAACTGCGCCTCTCGCACAAGGCATCATCAATCGCCAGGCATCTTTTGGCCGTTACTTTAACTCCTTGCACCCACTCACCATCTCATCAACTCTTTAATGGGCAAAAAGAGAATGGTGTGTTTAGAACGGGATGCTCCTCCCATACGCTTCACAAAAGAAGCCACACCCTCAAAGGTGTTTGGTACGCGTTACGAATAATACTCTTCGGGTGTCTTGGAATAAATGACAGAAACTTCTAGGGTATGTTAAGGGTTAGAAAATAACTTTTCCCAATGAATATACTTGTATAGTGGAAAGTTGCAAATAATGTAATTATATGCTTTTGCACGAGTGATATTTGCCCATGAATGTTAGGCAAATCACAGATATTCGACGGGGTTAAGACATCCACTGGTGAAATTCACTGGTAAAACCTCTATGACGTGACATGGCGACATCCCATCATCCCCGCTTCATCCAATGCTGTCTTTTGCTCGGGAGCGGGTGCAGGTACGCTTTTGCCTGCGTGAAGGTGCCGGAGTAGGGTTTCGATCACAGACGCAACCTCTGACGCAAAACGTTAAGGAAATTAGAGTTCGACAGGTTTTTCTGAAGACGGTTATGCCGTCTAGGATCTGCCCAAAGACGCCCGATTTTATGTTTGCCTGAATGGGTAAAACTGCCATATATCCTGAGGGTGAGTGTACACCTTGAGAGATGAAAACCTTTTGGACAAACTTTGGTTCCGTAAGCGACATCTACGTATGCTGACGTCATTAATATAGGATTAAAATATCTTGCATTGATTATTCTAAAAAATTTACGATTAATTTTGAATGATCAAACTCAAACAGCGTTAACTCAGCGTGACGTTTCGTAAAGTTAACTAGTGCTGCTACAACGGCACGTACATTCCCGCATTGTTTGTAACGGCTACGCAACATTATACTACATGAACCTGCGAAAGCTTTTCCAGTCATTTTTTTTCTCAGGGCCAGAATTCGAACTCAGGTTCTAGGAGCAGCGTCTCAAGGTCCGTCACCGCTACACCACCACTCGGATGGCCATACGCAGCTTGCTCAACGCGTTTAAATAGGGTTTTTTGAATTATTTCTAACTTATAGAATTTTCAAAAATCCGGAGGCTTCAAAGTAAATGAGAGCTGTGCCATTTCTTTAAGCGCCATTTACAGCATCTGAAAGGTTTTGGCGCTTGTATTGAAGGACGAACGGACGGACGGGCGAACGGACGAACGAACGGACGGACAGATAGACGAACAGGCGGAAGGAAGGCCGAACCAACGGACGGGCGAACCAACGGACGGATGAACCGACGGACGGACGAGCCGACAGACGGACGAACCGACAGACGGACAAACCGACGGGAGGACGAACCGACGGACGGACGAACCGACGGACGGACGAACCGACGGACGAACTGACGGACGGACGAACCGACGGACGGACGAACCGACGGACGGACGAACCGACGGACGGACGAACCGACGAACGGACGAACCGATGGACGGACGAACAAATGATCGCAACGACATTTAACAGACAATCGATTTTTCGCGATCAAGGTCCTACAAGTTCTTGCCTTGTCTACGCAAGGTATTAGAAGTAATTTACTACATAAAGGAACCAGCTTTATCCAGTTTTTCGATACCTGGGCCCGACATCACTAGCTTTTCTGTCGAGAAATCGCTGATTTTCGTCGCCCGTCCGTCATTACATAGGTTACCTTTACTACGTAAAAGTAGTAAGGTGTGGTAGTAAAATGAAGAGCTTAAAAATATGTTGATATTCATATCTTACAATTATTCAAAAATTGCTATATAATCTCTACACGTTTCCCAGCCCTCTAGTTTGTCTCTCTTTAATTTGTATTAAGCTTTAAAAACAAATGGTCTAGTAATAAAATAAAGTTTGTGAAATATTGCATACACTTTTAGACGGTGAAAGGACTCAAATTAATTAATATTTCTTTTTCAATTCGAAGTGGCTTTGGGTATTTTCTTCTGAGACCAGAAGATATAGTATACATTATTTATTGTAATATTATGTATTTTATATTTAATGGGTTCCTCACAAGCTAAACTATTCACGAGACATTAATCTTCAAGGGATATTATAAGCAAATAAAATAATTCTCCATAATATTATTTTAAATTAGAGATCTCAAGATAGTGTTCAGGAAACTTTTGAACTCTACTGGATTTTAACTACGGAGATTATGTAAATAAGATGATTAAAAGGGAAGAATTAAAAGGGCACACAAAGCTAAGTAATTATTTCCATTGGGTGAAACATACAACGTTCAGTACACACAGTCTTCATTATTAATCAGTAGAAATAATGGTTTTCCTCATATTTGGACTCACTTTTCCTTATTATTAAACTTTGCATATATTAATGGAATTGACATACAAAACATGGCATGACCGCAAACAGCGATGTCGGAAATTCCGACGTAGTTGTAATTACAAAGATAAGAGTTCAAATGATTGCAACTGTATACATTCACGGTGTTTCCTGAACCGATTGTTAAGTGTAAATACGAGAGTTGGATGTTTGAATTGTTCAATATTTATGTAGATTCATCAAAATAACAGATTTTTATTTATTGTGGGTAATGATTAATAAAGTAATCAGATATTTTTTCTTACAGATTGTGATGAACGATACTGACTTTTACGAATAAAAGTTTAGTACACTATTTTGCGGATATGCAAACGCTGTTTTTGATACACGCACTTATTTCTAAATACGTATTTTTGTACATCAAGATATTCGGAACCCCGTACCCGATCGTGGCATCAAAATTTAATCTTCTGTATACATGAATAAATCGTTAGACAAAACAATATTGGTTTCTATTCGAAAGTACCACAATATTGACTTGTGGTCTGCAACAGCAAAAATGTTGTTGAACAAAACCACAAAAAAGTATGTTCTAAAAATGAGCTCGCACACGTTTTAAGAACAAATACTCTTAAATACCATTACAATAAATTAAATATTTTAACAAAAAGTGTTCACGAATACTACAATATCATAGTATAGGATCGTTCATCTACAATATCATAGTATGGATAATCATTTCAACAATATTTACATACTTAAGAATATCAAAAAGTTGTTGTTCTATACAGCAGAATGATAATACTAAATATTTAATGACACCGGTCTGATCATGAGAACCTCTCTGCCGAATGACGTCAGCTGTGACATAGGCTGTGACTCACTCAGTACGAGAATTCAGTCGATACGCGCAGTATGAGAACAGGTTGCATAATAAATCAAATATTTGCGTGGATCTCAATTTGGAAATTGTTTCATTGCTTTTCAATTTTCCAGTGTTCCGGATTATCTATCAAAATCATAGACACCTCTCACATGGCCGGATGCTGCATAGTTTACTTTCCATTTCTGGGCTCATTGGAAATAAGTAATATCGATTCTTCCGGCAGAGAAATTTTCAACTCATGTTACAAATATAATAAATTTGGTACCGACCACTTAGCAGTGTCTCGTAAATTAGGAAATAAAAATTGAAAATATATGCAAGAATTTGTACTGAGTACGTATATGCAGTGAATTTGTACTGATAATGTCTATATTATAATATAAAAACACAAGCTAGCCATGAATCCCTTCAAAAGCCAGCGCTCAGTGACAATAATTGCCAGAAAAGAAGTGCGTAAACCTTAAATGTTTTTTGATAATACACTGCAAGGAGTTTGTTGATGTTGTTATTGTTGGAGTTGAAAATAACAACAATAAACTCAATATTAACGTACCTGGAAAATATTTCGTTGGTGTTCAGTTGAGATCATATTAAGGGTACAAACCTTGTTGAGTTCAAATAGGTATTCAAGAATGATTTGATTACGTATCCAATTTACTACATATTTCTAATTTTTTTAAATCATATATTTTTTCGAACATTTTATTTTTTCCGGATTTGATCCCTCGATATGGCAAAAATTGAGCAGTAGCATTTCATTACAATCGTCTAAGTTTCGATAGCTGTGTGCGAAATGTTCTGAGAATACGTCATGCTCGCCACATGTTTTCTTTAACCCAATGCTTGGATAATACATAAAAACATGTCCCAGAACACCTCCAGGTGGTAAAAATCCAATTAATTCGACTCGGAATGCCAAATACTTATATGCATGTACATAATAATTTACAAGGGGTATGTATTTTGTTGATTAGAATTTATATTGAATCCTTGGGGACTAACATTTTTGGTTCAGTATATCAGAGGTTCACTATATCACGTAAGACGAAAGTAAATAGTTTCTTCTCGATGATAGATTTTGTTTTTAGAGATGTTCAGGAAAATATGCAAACACAGCGAATCCGAAATTTATATAACTACATTTAGCCTTAAAAATAATAATTTTGTTACTGATTCCTATATTAAAGTTTTTATTAATACATTTTGCAAATCCTTCCCCAGAGCCCACATTTTCTCGACACCTTATTCTATACTGTTCGTGCACATAATATTTTAGTAGGCACAGTCTTAAAACTCTTCTATGACTTAGGTCTTTCCGGACTTCTATCTTCATTTGTATCCTCTTTGTCATCATACTTGTTTTCTTCTATTCTGGAATAGCGTTTCACGGCATTTACGATGTCCTTGCAAAATGAGATTCCAACAGTTTTCATCTCGCAGCCCGCTTCAATTTAGTCTTTTTGATCGACAGAATTATCACACATGAACTGAAACAATTTCTTTAGTGGTACATTCCCTTTCATTTGCCGCAAATGCTACAAAAAACTCACCAGACCCTCCACTTGCAACCGTTTTGACCTGATTTACACGCTTCTTTTTGACGTACAATTTCAAGAGTTTGCTAAAACTCACGAAACCGTTCGCCAAAATGAAGCGTGTAAATCCGGCCTGTGTCACTGGAATTCGCGGTTCAGAGGCGAAGTAGTTTTTCCTGGAAGTTACATTTCCTGCACTCATTAGAGCCGATGTAGAGTTCATTGTAACCGTATCATCTGGTATGCTTTTGTAACATACGTAGGACGTACTGAATGTATGTGAACAGTAACTTTAGTTCAATATATCCTGGTTCACTGTATCCAGATTCTAGTGAATTTCGGAAAATCAAAAACGGAGGTGGAAGCGATAAGACGAGAGTGAATGAGGTGAAATGTCTCACTACGTTACGCACGTCGTGTGTATATTCGCTCTAGGTACTCGACGTAGTAGTTTGTTTGACTAAGACCCTAATTAGGAATATATATTCGTAAAAATTTCGTTCTAAAACTACACGGTATCATGTTTACTTCTATAACGTCAGTATAATATTACATAGTATTTGGATTTACCGAACAAATCAAATCTATTAAGAAAAAAGTGTTGGTATAACGAAAAGCCGGAAAAGTCAAGGAATTATTGATGGAACGGCTGTGAGCATACAATGGAGTTCATAAAGGATTGCAACAACTTGCATCACAAGGATGGCTTGATCATTGACGCATTCAAAATCTGTACCCAAGTGACCCTGTACAGGTCAACCGGAACATGGGGTAATTCATTGAAACAGTTGACAATATTTAGAGTCGATTACGGTTATAGAGAACTCAGATGTAGTGAACTCTCGGTTATAGTGAACCTCTCACTGGTCTCGTTTCACTTACATTATGAATAAACATAAGATTCAGTTAGAGTGAAACTCGGATATAATGAATGTAGGAAATACGTCCTGGAAATTAATTATTTCCTGGAAAGAATATATCGTCTCAGTGTCAAAATTTCAACACTAGGCAGCTTATAAAAATATCTCCGTCTAAAGGTAATAATTCAGGAAATCACCCCTGAGGTGGAGACAGCGGACCCGAAACGTTTCATTCAGCGATCGCGAACGTTTCATTAATTTCTTTGCCTCTTGCGCCATACCGGTACCGAAAGGATCTCATATGTTATTAGGCGAGTAAAAGGGCCTTCGGAGAGTGAGACTGTCTTCACCCGTGAAAAATACATTGACGGATGTCACTACTGTATTATGATAGAGGTATTAGGCAATGCAGAATCAAGTATGAAGAAACCACGAACTCGAGAAGAATCTAGAAAAATTACCAACGAAAAATGTACGATGCAAACGATTGAAAATAATTTATTTTTTAAGGTCAAATAAAGGTATTGAAATTTTCTTTGGTACTGTTAATATATTTTGCTGCATTTCTATATTATCGAAATTAATCATTGTGGAGAAATTCTATTTCATTTTGACATCAACGGTTAACGCGAACCTCTGATATAGTCAACCGAAATGGTCATTTCTCAGACCATAACCGGAGTCGACTGTATTATTTTTTCAACTTGGCATTGTGGAGTAGGAAAACAGAGCTTAACCGGAACATTTTGTTTCGTTTTTCAATGGGCCCGCAACTCCCCACTGAGTTACCACGCGCGTGGCTCCTGGGTGGGGACACGGGGTACTCGGCGAAGGACAACATCCTTCAATCGGCAAACCCACTAGTAGTTTTATTCTCAAAAACCGCTTTATGCTGTGGGGTTCGCTACTCAGCACGGGGTAAAGCGGGGCCACAGCAGATACCTCACGATTGTGTGAAGTGTCTACAACAGGAGGGCGAGAGCACAACGATCCCAGGGCGACAGCGAAGGTCCACGCTGGCGCCGAATGTGTCGCCCGTTGTGTCGACGAGGCGACGTGCGCCAGAGTGTGGATCTTCTATAGTCGAGGGTGGGCAGACACCCAGCAAGTTTTGTTCCGTAAGCCTCTGTCGCGAAGACGACGGGGCGCGTGGTATACCACCAGCGTGAGGGTTCTGAGCGCCAGGAACGGTGTCGGGCAGAATGACCGTGTAGCGTTGGCGGATACCAACGGAGAATCAAACGCCCTGGTAAGGAAGTTACGGCTCACATATGTATACGTTCTAAATGTGCACTGTACATCAACAAAAGCCATCCTGTCGGTGATTTCCGACACCTACCACGTCACAAAGCAACTCGTTTTCTCAGTGGTCATGAAATGCACGCTTACTATATCTTTCGTGTTTCTTTTAATAATTTTCCTTTGCTTTGGGATAGGTAACAGGAATGTTAAAAGACGGTCTAAATGTTGGAAGAGAACAAGATAATACATAGTGTTACGCAGAATATGAACTATTGAGAAGATTGTTTGAATTGAACTGAAGATACACTGTTTTTGTAAATGTATGAAAGCACTGATTGCGTGTGTGTGCGTCACCTATTTCGGTCTGTGCTCCCATTAATGAATTGCAAGTTATATTGCGGAGATATTCCTCTTCGCATAGAACGTTAGATTCGACGGAGAGCTACAAGTCTGCTTGCGTATTTTCCCTGTGCAGGGGCGCCCCAATATAATGCGTGTAAGTGCAAAGGATTGATTGTGTTTGTGCTTGTGCTTGTGAGGGGTGGCAGTTGTGGGGACAATGATCAGGTTGGAAAGATCGCGCACGGTTCGTGTTCCTTTTGTTAGAGTACTGCTCCGCTATTCGCCTGATATTGATCGAAGAAACCTCTGAACACTACCATTAGAGCAGCCGGCCGCTAGTATCCTCCTGCAGTCAGTAGTTGAAATTGTCCTCGCTATGTAGTTAGTGTCGAAAATCCGCCCAGGATGATAGCATCTCGCCGTCAATGATGCTTCAGAGGCTACGACACTTGTGCCACCGAAGCATTGTAGCTATGCTTCGATTTAAACATGGTGGCGCTCTAAGGTCACGAGCTGGGCGGAGAGGAAGGCTCTGTCATCCAATTAGGAGTTCCAGTACTAAAACTTTAAGTCACAACAAAGCTCCTGATTGGATTTTAATGTCCCTCTCTCCTTCCAGTTTGGGCCTTGAAGCGCCACTAGGTTTAAATAGGAGCATAGCTGGACACCAAATCTAGCATCAGTTTAGTGTAAGAAACTAGATTGTGAATGGACTAATGGCAAACTGATGGATTGGTTAATGACTGACATATATCACGTACAGTCCAAACTGGCATCAGCTTCCTCGTGAACGTTGTTGAAGCAGTACAATGCTATTTTAATAATATTATTTACAAAAACTGATTTAGCTCATTTTCAGTTAGATTATTTTTCTGAGTAATATTTTCCGGGGATGTATATTGTGTCTCGTGGGTGTTATTTCCTGACTGTTTGAAGCCTCTTGCCTCTCTTCACTTTCCCATCATTACAATTGGATCCCACAATTTTGCCAGTCGCCACTGTATACACACCCGCAACACGCACTCGAAGTTTGATTTGACCTCACAATTTTCTTAATGAAGTATTAACGCCTTGTCCCAACGACGCGGCGTCTCCTGGACAGCAAGTAGTTAAAGAGACATTCCTTTTGCAGTAGGTGTTAATATACAAATACGCTATCGCTTATCTCCCAACAATGCGAGGCCCCACAAGACAGGATATACATGAACGATGATGAACTACTGCCATGCACTGCACGAAGTAGTTTGGATACATTCTTAGCACAGAGGGAAAGTAGATCTTGTTTTTTCGTTGTGTGTTCATTTGAAACATCATCCCACAGATGTCCTTCAAATAATTTTTCTACTACAATTTAATGGTAAACAGCATTGTAAATAATCATCAGAAGAACGCCTAAAAATAAGCCAACGTACGCCGTTCTTTAAGATATCCAAGAATCTCTTGCAGTACCATAATGTAAATTTCACAAGTTGTCATAATATGAAACGATGTCTTAATAATATAGTATGTTGGTAAAGAAGATTCTCACTCTCCTCTTAATGAAACACAACATATTCCATAATAATGTGTGATTACACGAAATATTTTCTAATATGTTTTGGTCCCAAGTGTAACAAACAGCGCCCACAAGCTTCCATACACTTCCTTCTCACAGTTCTTCATGAAAGACTCTCTCACTGTTGCTTTTAACGGGCCAGCCGGTCACGCACACACACGCTCGCTCACACACACACACACACACACGCACACATACACACACACACTGCCTGTCGTTGACTCGGCACGCGGTGCGTTAGGCTATGCTTGCCGCAGCGCGATGAAACATTGAAACGGCTGTGTCAGATCTCCGCAACCCCTCAATATTTTTAATTTACCCACGTAATTAGTAGAACCGTAATTGTGATGAAATTAAATATCTCAATGGCAGTTGCACTCTTCGTGTCGATTTTGAATCTCCTTATTATTTACATATTTTTATTCATTTGTTTCGTGTGAAAACTTCAAAGAACTGTACGAGAAGAAACTGTAATTCAAATACTATAATATTATAATAAAATGTATGTAAAAACGTTATTTAAATGGCAAGATTTTCTCTTCATTAAGACTATTTCCACGAGATCATAACATGTTCGCCTTGTAATTAAAGAAAATAAATTCTGAGCCGAGTTGAACGCGGTGGTTGTGTCACGTCTGTCTATCGTGTAAACGTTAGGCTTCGGCTATTCTCGTGGCGCCAGAAGGCAAGTGAAAGGAAATTTGTGAAGGTTTCAAAACAAATGAAAGAGGTTGAAATGGAAATGTCATTGACTATAGTTATACTTCCGCAGTTATGGATTTTCTTCACTTGTCTATAGGTATATTCTAGAATGAAAGATTTCTTGGAACGCAATTCAAAACTCCATTGCTTTAGCACATCAATTTTTAAAGTATGCATTTAGTACATAAATGAAATTCAATAATTTGGAGATATTATGATGTTGAATGATACAATTATTGATACTTTACAATAAATAATTACGTATTCGATAGGAACCCAAAATTTTATTTTTTTTAATTGTTCTGGCCCTTCTGGTTTTACTGCTGCATATCAAGCTGCAAGTTTGAAGAGTGGAATAATGTGTACTAAGATGAGAAAATACTAATCTATTTTTAAAAGTGTCTTTGAGCAAATATTAACAACCGTATTATAATTGACAGGAGCACTTGCGCAATAATTCATCTTGAAATATGAATCAGATGTAAGTTTGTTTTTCGTATTAGACAACTGCACAGCCCTCACGGTCAAGGCCTGCTTGAGCAGAGAATTATTAATACTTCGTTAATGAAGTGATAGGATAATAATGAAGGACGATCACAAATACATCCATCCCCGAGCCGGGATTAGAACCTGAGATTCTTCGATCCGATATCGCCATGACACTACTGCCTAAGCGGTCTGCCTGGATTGTCACATATAAGTTACTTAGGAATCACCACTTTCAAGGGTTTATGTCTCATGTGTTACGTTACAATCACGTTTCTGGGCGCATGTGAAATATATCAGAGCAATGTAGAAAAGACAAGGATTAGTAACGGCATAGTTTTCTTCTCAGCGACAAATTCCTGGAAAGGAATCAATATGCCATATATTTCATTTAAGATCGATATTAACAAAGGGAATGAAAAAACAATTATTATTTAGAACACTTGATCTCATCAAACGAAACCAAACACACAACGAATAAATTTGTCAATTTCAGGCGTAAATATAATTACAGCCTGATGTATTTTCAAAATCAGTAAATAAAATGCAAAAACGAAATGGAAAAGGAGATATATAGAATAAAAAAACACATAGACAGGGAAACTGAGCTACAACAGCACATACATTTTTACCACATTATTTGTAATGGTGACGCAATATATACCATAAAAAATTTGAAAAATTGTATCCAACCAACAAAAATGTTTTCTTCTCGCTGGATTCCGAATTCAGTTTTCTGGACTTAACACGCCATTCACGTTACCACAACACCTCCAGCCAATAGTAGCCAAAGATATATTGTTGTTGTTGTTGTTATTATTATTATTATTATTATTATTATTATTATTATTATTATTATTACTAGAAGCCATACACACTTCCAAAAACCAGTAGTACAGTAGGTGTAAAAAATTCGAATTTTTACCCGATCGTTCATGGTCGGAGTCTGAAAGAAAGGATCTCTTCAATGTATTAAAATTGGACACAATATATAAAAAAATCATGATACACTCTGCAGTTCTAAAATGACAATAATACTAACAGTCTTCCGAGAATATCCATTCTCGATCCATACTTAAATAAAGCGAACTGAAATGGATACGATCCAATTCAAAGAGAAAAAATGTCATATGGCCTCCGCTTTACTACATCAATACATTTACATCATCCATCCAGTCGTAAACATCTTATGAAAGCTTTATGAACGGGATTACAAAACAAGTGAGGGAAAAACGAGAATATACGAAGCTATTCACAGTTTGAAACATGAAAGAGCAAAATAAATTGTTATCTCTGCACCATAAATCTGCTATTTATGATTGGAGAATTCTTCTCAATTCCACGAACCACTCGACGAGAGATTAATATGGACAGTGGGACCGCAAATACGATTTCCTCAAACTATCTCTTCCTCAAGTATTATATCTTTCCTAAAGTATGCACAAAACAGTGGAGTATTCATCGGTTTGACTCACGAGTTATCACCGTACGATTTTAGCAAGGCCATATGTGACGAATACCCTGGCGCCTCTTGGATCGTTAATTTAAAATTATCAAACAACTCAACTCTGACAAAGCTTGGGTTTAAAGGTGATGATCCATGCTGAAGTATACATTTTTTGGAAAACAAATTCTGAAAGTTTCGTGATTTTACGTTAGGTCCTCGTAGATGCAGGATCCGCACGACCCTCTGTCCGCACCGCCCAAAAAATATCTTGCCATTCAAGTTCTTTTCTGAAAACGTATTTTAAAAACACGTTTTTATCTTTCAACACTTCGTATGAATTAGACTGGTCTACAAAAAAAATAACTTTTTTGCTGACGGACCGAATGACGCTGACGGACAGAACTACTCTCACGGACAGAACGACGCTGACGGACCGAACGACGCTGACGGACAGAACGACGCTGACGGACAGAACGACGCTGACGGACCGAACGACGCTGACGGACAGAATGACGCTGACGGACCGAACGACGCTGACGGACCGAACGACGCTGACGGACCGAACGACGGACAGTAAGACGATGTTTAAATCGGACATTTTCTAGACCCATCGACGTTTTCAAACCCTCGGCATCCAATGCGCAGGAGGGCGGCGTGATCCCGATCCCGTCGTCGCCGCGGCCGGCCGTGCCGCCCACCGAGGACTTCCTGCTGCACGCGCTGCGCGCCAGCGGCGAGGAGGGCGCCATGGCGCGGCTGGCGGCGCTGGAGGTGGAGCCCGCGGGCGGCGTCGGCGACAACTTCCTAGGCGAGCTGTGGCGCGCGCGCGTCACGCTGGAAGACGCGGCCGGCGCCCGCCGCACGCGCTGCCTCGTCGTCAAGCGGCAGCCCACAGGTAGGGGCCGTGGCCTCCGGGAGACGACGGGAGAGACGGGTTGCGAATTAGGGAGGATTTTAATTGACTGGGACTGGGAGAGGTGGCTCAGGGCATCAAATGATGTCACTGCAGTGCCTGTAACCGGCAGGTTCTAGGTTAGATCCCCGTTGGTGGTAGGATTCTCGACACTGATTCGTCAGCTAAGTCGAATTCAGTCGCAGTTTGGAGGAAGATTCTTGCGGCCGGCTGCTCTGTGTTCCGTGGTGTCTTCGATCACCACCAGGTGAATGCCGGAGCAATATTCTAACAAATAGGCCACGGACAGCGCACGATCTTTGCTTCCTCTTCCTTGTCCCATCCCCTTACTTACACACACTTACACTTGCTACATTACCACACACACCGACGGTAGGTCGACGCCCCATCACACTTTGCAGCGGATAAGATCAACGCCTCCTCCCGAAAGAAAACATGAACCGTACTTACGGGACTAATGGCCTTAGCTCTTGACTAATCCAGAATCACTAATAAGCAATCAATCATTGATTGATTGATTGGTGGTTCCGGGCGCGTCAACTGCTGAGGTCATTAGTCCCGTTTGCATTGTTCATATTTTTATCGCAGTAGATAGGGGTAATCTTTCTCCGCTGGACGTCGAGATCCGGCGACGTGCGGGCTTTTCTCCCACTCTAAGCTCTCTACTGTTCTCCCGACATGTGATAGTGTAGTGATTGTAAGTGTGTAGGGTGAGTATGGGACAAGGACGAGGAAGGAAAGATCGCGCACGGTCCGTGACCCGTTTTTTAAAGCACAGCTATCGCATTCGCCAGGCATTGCTCGGAAAACTTCGGAGATTACTGAACTGTCAGTCGCTAGAATTCTCTTCCGACAATGGATGAACTCGACCTGTACTTGGGTTTTTAATTCTTGGCCCGAGAGGACCTATCTTCACGATGGAATATCTCACGGTATTTCGCGTCTCTCTCGGTCGCGCCGCTAGATGTTGCATGATCGCGGCCTATCAAGCAGTGCTGGCAATCATGCGGCATCTAGCGGCACTATCGAGAAAGACGTAAAATGCCATGTGATATTCCATCGTGAAGACAGACCCTCACGCGCCAAGACATAAAAACCAAAGTATAGCTATGTAGTTTGTCCGCCATCGTCAAGACTCGAACCCTAGACTTTCCCGGTTAGAAACGCTGCAGTGACATCAATTGATGAGTCACCTAAGCCGATGAGAATTATTGAGGAATAGCCCGACTCCATCCCCCAGTCAGTTATCCTCAGCCCTGCTTCTCCGCTAATCGCATTTCACTTTTAGATGCCTAAGGAGGCATAGCCTGACTGCATTCATTTTTGTTCATCAGTGATTCGGAAGGAATGAAAAAGTTGTGTTAAGTTTCTCATCATAAGTAGCGCAAATATATGTTCTCCAACCAGTCCAGAGAAAACCTCGAATACAAGTGCACACGTTGGAATCTTCAGAATTGTGGGTGGTAAGTCAGCGGTGAGAGATAATGTTCGTGATAGTTTTGATTCCACAGACTTTTAAAAGTAGATTTGTACGTTGGCAGTGCCCTAAAATGGCGAGGAAATATTTCTTAAAAGCAGACAGAAATGGATTAATCCTTCAATCGATCAATATAATACCAAGCAGACTACGGTAATTAATCCTTACATTAAGGGTGAAACGGAGCAGGTTGCAGTCGAGCTATTCCTTTTTGGGGAGGTAGGAGCAATGCTTAGGAAAAGTTGACAGCGGGATGCAGTCACCAATTAGGGCATATCCCGATTGAATGTCGCGGTCAACTTTTTCTACGGCTTTTACTTACCTTCTAAAAAGGCAAAAGCCAATCGCATCCCGTTCAGATTTTCTCATTAAATTAAGGAATATATAGCCCGGGTGTCACTTCATTCAAGATAGCTCTTTTGCTTTCATGTATTTATGGAACATAAAAGAGATAAAGCACAAACTCTCGTTTTAATGATGTTCATTTTGTATACCTGTATTATTGTAATTGTCATAGAGTGATGTTCGTTAAGCTTGTTATGTTGTAACTGAACTGTAGCAAATGTTCTTAATTTGTTGAAACAAATTTATACGTATACCGTGGGCTGCTCCAAGGAGAAAGTGAAAGGGGGTCGTTTCTCCCCTTAAAATATGCAGAGTTAAAATCAATATATTTTAGTCAGATTTCGTACACAGTTACGAATATACTGCCATTTCCACCTAATCGAGGTTTTCTCTCGACAGTTTCCCCTGCCAATTACACCATCCCTGTGTCTTCCTTTATACCGTATCCTCTTTATCACCAACCCATCTAAATCATTCTTGAACTCGTGATATGGTTCTCATACTTCTTAACTGACATCATTATTACGTAGTATGTAGACAAATGTATCATATTGAATTATTTCTCTAGTAGATTGGTAAAATTGTGCTTGCTATCGCACAGGAGACGAACGCGAAGTGTACCTGCGGGAGGCCAGGCTGTTCGAGGTGGAGGCGGCCGCCTACACGTCGGCGCTGCCGGCCATGCTGCGCCTGCTGCGGGGCGCGTACGGAGAGACTTTCCGCCCGTTCTGGCCGCACTTCGTGTACGCGTCGCTGGATCGCACCGAGCTGGTGAGTGAATACGCTGTCTGCCGGGTTTGTTTGACTGGAAATTTGTTTGACCCGGAAATACTAATCAATGACTAGTGTGGCGTCATACGGGTGTAATGGAAAACAGACGAGAGTGGTTTGTAAAACAGTAGATTTATTAACAATCTAGACCGTAGTCTCAATTTAACAGCTACACTGCTCACAATAAAGTAAATAAATAGACCCACTACAAGGAGAGACAATTTAAGAACGGCTACCACACCGCAACATACCACCGACATTCCCTGTATGAAGCCACTCTACTTTGAGACCATCTACGCGTCTCTCAAGTCACGACAATGAATTGCTGGCCCCTCGCCCTAGTTCACCTACACGCACAGACACGCGCTCCACCTGTCGCCGACGCCGCTAGCACAAGAAGACTGGGGCATTGTTCTCCTGGCCTTTATATAGGCCCTATGGCTCTACCCGCCGCCCCATTGCCTCCTCCCCAAAGCCGCTCTGGGCCCGGTACGTCCACGGAAAGTCCCAGTGCGTCATCACTCCGCCCTTTGTTCAACATCCGGCGGTTTGAGCGAGGATCGACGCTACAATAGTTACTAGTTAGGACGGGATGTACTCCTCCGCGAAAGATGGAGATGATGGGAGGAAATATCGTGAGCGATCCGTAGTCCGACGCTTCGGAGCGTCACCGAGTGAGTGCTGCTCCGGCATTCCCCTGGAATTGATCAGGTAAACAATGAAAACCACTAGCAGAGCAGTTCTGCTAGTTCGTTTTTGCTAGTTCGCTGAGAGCAGATCTGCTAGTTTGTTTCCAACAGGTGCCACAAACTCATCGATGATAAAACTCACCATTTAAGTTTATGCTACCTTGACGGGATGGAACTACTGATAAACTCGAGCGGTAAGGGGACTCGGATTACATTTCTACATCTTCCTCCTACAAAAAATTGCAGAATGACACAAAAAGTATTACAAATTCCTAATATGTAAAATTACTGCATTTAAAGTAGAACAATCTAGACTTCTCTATAGATTGAATGTATTAGATCCGAGTGCCTAAGCAGTTCTTATCTGTACTTTACATTCTTTTTCCTGTAAGAATTTTGTGTCAACTCCAGTACGTCACTTTATTCTGTCAATAACTAAAAACTGCGTCTTCATTTGTCTTCTTTTGTGCGTCTTAGTGTGCAATATAAGGCAGTTATCACGGCTTGACTTGAAATATTCTACTTTGTATGTTTGAGCTTGCCTTACGCTTCAAGATGCAAGTTTGTATAGTTTTCTCCACTCCTGAAGCTTATCAACCTTCGCGATAAAATCTTTCAAATGTTTAGAAAATATTGTTTCAAATGTTTAGAAGAAATGGTACGCTACTGAATAATTCAAGAGGTAAATAATTTCAGAGGTATACAAGAAATAATGTTTATAGTCTATATACATTATTTAATGATTAAATCACGCGTGTGCGTACATGATACGCACTGAACTCAAAAAGGCGCGTAAAACACGTTTACATTAAAACAAGTTTACGAACGTCCACATTACCTGTGTTATCACTTAATAACGAGCTCTTGAACCAAAGACTGGACACAATGTATGTAGTTCAGAAGAACGAAATTCCTACCAGAAGATGTCATAGCTTTCGGAGGAAAAGTATGACTTCCTGTATTGTGAGCTTTGCAGAATCTCTGGTTTCCAGTTCAGCTTTGGCGTTTATTGTAAAAACAAAATGCGTGAAACGTGACCACTGGAAGGCCAGTTAAAAGAAATATTATGTTTCTGTCGTGAAATAACACCGCTTGTAACTGAAGAGAATAATATCCAAGGCCCTCAATTCATTACTTAATTACAGCGTTGGATAACAAGAAATGTAGTGCATAAAATACCTGCTTGTCACCACCCACCTAAAGTGGGAATCCCTTTTCCTTTTCACTATCTTTCGGACACCTCCTCTTAGAGGGCTGTCCAGTTTGCGTGTGATTCTGTTGTTGATGGCGAATAGCAATTTGTCCATGTGGTTTCAAGAATTCTACACTCTATTGCTCGCTTGCGGGAGAGGTAGGTGATTGGTTGGTATTACACGTCTGATCGACGTTTTAGAATTGACAGTGACATTTTTATACAAGCTGCAACGCAACATCAATTCTTCTATCAGTAGTTCTTTGTCAGACAAGAGTGTTCTGGAAAAGAGACGACACACAATTGACAAATATTTTTACTTGGAGAAAGAATTAACGAGTATTGAAGAAATTGTCACTGTTACCTCTTTCCAAAGGAAATTAATTTCCTTACGAATTTCGTGTTTTTTACTCAGCTTTCTGCATTAGCTTGTGATGACAATGCGAGCAGGCGTCTGAGGTATAAAATCGGTGACTACCTAGTATTGCGACAATTGCAATTTTACGCGGGGCTGCCCAGGAGCTGGTGCGATATTTCGGTGACGCTCCGAACAGGAAACAGCTGACAAACTACGTCAAGAAACTTTGTATGAAAGAAATGAGTATTTGGTCAACAGAGAAGAAATTCGAGAACTTTTTGGGGAAAATTAAGACTCCGAAGCGCCAAGTTTGAAATGTGTAATCCTTTCCTCTGAAACGCCTTCAAAGAACATCAAAATGCCCTGCTAAAATCCAAGGCGCCAAATTTGAAGTAATTTGGCGGTCAATGTGCCAACACCTATTGTGCAAATCTAATGTGTATTCGGAATGTAAGACTTCGGAGTAGAATACGCAGTGCAAGCGTCGGAATGCGTGACGGATTGGCAACTTCAACTCATAGCGTTCCAGTATTGTTCGCAGCCGTATGTTCGGAACGAATCGCACGCACGTCGCCTGCGAGATGGGTTCTTTTCAGTCTCGTATTTTTGCTCTTTGCTGAAAGACGCTGAGGGTTTTTGCACGTACTGTTCACAGCTGTGCTGTCGTATCGAATTGGTCGCCGTGGGTGCTGATGGTCTTTTGAACCTCTGGTTTATGTCGCACCCCCGCTCGATAGAGGAGGGAGGTAAAGGATTGGTTATGGTCTTTTTTTATGGATGGGCACGTGCCCCCTTGTTCGCATTCTGGTGGTTTTGAGGGATGGACGTTCCGACAGATTTATTGCCCCTTACTCGTCACACGTGGAACCGTTTACGGCGTCGCCTCCGTGCAACCCCATTTCCTCTACCAATCGTAGTGCACGTTGCAACATCATGTAGCAGTGCTATTGCTTCTTTCACTCAATATTTTTTGTGTATTAGAATGATTAAAAATATTTTTTATTATTCGAATTTGGTACTACAGTGTGAATTAAAGGTTATGTAAATAAATGGTATCTGTTGTTAAGTATATTTTTGTTTAATGCATATTCCTAGCTTAAGCGCAAATTTTAGCTATTTTAAGTGCATATATTGTCAACTTTAAGTGCATGTTTTTAACTTTTTTAGTTCATGACGTTCCGGGGTCTAGTAATTACTTCCAGGAGAAAGATGTATGTCCTCTTATGGGGCAGACACGGAACGCTAGAAGCGCCATCTTGTGGCAAAAGTTGTAAGTTGTCGGTGACCGCAATTGTATTCCACCGTTTATGTTGGTGTATTTGAGCGAATCTGTGCGTAGAAAAAAAAACGACTATGAGTGAACCCACGAATGAAAAAAAATGAGCGTGCGATTTAAGACCTATTTTGAGTAATCGTTTTTCACTTACTCTGATAATTTTCAGAAAAATGCATCTGCCCATACACTAATTTACAATTTAATTTAATTTTAAAGTGTTTAATGTTACATGTCAGAACTTCATAGTGAATTTTATTGTTTATTTGAAGATCGCACAATTCTTTTACCCATTCTTTTAATATGTTTCCTCTGTTTTCTCTCAAGCCTTTCTTCTCGATTTTTTTAACAACGTAATCCTATTTTTACCACCCTACTTGGCATAACATCTTCCAAAAAACGTGCTGAAGAAATGTGAACAACATTGTCACATTTGTAAAGTAAGTGAATTCGACTTTTTGTAGCAGATGGAAAAATGCTTTCGATTCGCGAACATTGAGGTACATCTCCAAATGGACGTTAACAGGTCGATTCCAAATCATTGGTTTATCTTTCTAAGAACCAGGGGTGGTGACCTGGAAGGGGGGCAGCTAGGGCAACGTGCCCCAAGTCCCGACGTAAGATGGGCCCTTAATTTTTTTCATTTAATTGATATAAAGCGAGTATTAATCTTTAATCTAAATTTATTGCTACAAGTTATTTCTGATGCATGGAGTAATGCATTTTGTTTATGAATTGGGGGAGGAGGGAATTTTTGTGTTTGAAAGGAGTTGTCCTCGATGATCAGCTGCCCAATGCCCTCTTTGGTCACCTCTGCAACAGCAATCACTATTTAATATGTAATACCAAATTATACGAAGACCAAAATAAACATACAGAAAAATTATGTTTTGTGTTTGCAAAGCTAAATATATTATTTATAGGTAATCATTTAATTAAAATAATTGAAATATTTCTTCAGAAAGATAAAAATATTACGTCATTAAACTATTTTTATTTCATAAAAAACCAATGTGACTAAAGTACACATTCCCTTAGTACTATATCAGAAAACATTGAGCATAGGTAAATGAATTGCTAGTTTATATGTTGCTTGTTTAGTGCTATGTGCAGCAGGAGATTTTCGCAAAACATCAGAAATTCTGCTGATGTTAACGTCTTAAATTTCCTTATCACCATTCACGTGAAAACTCCCAACTAGTTTTTCCTATATTTCTATTTAAAATTTTTGTCGGAATATTACACCAAACGATTTGAAACCGTATGCAGATAGTATTAATATGATTTCCAAATTAATATATTGCATAGTATTCTCGTTTTACTCTGTATATGTAGCAACACAAGCTTAAACTTTTATCAGCAGATTATTTTGGACTGCTGCCGCTAGAGCGCCCTATCGTCGAAAAAAATCAACTTGTCTGCCCCATTGTAGTCGTGGCAAACACTGATACTTTACTCGTCTTAGACTAATCTAATATTTACTCTTTGAACAAATTCATCACATTTTATCATTGTTAGATTTTTGATATGTTCAGCTTATCAATAAGTAAACATTCCAGCTCAGCCTGAGGTATTGAGAAGCAAAAGATGATAAAGCTTACGAAGTAATATGACGTTTCAACATTTTATTTGTACACGTGTAGCGGCATTTTAATGCAAACGAAATTTTCAAATTAATAATTCCAGTTTTTTTTCAACACAGTTTATTTTACACAAAGCGGTATCCCCGAGAGTGTAGTAAGAGTCTAGTAAGTCTTATAAACTGTTTCATCAATATTGAATTGAATTGAATTGTATTGTATTGAATTGAATTGAATTAATGCCTTATTTTAGGTGGCGAGACTCAATAGGCTTCATTACTTAAAAACATTAACTAGTATATTCTAATTGTCCTTTACCTAAGTATGCTTTTTGTTTCCAGGATGATGCACAGGATAAGTTATTTCAAGCGTAAAAAATAAATATCATGATCATCTTGATATTACAAATACATAATTCCCTTACAGTTTTGTCCTTTAGAGGCACGGAGACCAGTAGAAAGCATTCTTCGTAATTTTGAAATTTCGTCAACGTATATCTTGTCGGAAAGTTGTGCACGTTCCCGTCTCTGAACTGTTCCAAATCCTTGTTTGGAAGTGTCTCAGAGGCGTGAATGTTAATCGGTGAGGTACTAGAACCTCAATATCTCAATTCACTGTAAGAAATATTTGTCAGATTTCGCTTTGAGTTCTGCATGGGTACCGTGAAATATGAAGCTCCCTACTGCCTTAGCGATCTCGGCCACCGGCTCATCTTTGTGTGCACAAACAATATGAAAGTTCATAGAATTCGACGTATGAATGTCATACAATTTTAGATCGTACAAAGACAACTGCGCACTTAAAAATTCGTGAGCAAAAGCATCATCTCCTAAAATATTTGCCACAAAATGTGTGTGATATTATTCATTGAACCGACGCAAGATTGTTTCATATAAAAAAATTATTAAACAGGCTTTCGGCCAACATACCAAATCTAATACAATATGCTACTCGATTTTCCAATTTGTAAATAACAAATATTTAATAGCACGCGCGACCTTTTCTTTGGAGCGTTGCTGTCGTGTGGCGCTAGCAGTGTCGGAGCAGTGATGAACTACAGTACTGGTAGCATTTAAGCAAATCTGATAGTTCAGTGAGCTGTTGCCACACATTACTACGTACATGGCACCATCTTCATGACCTATAAATTTCAAAACATTAACACTTATCGACAAGCAATGACCCGTCTTGTTATCATGATCATAACCTTCACCATACCCAACCATAATCGCCTCCCCTACTTCCCCTAGATGAGCGGCGACGCTGAATCCTGGCTCTGAGAAAGAAAACAAATTCTCGCAAGCCGATTGCTTCAGAGGACCTCACGTAACGTACCCCAGCACGTGGCGAGAGAACTGTCAGAGACGCTTATACGCAGCCGGTAATGTAAGTCGGCGCTGTACGAGAGTAGGTGGATCAACGCAAACAAGGCCTTAGTGAAGCAATGCCTCATCGCAACACGGATTCGTGAGAACGAAGGGAATGAAGTAGTTTCTTCACACGTTTGGGCGAATCGTAAGCTATGCTATCAACCTACATAACAGTACGAATCAACAGAACCTCACTTGCCAAAAAGGGGTTACCGGATCCGCTCGACAACGAATTGACAGCGACCCGCGCGTGTTGCAGGTGATGGAGGACATGTCGACGCTGGACTTCCAGCTGGCGGACCGCAAGGTGGGGCTGGACCTGGACCAGAGCAAGGCCGTGGTGAAGCACATGGCGCTGCTGCACGCGGCCTCCATGGCCATGTACTCGCAGAACCAGCCGGCCGTCTTCCCGTTCCTCGAGTCGCTGTTCCGCGACACCACGCGCCAGTTCCTCGAGACGTACCTGCGCGCGGGCGTGCGCCAGCTGGCGCTGCAGCTGCGCGAGTGGCCCGAGTGGGAGCGCTACGCGGAGAAGTACGCACGTCGCGCGCACTGCGGGTGTACTTTTTTCAACTTTCCCCCCGCCAGTAACCCTGGCGAGGCGGGAGTTTATTTCCTTCTTGGGGTACAACATACACCGCAGCTCTATGGCTTATGCGGCAAAAAAGGGGGCAGAACTTACTTACTAACTTATTTCTAACTTAACCTATGGATGAAGCCGGCACTTTGGCCGGCAACCTAAGATTAGCACATGACTTTGTATTTTACTACATGCTTATTTGTTTTAGTTTTCTTGGATTTTTTTCCATTCACACGCACATTCACACGCTCATTCACACTATGTTCTATTGACACTTGACACACGCACTTTCACTCGACACTATGTACATCCTAGACACTATTTACACTATGTGCGCAACGGCGCCGACTTTGCTCCAAGCGTCCGTGGCGGCTAGGCACAATGTGCCCTGGCAATTGTTACGGGCGGGGCCTCACTCGTCCCGCTGGGAGCCTCACGCCGCTGCTCGCAGAGTTCTGCGAGAAGCTGCGGCGGGTGTACTTGCTCTAGAGCTTACTAGTGGCCCGCGCTACGCGAAGCACGCACGTCGCGCGCACTTCGGGTCTACTTGCTCTGGAGGTTACTAGTGACTCGCGGCAACGAATATGCTGCTGGACTAAACGGCGCAAAATAGGTTTCCAAGAAGTAGTACGCTCACTAATCAACAACAACAACTAATAAAATGCTCTCGTGTTACACTGAAATAAATTGTTTAAGAAAGACATTCGTTACAAATACTGTAATAACGTGTGGAAATCAGTAATACAGATGCTTCAGGATCGTTTCCCATATTTTCTTGCCCATATCCAAAAATCAACAAAGAAACAAAAAAGAGGAGTGTGTGTGTGTGTGTGTGTGTGTGTGTGTGTGTGTGTGTGTGTGCGTGCGCGCGCGCGTGAAAGGGACAGAGAAGAGAGGGGAGAGAAGGCGAGAGAGACGGTTGAACAGATGAGTCGAGAGGTGAGATAGAGAGGAAAAGAGAAGAGTCTGAAAAAAGAGAGGGAGCAGAGAAAAAGGGTCGGGAGGTAGAGAGAGAGGGTAGAGGAGAGGATTGTGGGAGAGGGAAAGAGAGGGATGGGCAGATATGTAGGTACAGAGACGGAGTGAGGAGGAGAGAGAGGTAGCGGGGAAGGGAGATGGGGAGGGGGAGGGGGAGGTAGGGAGGGAAAGGGGAGTGTCATGGAAGAGTCGGTAGCGAATGCCGAAGGCAAGGGGGGCATGAGGTAGAGGGACTCAAGAGGGAGGTGCGCAATATTCAGGAGTCAGTTTCTGCAAGACGTTACCCTAATCTCATTCGAGATGTGTTTACTAACGGTCTTCTGTGAATCTACGTCTTCTTTCTGCGTAATTGACAAATTAACTGCAAAAAAGTTGTATAATAATGAAGATTATTTAGTTTAGTTTCTGTATTAAAATATAAGTTTTTCTCTCATCTTGGAACACATAAAGCGTTACTTGCTGAAAAGGTAGGGATTCTATGGATGAATTATTCAGTCGTATACTTTCTTTGGTTCTTCAAAATAGCAGTTTCTTTTGTAGACTACATGACAGCACATAAATAAATGATACAATGATAAAAACTGATAACGGATGAACGGAGAGACGAACGAAAGAACGAACGAACGAACTGATGGACGGGTGAAGAGACGGACAGACCTATGAACAAGACGGTCGGACAGACAAGACGGACGAACGGACGAACGGACGAACGGACGAACAGACGAAGGGACGAACGGACGAACGGACGAACGGACGAACGGACGGACGGACGAACGGACGAACGGACGAACATACGAACGGACGGAGGGACGGACGGACGGAGGGACGGACAGACAGACAGGTAGGCAGGAAAGTCACCTGGGAAAAACACTGATTTGGATCAAGAGCCCACAAAATTTGATTTCTGATTACACTAGTATTCAAGATAGTAATTGGCTACATAACGGAGCAAGTAAATGAATTTTTCGGTTTACGAAGCCCCCAAAACCCGTTTCTCTGTCAAAAACGCCACTCTTTTCTTCATCAGTACATATAATTCCACATCGACGAAGCAGCCGCGAGAAAGTAAAAGTGTACGAACGCGTGCGCAGGGTGTCTGCGCTGGAGGACAAGTGCTGGGACATGATCACGGCGGCGGTGGCCCGCGACGACGTCAGCTTCAACGTGCTGAACCACGGAGACCTGTGGGTGAACAACGTGCTCTTCCGGAAGGGCGACGGGCCCTCGTCGCTCGACCTGGAGGTGGCGCTCATCGACTGGCAGAACGCCGTGTGGACGTCCCCTGCGCTCGACCTGCTCTACTTCCTCTACACCAGCCCCGCCGACGAGGTGAGGGGAATTTCTTCTTTTATTTTATGTTATGTTCCTTTTTAATGAAGAGCAGTTAGTATGAGTTGTGGATTTTCAGTAATAGTACTAATTCATCATGTAACGAGTTATGGTAGAATATGCATTCTTTTGTAGTGTTACTACGATTCGAAAGCGGAGGTGCTTCTCAAGGTTAAAGAGTGAACAACATAACAATAGAAACTCTAGCATTATTTAAAATGCCTTATAACAAGCAAGGAAACACAATATACATGTGGAAGGAGGATACCCTTTCATTTGCAAAACTAATTGTATCGTTAGTGTGAGGTGCTATCATCGCAATTTCACCTCTGTAGGGTATGATATACACGATGGAGTAAGATCAACCGACAAATCTGTTGGACTATGGTCTTTTACGGCAAATTTAAGAAAGAAAAGCTTAAGATTAACTTTTTTTCATTGTTACAGATCATTTTTTATAGATATGTGTGTCTAGACTTTCAATATTTTGGCCCTGAAGTTTACTTTACGTGCCTGAAAAAAGTCTCTTAAATAGTGCAAATACGTTATATAATTACTGCAATAATTATTAAAATAAATTAAATGTTTTAATAAATACCGTCTTCATTAATACTGAAATAACCTAGGAGGCTGTAAATAAATACAATGTACATTAATCGTAAGCTTTCACGGCCATAGTGAAAGAAATTTATAACAAATATAGTGTACATATTTTCTGAAATTCATAGTTACATATTTCAAAATAAACAGCAGTCCAAATATTTTGGATGTAGAAACGGTAATTACACTTTTTGTATTTTGGCGATGATTATGGACGAATTCACAAATAATATTCCATTTTAAAACCATCGATCGAGGAAATATATCATTTATAACAAATGACATTTCAGTTTGTAGATATGAACTCAGAGTTTACAGTTAATTTGATATGAAAATGTGTGAAAAATATTTTTACTATGACAAACACAATTATTCTTTGGCAATAAAATATGCATTCAAATAATTCATTAGAATGCATGCACGTCCCCGATACAAAATATTACATACAAGAGAGGTGATATGCATTTCGTTGCTTAAGAGGACGTGCAGATTGTGCTCTGCTCCCTAACGTAATATAAAGATTTTACTTTTTTTACTATAAATAAATATTATTCAAATATTTTTATTTCAATAAAATTTTAGAAAATTAACATGAATTCAGATACCTCTTTCTACAAAACTTCTATGTGATGCAGAAATTAAATAAACGTTTTTGTAAAAATGTTCGTTTTTGTGTAATTTTAATGGAGAATATCCAAGTGTTATTTGTTATGTACAATGAGCGTGGAGAAATTGGGATCTCGTGACGTTAAAGAGATGGCTAATATCAGAAATTTGAAAATATTTTCATCGAATATAGGTTTTTTTCTGTTTGCTTACACATCCAATAGCCGTCGAATTGACGGCTTCTTATTCTGTACAGCCGTGCGCTCTAAACAAGTCTTGTTTGTTTTATCTTATCAAACTTACTGGAACTATGCTTGCTGCCCATCATGGAAAGCATTTCCTGTAGAGTTCGACTTATCTAAAGTTATAGTTGTTTTTTCATAATTTCTAGGTTCATGATCATTTGATATGGGAATCACATCTTTGAAACAAAACAATACCTTGGCAATTATCTTAAGATAAAGTTCAATAGACGAGTGAGAATCTTTCACAAAAATATCCTGTCTTTTCCTTGAGTATTACACCGAAAAAGGCGGCTCTTACATTTGCTGCTTTACGTTTTACGAACCACTCTCCAGAGATCTGTATTTTTCCGGAATATCTTGGATTACGCAAGGAGGATATTCTTGAGTCATATGACAACATTTTCGATGGCTCTTCGGAAGGAGAATACTTCTATTTTATCGAAAATCGTTAGCAGGTGCGCATACCATCAAGCCTACAAAAATGCTCGGATACTCGTCAGCATTCAAGGAAATATAACCAGTGATAATGTCCAGTATGGCTTTGAAACAATTTTGGATTTTAAAAGAAAATTCAGTGAGTATCTTTGACATGGTGGCATGGATATATGGCTTACAATATTATTGTAGAAGATGGACGATGCGTTTATTTTCCAACGCTAGTGAATTTGGTAGCAATTAATGCGTTGATCACAGACGGACGGACGGATGGACAGACAGAACAGATAGGGACGTTATACCATCAATCGATGTTTGGGGATCAAGGATCTACAAATCATGGATTCTGATTACACTACGAGTAAGTAATTTACCGCATATAGCTAAAATAATTAACTACTTTTCCGACAATGAGGGTGTATCTGTCGAAAAATGGCCGATTCCCGCCGCACGATTACAATACTTTCTGTTTACTACTTACGTAGTAATGTGTGGTGAAAGAACGAAGTGACAAACTAAGACAGCTACAGGAAAAAGTGACAAAACATGTATGATCTTAGCGTCTAGGCAACAATATGTCTGGACTGTTCATGTAACATTTGCGACTTAAGTATTGGGTGCCATCAATATGCTTTTTTTCTCTAGAGTTGTATAAATTATTTCCGATCCATCTGTACAACTTATCTGGCTCTTATGTATCAAAAACTAATTGTCAAAAATTAAATATTATCGAAAAGTGTTGTAAAACTTTGTGAAATATAATTTTTGATCCCATTTCGTAGTTATTCTAGAAACAATATTAGAATTTTTGGTTTAAAATTACTATGATGCACCTGGACGTAAATCAGGACATCTGGGTTTGAATCTCGATGGTGATGACTAGTGCTTGAACTAGCCATCACCTTGTGTTATTATTTTCTGGTATCACATTTGGTCTCGCTTCTGTTGTAAAATAAGCTTGATTTGGGACAACAGTTGCAGGATAATGTCTAAAAATAAAATGTGAGCTATTATTCAGATATAACTTGTAGTACCATAATTGTACCAAAGATCGAAAACTGAACGGGTTAATATTATTGTCTCTTAGCGTTTATGAATATATATTTTGAAAGTATGATCGGACAATACAATTAAGGACTGGCATGACAAATAAACAAACGAAACAACGGAGTACATCAGTTGTTATTTTCTTTATTCATTATGACCCTAGTATAAAGGAACTAGTGGGGCTACAGAATGGCACGAAGTGTCCCTTAGTTTTCTATTTCCTTTGGTTTCGGCTGGCCACTCAGACTTGCCCCATACTATTGTCAGCTGCCATCTATTGCCGCCCAAAGTACAGTCTTTTAATTCTTAATTTTTCGGTTTCCCAGTAGTAGGACGGAAATATTATTTTTAGAAAATTAAATAACAGTAAAACCTCGTTCTAAATGGCAATTTTCTTTTCAAAATTTGGAGCCGTTTTTAAAAAACTGACGTTTAAACGCTGCTGTAAATTCGGAATTTGAAGCACTTTTTCACAGAAAGTTTTTGTGTTTTCCAAAAACTTCGAAGTAATTTGAAGTTCATTAATTCACAATTACAATAGTGATTACAAATTGCTGGAAATGTGCAGAATAATGGCGTGAGAGATCTTCAAAGAAACTACATTAGTGAAACTTTTGAAAAAAAAACGAAATGAACTTAACGTCATATTAAAGAGTACAATTACTACTATCCGTTCGAAAAGCTCGAAGAAAAAAATTGAAGCATTTTGGCATTAGAGCATTTCTGAAAATGCGGAATTTTGAGCTTGTCACAGAAAATTGTTGATTTTTTGAGAAATTTTATTTAAGCTTAAAGAAAGAACTGGAGCCGTTTTTTGAGAAATTTTGTTTTGGTTATTTTTTAAAAATTGCACATATTGCTCGCAATATTGCGCAATAACAACTAAAATTTTCAAAAAAGTGCACATGACCTTAATGAAAGAACTCACTATGGAGAACAAATTATATGGAAACATCTCTATCTTCAATTTTGTAGTTATATTAAGACGCCCGAAAATTTGAAATTTTCGAAAATTCCGAGTTAAACCTGAAAATTGAACATACTCCATCTTTATAAGTGTCTTTTACTCTATTCCTACAAGAAATTTAAAGAAAAAAATTGGAGCCATATTTGCGACAAACTTTTTGTTTTCCAAAAGTTGTTGTTTTTTGTGTGTTGTTGTTTGTGTGTTTTCCGTGTTGAGTAGACAGACAGTCGGACGTTTTGAAAAGAACTACTTTTCCACTGCCAGGGGGCCCCAAAACGTGTATTTCCGTTGAAATCTCGAAATCGATATTCCGTAGCATTACATGACTTTCCTTACACTACGTATAATACTCTGTATGTACGTACGTATGCGGGAAAGTAAAAAGTTTGTGATCTCCTTGTTATATGGTGATGAATGTGAAAAACACATATATATTAGCAGATGCATGAACATAAGTTTAGCATAATGCCGCTGTTCTAATATTGTTAAGCAATTCTGTTAGGTAGGAACTGAACTTGACAGCGGTTGCCCATGTACGGGCATTGCACACAGCTCAACATTTTAACTCGTAGTAGCTGACGAGATTCAGTTTTCCCAAATGTGACATTGCAACTCGAAGGAAATAGACTATACTTCGATTTTTCTATAGTGGCCGATGACATTAGGTCATCGTTACACCTCCTGCCTTACAAAATTAATCTTTGTAATAAATCCACGAACGTTCTTCTGAAGGGAGCTCATGGCCTCAGAAATGTGCTTCTCACTGTTAAAAATATTCATTTTAAAAGGTACTAGGTGTAACAATGAACGGACATCATCTGCCACTATAGAAAAATTGAAGTACAGGCGAGGGAGAGTAACACGACTTTTATTACAATTCTGACGCAACAAAAGAAATATAGTAAATTGAGCGTGACGACACATTATCTGTTAATTTATTAATTTACTTTCTTCTTTCAAGGTTGTTCAAGGAGACGGCTATTGGCATGTTCCGCACCCGTATTATCGACCTAGTCTTCCTTCCAAGACTTCTCCCGGTGTGAGTCGAGTTTTATGTTTCTTTTGATCAGGCAGCCATGAGCATCTCCTGAGCGTGACTCAGTTCTCCGCAAGATGTCGGACTCAATAAATAATACCTTGAATGCTACAGGTGATATGTTGTTAGATCGGGACATTACCGGGGACTTTTCAATTTTGTCGGGTTCCTTTAAAAGCCACAAGCGTGACATAATGACGCTCCTGACTCACGAAAATCTATCGCCACCAGCCGGAATTAAACCCATTGCCGGTTTGGAAACCGGTGTGCTCAGCCTCTTACCACTGTGAACGGAGCGTCAGCACTGAACTTTCACATCGTCTTCATTGGCATTAAGCGGAGTACACACACTGTGCGAGCAGCAAACGAGATTCATCGCTCTCGTTTATGAAGTTGGAAGTTCTGCGACCTGAGCGCGCCACCAGCGTTTGACGTTCAGTGCGGAACAAAAATTAAAGAGAATGCATCTTCGGTGTGTCCCCAGCTCTATTGTTTCCGTTTACTTCGACTACGCCTGCACACGTATAGAAAATCATTCTAAAGCCATAAGCAACAACTCTTTCGTCTTTAAATCTTTACATCTTAAAGATGTTTAATAATGTTTTTGTAATAATAATAATAATAATAATAATAATAATAATAATAATAATAATAATAATAATAATAATAATTAGTCTAAGAATTTTTGATCGTTAGATATACATTTATGTTCAGCGTTTCAAATACAACCTGGGAACGTAACTGTTCCAAGTCTATGATTTTTACGATCTCAACCCAAATTCTGTGGTTTTGATCATTACCGAGTTAAATCTGATATCGAGTTCTGTTTACAGAGCCCTTCTAAAATATGCTGTTGTTGTAATGCTTCCCTGAATCACGTTTGGTCTGACCAATAGTGAGAGTGCACCGAGAGCGTGTTGAGAGTGGTGAAAACGTGTCGAGAGTGTCTTGAGATAATGCTGAAAGTGCTGTGAAATAAGTCAGAGTTGATGACAACATGATGAGAGTGTTGTGAGAGAGAGTTTAGAATGTACTGAGAGCGTACTATAAGATTATTAGGTGTGTACTGAGCACGTATTAGTAGCGTTCTGAGTAATTATTGAGACTATTTCGAGTTCTGTAGTAATACTTAACGTCATAAGGACGGCAATGTTACAGTATGAGTGAGATGTTTCCAGCCGAGGCGACGACAGGAGCCGAGGTTGAAATTTCTAACGAGTAATCTAACACTTTCGTCCGTGTTTCGTAACAGTTTTTTTCAGTCTATCTCACATTTACCACTTATTTTTATTTTTATTTCATATTGCAAATTTCACGGTGTAAGAGTGCCAAAAAAAAGAATTACCCACGGCCCCAGAGCCCCCTGAAATCTTGATGTCTGTGAAACCATTGCAGTCAGGGCCGGCGGACGAGATGGGTACCATGGAAGGGGGGAACTAATTCACTACATTGATTGACGCGTTGACTGATTTCAATTCAAAAATGTTGAATAAACTACATATTTTACACCGTTATTATATTTTTTCTTTCAGAAATCTAAACTACATGACTCCCCCCTATCCATGGTAATACCTATCTCAAATTTATGTTTTGTCGGCCCTATTGCAGTACTCTGTACATTTCAAAATGGAATTGAATGATAAAGAGATGCTTCGGAAATATAATAGATTAATACAATGTAGATAATAATCAATTTTTAAATTAATGATAATCTTATCATAATCAATGTGTACATTAATACAATGAAGATATTAATCAATTACAACCCTAGAAATCAGTAGAAAGATACAAAAAACTGAAAAATGTTGTTCCTGAAATAACTCAAATAATATGAACAAGATTAATGCGGATGGGATATTGGCTTACGTATCAGACTTGGTTCCAGGTCGCTGGTGCTGGCCATGCATTTATAAAACAAATCAGACGGAACAACATTTCCAAGTTCGTAATTCAATGTGAGATTTCAGTACGGTACACTGTACAACAATGTCTCACTTTCTAGCTTGCATTGAGGCACGTAAACAACACACATGTGACATGGTCTGCACTGATGCGTTCGCATCGTGCGCGAGTGCCAAGAGTGCGCTGTGGGATCCAGCGTGACCGCGCGTGCCATAAGTGCCGCGCGAGCTTGAGGACTCGCTACTGCAGATGTACCACGTGACGCTGCAGCAGGCGGCACAGGCCTATTCGAGAGTGCGTTGAGATTATGCGAGATCGTGTTGTAATCGGATCGAGATTGAGATCTTGCTGAGGGCGCGCCGACAGCATATCGAGAGTGATGAAATCGTGTGAAGTGAGGTCGTGGTGAGATTGTTGTGGGATTGTGTTGAAAGGGTGGTGACATCACGCTGAGAGTGTAGAGAGAGCACGTCAAGAATGTAATGAGATCGTGTTGAAATGTTGTAGAGATCGCGTTTAAAGTGTGCAGTTAGTGTATTGAGAATTTGTGTAGAGAGTGTATTGGGAATGTTCTCTGAGTGTAATGACAGCATCGTAGTAGCGCATTGAGAGTATTTGGAGAGATGTAAAAACAATGGGAACGCCTCTTCTAAATATGTGCGGACTTTCTTACATCGTGCGTTGAAATTGAATTGAATTGAATTGAATTATGCCTTATTTTACGTGGCGAGACTCAGGCCATTAGGCCTGCTCTTCCGTCTGACCACGCAAATTTCGCTACGCTCCTTTCACCAACTACCGGAGAAAGGAGGTATCTTGGGCGAGAAACAGGCGACTTGAATTTAGCTCAGAGGCGTCATTTAGGCTTGAGGATCTTTTACATGCAAGTAAATCTACGAACATGGGACAGCCGGCTTTACTTCCCCTCCGAAGGAAGGCGTATGAAGGATTTTTTCGCCCTTAAAAATCCACGGCTTCGATCGGGTTTGAACCCGCAAACTTGTGTACAACAGTCCAGTGCGTTGCTGGGTGTGGTTCGCTGAGTGTCCCATGTCGTAGGTGCGACACTCCAACTGGCGGCATAGACATACTGGAGTGAGTGTTGAGATCGTGTCGAGATAATGATGTAATCAGATCGAGATCGAGAACCTCTCGTGAGCGTGCCGAGAACGCGCCGAGAACGCGCCGAGAGCGTACTGACAGTATGTAGTCCGCGGTGCTTGAGTGTTGAAAATGGGATCATGCTGAGAGTGTTGTGAGATCGTGTTGGGTGAGAGCGAGTCGAGTGTGGTGGTAGCGTGTCAAAAGTGTTGTGAGAGCATGTCGAAATGATGTGCGCCCGTAGTGTACTGATAGCGCACTCAGAGTTCCGGGAGCGTATTGAGAGCATTTCGCGTGTCCTGGCAGTGCGCTGTATCACCAATGAGACCACCTGCACTAATCATGCGCTAAGCTTCTTTCAGCGTGCAACCTCTGAGCGAGCCGGCGTGTTCGCGCGTGCCGCAGGTGCGGCGCAAGCACGGCGACGCGCTGCTGCAGCTCTACCACGGGACGCTGCGATAGGTAGCACAAGCGCACTAGAGAATGTGTTGAGATCGCGATGTAAACGGGTCGAGATTGAGAGCGTGACGAGATGGTGCCGAAAGCCTGTCAAAAGTTGTGAGATCGTGTTGAAAGTGAGGTAAGATCATGCTGAGTGTTGAGAATGTTGTTGGGGGATTGTGTTGGGGGTGTGGTGGGAGCGCGTCGAAAGTGTGTTTAAATGGTGCGTGATCGTGTATCCATCGTGTTGAGAGCGTGCTGTGAGTGTTTATTAAGAGCATCGGGAGTGTACTGATAGCGCACACACATTTCCGGGAGCGTATTGACAGCCTTCAGCGTGTCCTGACAGTGCGCTGTAAAACCAACGAGACCACCCCTACTAATCACGCACAGAGCTTCTTCCAGCTACGTTGCTGCGTGCACGTGCCAACCTCTGTGTCAGCCGGCGCGTCTGTGCGTGCCGCAGGTGCGGCGCGAGCACGGCGACGCGCTGCTGCAGCTCTACCACGGGACGCTGCAGCAGGCGGCGCAGGCGCTGGGCGTGGGCGCGCGCGCGCCGTCGCTGGAGACGCTGCGCGCCGACCTGCGCCGCCGCTTCGCCATCGCCGTCTTCCCGGCCTTCGCAGAGCTGCCCAACATGCTCGCGCCGAAAGACCTGCACTACGACATCGCGCAGTACTTCCAGGTACGCGGACCGGCAAAGGAGCATCAGGGTTCACGGCGTCAGCTGATGTATCTGCAGTGTTCGTAACTGGGAGGTTAACTGGGTCAGAGTCCAGACGGTGGCAGGATTTTCCACACTACCTACATAACTATGTAAAACTCAGCTGCTGACATCAACTGATGTCACTGCAAAATCGCTGTCCGGGAGATACTAGGCTCGAGTCCCAACGGTGGTAGGATATTCGACATTAGCTTGTCAGCTAGGTCGAATTCAGTGGCCGCCAGGAGGAGAATTCTAGCGACCGTCTACTCTGATCGGTAATTGTCCATGTCTTCTTCGAAAACACCGGGCGAATGCCGGAGTAGTACCCTAACAAACGGGCCACAGACCGCGCGTGATCTTTCCCTCTTCCTTATAAATCGTATCCCCCTTAACGTACACTTACATGCACTACACTGCCACACGTTTTGAGAGACTGGTCGGGAGCTTAGAGCTTGTCCCGACTAAGGCGGTGGCCCACTGGCGGGAGATACCTGGCTAAGGGCAACCCCGTTAGCCGACGTTAGGTCGGTGCCGGATCTCTCTATCCATCGGGCAAAGATCACCACCACCTCTAGAGCAAAACACATGCATTACACTTACAGGAATAATCAAACGCACTGACACGCATAACACTACCACACCTCTAGGGCGACCAGTCGGGGCATAGAGATTGTCCCGGATGGATTGGTCTACCGATGGCGAGATATCTGGTTGGAGCAAATCTCCGCAAACCGACGATGGTCGGCGCTGGATCGCGCCAGCCAGCGGGAGAAGATCTCGCTACTTTCAGCGATGAAAACGTACACCACACTTACGGGACTATGACCTTAGCAGTTGACGCGGCTGGAATTATTAATTAATTCATTCATGTACTCTGACCGTCCCAGGGTATTTCAAAGTAATTTTGTTTCCCGAAAATATTTATACAGCATGCATAATCATTTCATATTCAGCATTTCATATTCATGTTACACACTTCTACGGCATGTTGGAAGTTGAAGATGATGACTTATAGCCATTGAGAATGTGGTGAGAAATGTAATAAAATGTGGCAAAGCATGTGCCATTAGCTTCTGTTTAGTAGGATACTTACTAAGCACTGGTTTTTGGTAGGTCACTATCTGACGCACCCAAATCAATTTCCTGTACCTGTGGAATTCCAGTGCACTGTGTCATGCGTATAACTTTCTTATATCAAGCGTATAGGTGCACCCAAACTCAAATCGATAGTCGTGATACTCCAATGTACAGTACTGCCACTATCCAATAGACTGTCCAACTGTACTGTTCAACAGACAGTACCCCATCGTAATCACGTTGAAAACCAATTTTGAAAATTTATTTATTTTTTCTATTTAAATTTGACTTCAAAACTGGTGGACAAAAATACCTGCAAATTCAACTATTTTTTTCTTTGCTAGCAATTTTTTTCAGGTTAAAACAGACAATAGAAGCTACGAAAAAATAAAACACGAAAAATACTTTTCTCGTTGTATCTCTGCAACAGCTTGCTCTAAAAGGCTGATTTTTCGTAATCTACAGCATTTTTATTCTCTTTGATTGGAGTATCACGATTATCAATTTGGTTTAAGGGCACTTTTCACCCCCCTCCCTCTTATTCGGCTATACCCTGCCCCACATGTTCACTAGCAATGTGATCTTCGATTCCTCTACATCACGTAAGAGATTCGACACATTGATTCTGACCATTCCTGTACATTTAATAAATCTTTGAACGTAGTAGGATTCAGTTAGTACTTCCTCGTCTTGGTGATGTACAATAGTTCGTATTGTAGAGACATACTTTTTAAATAAATAATATACGTAATCTAGTTGTTCTAGCTCAGTATTCTTTATATTAAAACTAACTCGGGTAAAATTTGTACACTTCTAAACGGCTTTCTTTTTGGGAAAGATAAGAATTTGAAAAGGAAAAATCTATGCCTGCGTGATTCACGATGAATATTGTCGCTTTCCAAGGGCAATCTGCTCTGTGATAAGTTACTCCCCGGATAGCTGTCCACCGCATTAAAGTAACGATTGGAAGTGGGAGCATTTTAGCTTCACTAGCAACCAAACCCTTCCAGGAGAATGCTTTTAACCTGAAAAGGGGTATTGGATTAGATATGAGTACAACATACATCCTGGACTGTATTTCCTTCCAACCTCCAACATACTCAACCACTACTTGTAAAAACTGAACTTGCTACTTCCAGGATTCTAGAATGTAATCGAGGTCACAATATCTTTTGAGTAACATTTACGGTACAAAACTGACCGCAAATTTACGTTTTTCTCGATTTCCTTTCAAACTGTGTACCTTTGATATGACATAAAGAATTTCAAACAAGGTTTATTTAGGTTATTTATATGTTTGCTCTAAAAAACATTCAAAGATACACTTTCCTTATTTTTTGATATTATTTAAGCCAAAACGTAAATACTTTTACCTCAAGAAACTTTTCAAATAGAAACAAAGTTATGTCCTTTCCGGCATGGTTTAATGTGAATTTATTGCAAAGAAATTCGGCATACTATCACTATCAGGTGTATCAAACTAATGGGGCTACTAAGCACATACGTTCTCGCATTGTTTCTCTAAACTCCGCAACATTATATTACCACACAAATAAGCTAAAGTGTTTTTAACAACAAATTCTTTTCCTGCTTCGGGACTCAATCTCATATCTTTAGAATTAACTTGCTGGCACTCATACCACTACGTCAGCACTCATATCACAACGCCAATATCAATAAAGTGCCGCATGGATAGAACTCGGGCAAAAACATAAAAGTTAAATGGCAGATTCTTGCGAAAACCCTTCAACAATCAAAATATCCCCAAAGCCTCCAGTTCATTCACATAAATCAGGGAATATCAATTTTAGAGAAAATCAGCTGAATGGTTTAAGCGCTAGCTTTGACCACAGACAGACAGACAGACAAACGGAGAAGCGAAGTTTTGCCGTTGATACCGATTTTTCGGTATCAAGAACCAACAAAACTGATTCTGTCTACAGATTCTAGTTACACCACGAGTTAAATGGTTTTTTTTCTAAAGGATTTTTTTTCTTTTTAGAATTTATCCACTTTTTCGTTACCAGAACCCGGAAATAAGGATTTTTCTGGCGAAAGTTTAGCGTTTTCTGGCGCACAATTACATTGCTTTTCTCTTCTTACGAATAATTCGTAAGGCGAGAAAGTAAAAAAGGGGAGGTATACGTTTAATTCAGACCTTTGAATTCACCTCTCCAAAATGAGGGTCGCTATAATATACTTACACTTATGGTTTATACTTGTACAAACACACAATTATATATAAACAAACAGTCAGTTATACAAGTGCAGGACCTAAAATACCAGTTAGGAAGAATTTGAGATGAGCAATGAAATCTAACGCCAGTTTTTCTCGTGGTTCTGCAGTATGACCGACATTTTATTTATCTAACTACTCTCTTCATGTTCATTGCTCATCAGTTATCATATTACGGGCATAAATTTTACAGATCGTTCATAAATAAGTAGGATATTTTCTCAATACTTACAGCCCCTTTACGATGTAAAATATCGTACGATTTTTGTAATCTTTTTTCAAGACTACTTTCTGACGTAAAAAAATAAAGTAAAATCATGTAAAATCTTTAATTTTAATGAATTATATTAAATAATGAGACCATTCAAAACATACAACCTTCTAGTTCACCAAATGGGCACCAAAACGAAATTAAGTAATTTGATGAGAGCTTTACTTGGACCCTGTGCGTAAGAGAGTATATATTTACGACGTTTTGTCCGCCACTTTTCTGAGTTAATGATCACAATGGTGCATTGCCTTTTGTTTCTATTGGATGCACAATATGGGGTAATCACGCGTCATTGATGATGAAAAATAAATGATTGAGGATGGGAAACTATAATCTATTGCGATTCACACTCCGTAGTTTCCGGCGACTCGAGATGGATCATTCTCGTAGATGGGTCACGGGTGATGATGTGAATAACGACCGCGGTGTTGGTGGGGGGATGCGAAGCTAAGGGAGAGGAGAAATTCGAGAAAGCCTGCTGCGAAACTCTTTAGCCCGCCATAACTCCGAGCTGGATCGACCAGGATATCAACTCCAGTAGCCAGAGAAGTAATGAGCGGTCTGGCTGAAGTGGCTCCATGAAAACATTCATAATTGTATAAATATAAACTGGTGGTTTTTCAAAATTAATGTAATAGATCACAAGTTGATTAAAGAAACCATTTATTGTATATTTCACACAAAAAAACAGTTATATTTATTGAAGCACATTGCATTTATGAAGTTTCCACAATTTTTCCATTGTCATCTTCAGGTTGCTAGAGATTTATGTTACCTCAAGCACCTCATGATAACCACAATTGTCGAAACGCCGTGAATGCAATGGACTTCGATTAAGACATCTGTGGCAGCAGAAACATCTTGTAACGTATTAGCCGGCGTGCCTCATGGCATCTATTTGGGGACGCTTGGCAGGATTAGCCTTGCCACAGGAAGAAGGGTTTTTCCGTAAAGGGAAGAACGCGGAGACGGGAGACACAAGGCTTTGGGTGTCTTCCGGCTTATAGAAGCCTTTCACTGTTATAACAAGCGAGGGGGTGGCGTGACGTAGGAGGTCACGTGGGTCTCGCCTATATAACAGAGTGTACGGAGCCAGTAGGCAGGTTCTGGAGACGGTGGGAGAACCTCGTGCGTGTGCACAAAACTTGGCGCCTAGACGGTGCATATGCGAGCCAGGCTCGCGAGGCTGGAGTCATTAGTTGACGAAGCCTGCGGACTTTATGTCCTTGGGTGACTGCGGTCACGGGGGAGCGATGCTGTGTGCGTGCTCCGAGGTGAAGAGTGGTTGAGTGCCACGATTCACGCCGATTCTCAATCGGATAAGATCGCTCCTGCGATCGAGGCAAACCAGCCGTTGGTGCGCCAGAACGGACTTTGTGTCCCAGCGTGACATCCGGTCACGGAAGCTAGGCTTTGTGCGCGCTTCCAAAGTAGGAGTGGCGAATGCCACAATCAAAACAATCTTCAATCGGGTTTTGGATCGCTCCCGCGATCAGGGGATAGTAGGTCTATCAGAGCTAGGGTGTAAGTAGATTATTAAGTGTATATATTTGTTTTGTTTTCTTGTTAATAAATATATTTGTTATACGAAAGCTCTGTGTCTGTGGTCGCTGTGAGTATCCATGACGTCACAATCTCTAACCGGGTGGTTCTGGAATTCGAGTATTAACGGTGGCGGATATTTGACACTAGGTTGAATTCATGTTCTCTGGAGTAGATTTCTAGCGACCAGCAGTTCTCATCGATAGTTTTCTGTGGTTCCTCCGATCTATACCTGGTGAATACCTGAGCTATACACTAACAAACGAGCGACAAATCGAGCGACAAAGTGCGCGAATTCGTTCCTTCCTTGTCTTCCCATCCCCTCTTGTATCCATACATACACACATATGATCTAGTACACCCACACATGTTGGGAGATCAGTCAGGAGTTTATACGATTAGCTTGTCTCGTCTGGGGCGGTGCCTTGCTGGGCAGATATCGGAAGGAGGAAATCACCGCAATCCCAAATATAGGTCGGAGCTGGATCTCTCGAAAGTCTACAACGAGCTCTACACTCACCAAACTAATGACCAAAGCAGTTGTCACACCCAGCAACACTACTTAGTCACTTAACATGGATTTAAACCCCGGCCCTAGCGGTGGAATGCAAGTGGTGTGACCACTACACCCATGGGTTAAACCTTATCAATTATATATGAAAGACTGGGTTGGAAAAGGAACAAGGAGATGGCATTTGTGTAAGATAGATATATTTGAGCTGCTTAGGGTTGAGCACCCGGTGGTAGATTTTTAGTAATTACAGTTTCATGGCCAGTCCCAAATGTTTCGGTTGGCAAATTATTTCAGTAATTTATTGTTCAATGTACAAACGCGAATTTATCCATATCAGATCCCTGCATTAAGTGTTCGAATTTTGAGATAAGTATCCGGTCTGCCTACGTATGAGCAGCCTGGTTCGAAATTACTTCCAAGCAGGGAAAACTACATACGCCTTATATAGTTCATCAGGAAAGTTTCTCCACACTGGGCCGAATCAGGGCCCCCTATTAAGAATTGCATCTATGGTGGTAGCAAACAGATCGCTTGGAAACAAGTGAAAAGGACAACACTTCCAGCATCAGTTATGATTGTGGTGAGTGCGGTATTTACGTTTTCTGTTACACGCAGTTAACAACATAATTCTTGTTGCAAGCACTCAGGTGCCACTACGGAGAGACTTTTCTTTCGCGCTATAAAGCGCTAAGCCCAGCCACCTTCACGCGATTTGATCTCTTGATCTTTCTGAGAGCAGCTTGTGTCCGCAGGAGGAGCCGCCGCGCAACAAGGCGTACGGCGCCGAGCCCTATGCCTCCATCATCCGACGCCTACTTCCGCTCTTCGAGGATTGCGGCGTCATCTAGGCGTATGGAGACGGCAACGGTGTCGGACCACGACCACAGAATTCGCTGATGCCCTCGCACGACATACTAGGTTACGACCTATGACGTTGCTCAAATAAGTCGCACGGCCTTTCAGCAGCTATACACGAAAGTCACGATGAAACGTGTGGAAAAATATTCATTGCAATTTTATGAAAATAGTGACGTAGTTTAAAGGAAGCAAGTGATTTTAAAAAATTCTTACATGTAACGATGTTGTTTACTTTAAATAGAATTGTCATGTTAAAGAATCATTACTTTCCAAAACTTTTTTCTGAATACAATGTAAAATAGTTTTACTCAAAATGTGTATAACGATATCTGCATTGATCTTGACGAACGTTCGCTAGGTCATTTGAAGTTATCAGGTTTTGGAAATTTTTATTTTAAGTCAGTATTTTGGAAAGGACGGCGGACAATACGAATATTTTATTCGAAATGTTCCTCCTCACTTTTAAAAAATAAATATTAAAGGTACTTTTTGATATCTGGATTGTTATTCTTGAAACTTGGTTATTCATTTAATTTATTTTTGAACGTGCAAGTTTTTTACTTAAAAGGAACTTAAATGTAAAGTATGATTCAATTTTTGTTACGAATTCGTAAATATTGTGTCTACCTTATTCTTTAATATTCCTGGAAAACGTTTTAGGGACTTAAGTGATGTAGTATCTCTTTTGAAATTTGAGGACTGTCAGATGACGTGCGAGGACACCTGACCTTTGTTTCACGGATGCTCGAGAAAGAGTGAATATGCTAATTGGAAATTATTCTCTAATGAAAAAAGGTGGCCAATGAAACTGTGAGGATTATCTTTCTAAAAAAAAGTATGAAGACTGAAGTCAAATAGACGCAACGAAGACGACAATCCGAAAACTGATTGTGAAAATCAGATAATAATTTCAGATTCATAAGGACACAGCATCCGATTGTACAAGAACAATCACGAGTTTACGGTTTGTCTCTACGATTCGTTGGAAGAGAGTCTGAAATACAGACTGAATAAATGCAATTGTAAGCCAGAACAAGAGACTTGTCAGAAAACGTTCAGTCGTAAGAAAAGTGTTAACAATTTGTTCTATTTACAAGACAAACATAACTGCATTTCATTGCTCAAAAGATTGTTTCATAATTTCAGTTGCAGCATTATTGAAAGTATAAATTATTCAAATGCATATTTATTATTTTTGCTTTGTTACTTTTTGATGTTGATATAAAATTAAATGAAACTGAAACCTGAAAAGTGATGTCTGAAAATTGTTTTCATATTGGCAATGAAAAAGAAATCGTACTACTAGGAAAGGGAATTAAAATTATAAATTTGGGTAGTAACCAAAGGGCTTCAGATACAAAGTCACAACTATTTATATTTATGATCACCAAAGGTAAATCTAAATAGTTCTTCCTGAATTTATTTTTTCTTGGCAAAAAGTACTAAAATGTAATTGGAATTTCACTGTCGAATTTTAATAATATTATGTGTAAAATATTGTGTGCAAAGTCATGCTGCTGTTCTTTTTAATTTTTGTACGTTCACTATTAACATTCCAGGAACAACGTTCCAATTTGTAACACTGCATTCAATAAACTAAGCAATTCGTTTAGAAATGTATCATGAGAGTCATATAAACCAAAATTTTTGTTAGCGAGTGTTTGAAAAATGCATTCTGCTCGAGTCTAACATGGGTGAAGAATATTTTCTCCAAATAAAATTAAACAAATATTACAATACAACGTACTTTATAACCTTTCATTATAATTTAAATACAATTTGCCAAGTTAAATTAACTGATTTCTTTGTGTATTTAAAACTGACTGGCTCGATTGAGAGAAATTATACACCAGTAATTTGCAAGACCAGTAGTCTGATCTAATTTTACTACTGTTTTACAGTACAATTTCTAGTTGTTACATGTTACAATGATGCTACGTTAAAGGCATGTAAAATTTATGTGTCCGCTATATGGTCCAAGTTTTAATTAACAGGTTACCATGTTGCTTTTTGTAAATAGTGTGTTTAAAGTATTTGTAATTTTTCAAATCCTGATACATTTTCAGCTTATCTGTAACAGGATCTCTGAGTTAAGTCTCTTCAGGTTGGTCAAGAAACAGAATTTACATTTGTTCTGGCACTTATATTCTCGGGTTAAAACAAGTATTACAAATAAGTTTCTTTTTAATTTGTTTACTACTAGTTTTGTAAGTTAGAATTTAGTTCAAACAGTAGAATAGTTATCAAGAAACTTCTAAATATTTTATTTGGCCCCAAAAGGCGATGGTACATTATTATTGTATTACCTAATGATAACAAATGATGTAGAAATTGTAGATGCTTTTGTAGAAATTGTGTAAAAATAAAGACTATTTTAAGCAACGTAATCTGTTCTCGTTATCTAAGTCTGGTTCCTTTTGTCATAAAATGAAGAGAAAAATCATTTCTGTAAAAGTTTTGACTTGTTTTTGCAGTCACGGCATTAATTTTAAATTGTTTGTGCTATTTTCGATTTTTTAAATAAACGTTTGTTCAGTAAAATAGCGAGAATTCCCTACACTTTAGAGAAGTCGAGAGAATCCATGATAGAATTGTCGCACAGTGAAAACAATTTTTTATATCTTTCATTTTAGAAAGAATAGGGTTTATATAGTTTTTCCTGTAGGTTTCTCTAGAGAGAAAGACAGTTATGTTGCCTCAAAATGTGAATGGATATGTAAAATGCATTTTAGTTCACAAATATTAGCAGCTAACTAGCCGTCATGGTAACACTGTTTCCCTTGATATCGTCTCTCCATTTCTTTTACATCTATCTGAAAAACCTTTATACTCTTTGCTCTTCGCTCAGTACTCTGCACAAATTTTCAAAAAAATAGTTAAAGTGTGAGTTGAGAAAAAGGCTTTTTGAGTTCACGGAGCAACCAAGCTTCTGAAATGCTTTCAACATGCTTTCAACATCATTTCCTTGTGATTTGGGTCCTTTTAGTTTCCCAAAAAGTTTTAATGTACACAGTAAATGCAACCCGCGCTTCGTTTTGAGTTCGGCTCATTGAATTATTGAAATTTTTGTCGGATATGTGTTTTCTAATATTCGGCGCCACAAAAACTCCCTCTCTCAGTTATGCCTCCGATAAACCTAGAAACTTGGATCCCAAGAATTTGAAGCATTCGCTAATATCGTTAAAATGGATTTATCATTTCTAATTTTATATGTTGAGGTGGTAATAAACCCTTCTCATGGTTACCAATGAATGTTTTCGTGAGAACATTCTTTTCACCAACCACTAGACATCTTATTAACCAACACTTTTGCATCAGGTGATTTTATCGGTCTCCAATGTCCCATAAACATAAAATTGGTTCAACTCTTACCTACTTTGAAAAGCTCAAACTTTATCTTGGTCACAAAGAGCTAATGTAAAATAAACGACATCGACATAATTTTCTTAACAAAATCTGTAATATTCAACTGCTACTTTTTCACCATGAATTCTCCACATCTGAAACAGAAACTGTCAGGCGAATTTATACACGTTCTTGGAGGAGTTAATTTTAAACTACACGGACAAGAGCTGGATGAGGACTGCAATGAAATACAATATTGAGGAGGAATCAGAGAATAAATAACTAATTCTAACGCATTCATGAATATGTGCATGAAGGCCCTAAGAAGCACACTCAACAACGCAGTGATCCCGTTCAGAACCTTGTATTTTCATGTTTTTGGGGTGTTTTTTTCCATGTTTTTTCCTAAGTGTGTTGAATTTGAAATTGGAAATTAGAATATCCAACTACCTGTTTTTCCAAGTTAAATTTTGATTTGATTGTGATCAAACCTGATGTCCCCCAAATCCATACGAATTTGACAAAATTATGAAAAAACAGAGGAAAAGGGAGATCTGATATAATATTGTGCCGAAACTAGGAGGTCTAACAGGGGAGCGTATCACCTGAGATAGCAGAACTTTTGTTGGGAGTTCCTCATTTCGCGGTGCATGTGAGTGCATATGAAATTTTGGAGTGTTCTTTTCCTCACAGTTTTTTCTCTTGATTGATTGATGCTTCTGTCAAGAATGGATAGAAAACCGAATCTGGGGTATTTTATCACAGTTTCTATCGGCCATCGTGTATATACTTGCATGTATGCATTTATCCATTCATGTATGAATGCAGTATACATGTACTTATACGTGTTATTAGGAGCAAAGCAAGGAGCCAGCTGAACATTTCCTAAAAGAACCAAGGAAACATGGACGAAAAACACGATCTAAAATGAAGCATTGACGCACAGATGGATAACAGAAGTGTCTCCAGGCAGTTTTTAAGAATCATACAGGACAAAAGGTAATTACATCATAGTACAATTATTACAAAATAAATGTAATTTTCTTTTTAGTACTCGGTGTAGTCTTTAATTGTACAAAATAGCAACAGAGCAAAAAATATATTATCTGGCATTTAAACTTCTGCATCGATTCTCATTGATTTTAATGCTCTGATGCCGATGATAAGAACATTAGAGCCGTCAGATACTGAACTCGTTTTTTAAGATACATAAAGTTTGTCTGTTCAAACGGATGGTTACTTTTCCCCAAGTAAAGAGTGTTATATAGCATCTGGTAGCTTTTGTGATGTGGAAAAACTTATAAAAGCCCCCACAGGAGTGCGCTAGCATCAGTGTCAATCTCTTACGTTGAAGCCTTGGGACCTCAAAGCAGGCAACCTGAAAAGCTCAGCGCGATCCTGGGTTGCATACTCTCAGGCTCAAAACGGCGAATTCCTTTCCATTGCTCATGTATCATCAATAATGACGTAAATTTACGCTCCTTTGCGACGGTACTGTTATTAGTCTACGTAAAATATATTTCTAGGGAGATAATGGAGTGTTGGTCAGGTAAATGAAAAATAGTTTAGATTCCCTGCATTTCGGCATATACCACTCCTTTACCTGGTCTATAAAAGTACAACAACACGGTTTACAATCAAAATATAACCACATAGTATAGAAAAAATAAACACTTCAAAAATTAAACAAAATAAATAAAATCTAATAAAACGCTACTCATTAAATTCAGTTAATTTTTGTCGTCATCAGTAGAAACATAGAAACAGAACTACTAAATCATTAAAATATAAATAAGTCTCTTGTCCAAGGTTGCAAAAATATCAAGTGCTCAAAAGTTTAATATCCTTTTTGTTTGATATTTCGTTTGTCGCATCATTTTTATTTGACTCACGTCAGAACCACATTGGATGATTAATACAGATTCGCAGCACAGAAAAATGTCACTACATACCGTAATGTCGAAGCGTATAAAAAGTTTTTTTTAACAGCTCTTTGCGAGCTAATGCCTAGCAGCGGCGTCCCGGCCCTGCAGCCATGAGTTAAGGGGAACATGTGCCATCCCTACGCCGTATCTCTGGTCTTCTCAACCTAAGTAGTGAGCTAAGTAGCGAGCTAGTTGCTGTGCAGATTGCACTGGAACATTGCAAGGAAAGCGCACAATTAATTTTTGTCCACTCCGGGGACTTAACCCGGGGTTGCGCCGTGGAAAGCGAGCAAGCTAACCAATGAGCCACCGAGGACACATGTGGAAGGGAGTATTGACTAAAATATTTGTTTATTGTTAAGATATTGGTATGGAAAAAGTTTAAATAAAATTTGTGTTTTTTACCAACGTTCAGTAGATTAGCCGCTTTTGACAGCGTAAGAGATATCAAAAGATGACTTTAAGTATTTGTGCCCACACATTGATTACGTTAACAATTAAAACGTTGCTTCAATACCGTTTCAAAGGAACTCGAGTTCGGTCAGATCGATCGAGAAATATTCATTGTGGGGAAAATCGTGTTTAGGGTTGTAGACGTGTGTTGTCGATAGACGGGGCAGTGGACGGACGGATGGACGAACGGCGTTTGAAAGAAAAATACAACACTTTTGAATGCATGAACCGTGAAAATATTAAACTTTCCCCATGACTGAACTGAAAAATACGATGAAGCATTCAATTAGTGTCAGGAAATTAAACTTTTTTCAATTAACTGTTTGCCGACAGTATTATTTTTCGTATTTTCAAAAACTGTTTTGATTCTTGTACCAAATGAAAAAGAAAATTAATTCTTCTGAGACGCTCAGAGAAGACGTAAAACACTCAAAATACATTTACACAACGATATTTTGAACATTACCATAGGAACCGTCTAACAAATTACGAGTAATGTATAAATAATTAAAATAATATTTTAAAATTCTTTTAAAATGTGTCCTTGAATGGTTCTTAGAATTCATACAGTTTTGAAAACGATTTGAAACAAAAATTACTGAACTGGAGTATTTAACTATGAAATACATATTATAGAAAAATATTAATTTGTATATAATAACTTCTGTATTTTAAGTTTTCATTGTGAGAGGAAGCAAATACACAAGAGAAAGAAACTAAGATAAATTGAAGACTCCAAAATAAATCGGACATGGAATATGACATCTTGATATCCATTTAAAATCCACTCCATCCAGTCTATTTCTTCTTTGCTTAGATGCGTAAAAAGACTTGTTACGTCCTACATTTTTGCCTCAGAAATATTGGGATAAGGAACCACTTGGAGATAAACATTCTTGAGACCTTCTGGTTTCACTCGTAGATTAGAAACAAGAAAGGTGTTTACAATGAATTGAAAGTTGCAGAACAGAATGGTGCCACAGGTTTTATTCTCTAATACCGAGAATGTTCTTATCCTTGTTGACGGTTTCTTCTGATTGGAAGGAAAAGTACTTAGAGCTCGCTCCCAGTTCTATAGTAAGCTCCGATTCAAAGTAAGTCCAAAATTAGAGGTTGTCTAGCTGGGCAACACAATATCACCAAGACAGAGCTTTGCTGTCCCAAACATTTCCTTGTTTATTTTTTATCTTATAGAACGAAAGTTCCTGTAGACTTTGCAAATAACTTTTATTACTCGGAAGCAAATATTTTCATAGGAATTCCTTAAAAAGAAAGCTCGTTTCTATCTGTATTCATACTTCAACTTCATAACGTAATATGTACGAGTTAGAACAGCGATCCCACAGCTCAAGAGACCGTGAACATATTGCACTTCTCCATAGTACGTCACACAGTTTTTAACTATTTTTAAACGTAGATAAATAATTAAATAGATCCATACACATATCATTTTGTATTCTATTACGATTTAAGAGAGATAACACTTAGATCACTTTTGGGGGCAGTAAACCCGTGTTATAAGTGCTTGGGACGCATTTTTTCCGGGGTATGCGTGATATACGCATAGGGTATTGTGAGTAAGCCTGCTGAAAGTTAGAAAATCTAAATTGTGAGCCATACATATGTTTGATGCACTCTCGGGAGGAGGGAGAAGCCCCTATTCAGCATTAACATATCTAAGGTTAATTGATTGATTATTTGATGTTTCCAGACACGTCAACTGCTACGGTTAACTGAGTGATTATTTCATTTTCCGGGCGCGTAAAATGCTATGGTCATTATTCCCGTACGTGTTGTGCATATTTTTATCAGGCGAGGTGGTAGTGATCTTATCTTCCTCGATGTTGAGATCAGGTGGAATTCTACATGTTTGATTGCATGGTTTTCCCCCCACCAAGTATCTCCCATCATCTGGGCACCGCCTCACAGGGACAACCTCTAAGCTCCCGAACGGTCTCCCGACATGTGCTGTAGTGTAGTGCACGTAATTGCAACACGCAATTTTCGAAAATTCAGAAAGATGAACGAAAATAAGACCTACACCATTCTTTTAAACCTCCCTTGTTTTATGCATAAAAAATTAAAGAAAAAATTTAGAGCAGTTTTGGAGAAAAGGATTTTTTTATAATGGGCATTAATTACGTGGAAATTACTCCTTCTTTTAAGAAATTGTGCATGTCATTTTCTTAAAGAGCTGATTTTTAGAAGTGATTGTTGAAGGCAAAAATATAAATCTTCAATTTCATAGTTTTGATATTTTATATTCTTCAATTTCAGAAACATGAAGTGTTCTTGAGAAATGAGACTAGCACCATATTATTTACCGTCCTTTGATACATATGAGAAGAAATTTTAAATTGGAGCTGTTTCTAAGAAAATAATTTAAAAAATAAAGAATGCCTATATTCCTCGCAAAATCACGTGTAAAGTATTTTTACGCGAAATTTATTTTAAGATGTATCTTCAAATTTCGCAATTTTCGAAAAAATCAAAAATTTCAACTAAAATACGACCCGAACTATTGCCTTAAGATGCCTTTTCTCTAGTAAACTTTAATAAAACAAATTTGCGGAATTTTCGAGACAATTTTGAAAATGTACTTGTGGCTTTTTGTAAAGTAACCTAAAAAAATCACGCTTAAAAACTTGTAAATCCTCGATCGATCGAGGAATATCAATTTTGAACAATATCAGATGAATGGTTTAGGCGCTAGCGTTGACCACAGTCACTCAAATGGATAGGACAGGCGATTTGCCGACAATCGATTTTTCGATATGATGGAACCAGAAAACATGGATTATGGCTACACCACGTCTTAGAAGAAATAATTTACTGTGTACAAGAACATGCTTTATTCACTTTTCGCTACCAAGGCCCAACAACGAGAGTTTTTTCTGTCGGGAAATTTGCCGCGTTCCGGTGCACGATTACAATACTTTCTCTTCTCACGAAGTAAGGGTGAGAAACTAAACATTATATATACATTTCTTGACAGAAATTTTTTAATTGTAGATAGGGTATTTATAACTGAATATTACTAATTTTAAATTGGTATTATATCGACAGCATATTATCGAAATATACAATCCAATCGATTAATTTTGCCCAGAATAAATTTTATCTGCCAGTCCGGATGGCCGAGATCGCTAAGGCAGTAGTGCCGTAGCGATCTCGGACCGAAGGATCGCGGCTTCGAGTCCCGCCGCGGGCATGGTTGTATTGTGTTCGTTCTTTCACCCCTATCATCAACATATGCTATCTGCAGAGTTACCATACCGTTAAATGCAATAGTGGTCACTAATGACCTAGATGTTAATGCGACCTTAAATAACAAAAAAATATATTTTGTCGGCATTCGCTGAAATCAAATTCATTGCAAATTATTTTTCTGCCAATTTTAAGAAGATCCCGAATTTGTGCAAATAGCACTCGTGCAACGACGGCAGAAGGGGAGATCCAATGCGTCGGGAAACAAGTATGGTTAAATATCACTCACAAAACATTCATCTTCAAAAGATAATGCCTAAATGAATTACACTGGGACGCAGATGTGGAATCTTTACTATACTACTCACACATTCCATCGCTTTGTTCCGAAAAGAATCGAACAACTATTCACCGGCCGTGCTTGCTCTTTCCGATGATTTGACAAAGATCATGGAGTGTTTGTGCGGCTAATGCGCGTGCAACGAGAGCCTAAAGCAGGGGCGGAGGCGGGGGAGGGGCGGCATGCCTGGCATAGCAACACCGAAAGCGGCGTCGCGTCGCGCCCCCCGCGTCGCCTACCACCGTCCTCGGCGGCGACGCGAGAGCGCGAAATCGCACGTTAGCGCGCTCGCATTGAGGCGCGGGGGCGGAGTGGGTAGGCGGAGGCCTGCCCGCGGGAGGTCGCTACTGTGTCCTACTGTTTCCATGCGTCCGAAGACGGCCTCACGCGCCTCTTATTACTGCCAATGGCCCCATCAGTAGCTTCGCTGGCCCCTGGGAGGTCGTGAGAACGGCCCGCCGGCGACACCCGGGCGAATTCGTTACGCCGCGACGCTCGGTGCCGCCCGGAGGTCAAGGGGATGGAGTGAGAGGTCGGAAAGAAGCCAAGGACGGGCCCGTTGTTGGAACCTGTTCTACACGGTACCATTTCCGTCGATTTTTCGTCCAAAAATGGAAAAAAAAGTTATGTGTTTACACTTCTACTTCCAAACGCTTAACTCGTTATGTATGAAATTTTGGATGACTTTTCCACTCGTGAAATTAAAGCCAATAGTGTTTAACTATACATGCAAATTGCCCCAAACAGTTTCTACCCGAATTTTCTTTCCGCTTTTTCCTGCTGGCCAATCATAAACTGTAACTCATCTATCTTAAGAGGCGGTATACATCGATGCCCAATAAATCGCGTGTGCACTATAACATAACCTCTGATTTTAACACACGCTTTCTGTTATTTTCAATATTTATCGCATTTTCGAACTCTGTTGGACAAAATTTCACTCGTGAAATAGTCCTATTAAATACCACTCGTGCTTTGAAAATTCTTAGATAAATCTCCTCTCACTTCGCGAGTCGGAAATTTATCGACAATTTTCAAAGCACTCGTATTACCTATGAAAATGTTTCGCCTGATGATTGCAAGTAGAACTAGTTTCGAGAAGGTGTATATTGCATCTCGTGTCGCCATGGGGTCGTGCCGCCGAGCCGCTCTTATTTTGCGTTATTTTCGAAATTTATAATTGTGAAATTACGTGATTTTTGTGTTGTGTGATTCTTTAGCTGGTCCGCCAACATTCTTTTCGGAAACAAAACACAACTACTAACCAACAAAAATAACTTCACCTAAGCATAAATTCGAAAAGGATCATATCAGAGTTGCACCAACTATTGAATTTTTGCAGAGCGCCAAATGCGCTGGGATCTAGTTGTTCGAATTTATGACATACACCAGCAGTACGCAGTGAAGAAGGACACAATACGCTGTCCGAAACGTTAGCCACCATGTCAGTGACGCGGCTCGTCCCGGATAGCTTTTGTATTTACGTAGTGTTAATCGAACAGCTACAAATATGAAAATGGCTGCAATACGAGTTTTCAAACATACTTCAAACAAAGTAGAAAATGGACTAAAGGAATGAAAGAATAATTAGTGAAAAGTTACAGAACACATGTCGGAGAGATGTAGCGGGGCGTGGAGTGGCGGATCGGAACGCGGTGTGATCTGACGTGACAGTGCGTTGCGGAGTGTGGCGAGGCATGTCAGGACGTGGCGGGGGACGGGGAGGGATAGGACGGAACGAGGTGGGTCATATGTTACGACGCGGCAAGGCACGGCACGGCGCGGCATGGCATGGTACGGCTTGGCATGGCACTTCATGGAAGAGCATGTCACTGCATGATGCGGCATTACACGATATATCACGGATATGGCACCGCATGGCAAGGCACGACATGGCACGCATGGCACGGCCTGGTACGGTCTGGCATGCATGGCACGTCTTGGTACGGCACGACAAGGCGCGGCACGGCATTGTACGGCATTGCACGACATGATGCGGCATGGCACGGAATGGTGCGTCGTGGCATGTCATGGAACGGCATGGCACGGCATGGCACGCCATGGAATCGGCATGGTACGGCACGCAATGGTAGGGCATGGCACGGCCACGGCAATGGCACGGGATGGTGGCGGCCACGGTACCGCATGACACGGCAACCCACGACATGGCACTGCACGGACAATCCATGGCATGGCACGGCACTCCACGCAAGGCCGGTGTGACCGCCGGGGGTCCGCCTGCAAGGAGCGGCGGGCCGCCCACCCGCGCGTGGCGAACCCGCGCGTCCGTGGGCCTCGTCGGCGCTGGCGCAAAGTGCGGTAGTACGCGCCTCATAATCATTCCATTGAAGGCGCCTGTTGTGGAGATTTTGGGAAGTGTTTAGGGCGGCGCGCGGGGGGTCCCGGGACGTCGCACAGCGACGCTCATGCCTCCACCCCGCGCCGCGCGCGCCGCGCCTGCCCTCAGCGCCAGCGCACAATGCGGCCCGTTGGCGACACGAAGAATGAAGTGCGCGGCCGCCCCGAGCAAGGCCCTCTGCACAGAGGGCGCCCCGGGCAGGGCGCTTGGCGCTGGGCGCTGGGCGCTGGACGTTGGGCCCCGAGCACACAAGGGCACAATGCTCCGCGGAGCGCGCGCGAGAAGAGTGGCGAAAGTAGAGAGCGCGCTGTCAACGGCGGATGGAGGCAGTGACAGCGCCGCTCAGGCGAAAGTCGCCCTCGGCCTGCCGTTTCTTTTGATCGCTGAGGTTGGTTATGAAAGTGTGGTACTTGAATAAGGCTGGCTGCCGAGTAGGCTTAACGTATTAATAGCGATGCCCGAAACGCGGGTTATACCAATCATGCCCGAAAACACAAAAAAAAGTATTTTATTAATTTCCAATTCGAACGGAAATTTAGACCAACTATGCAGTTTGCGAACATGTGAGGGGAGGCGAGGGTTTTCATGGATACCTGGGAACACGGGAAAAAAAGCATCTATAATACTGATGTCCAATGCGCACAGTTATTGAAATCGGAAACTCGAAACGACGGTCGGACAGACAGACAGGATCAGACAGACGTTTTGCCGTCGTTCCATTTTTAGTATCAAGGACCCACAAAACATCGATTCTGGCTACCGTGTTAAAAGCATTTATTTTCTAAATTTAGCAAGTAAATGTATCCACTTTTCTTTACCAGGGCCATGTAATAAGAGTTTTTCTACCTTAAATTCGCCGTTTTTGGCATATTACATAACTTTTTCTCTACTACTAAGCTGTAGCGAGAATGTAGCAATGAGAGTTTTGAGTTCGATCGGAAAATGTAAATATTTGATAGTGATATTCTGCGTATTCCCATACCACGCGCAGCGACTGAATTCTCATACTCAGTGCGTCACTGTTTATGACACATCTGACAGCAAGACTCGTAGGATGATGCCGCCCGCCATTAAATATTTGCTATTGACATGTTGCGTTTTGGAAGAGCAACTTTTTTGAAATTCTTGGTAGTTTAGCTTCTTGGTTGCATTTTCTTCTGTACACATTCGAACACAGAACACACACATCCTTTGTGCACTTTTGGCATTGAAATATCGTTTAGCAGATGTGGAAAATTTCGGGATTTTTGAAAATATGGGGAGGCACATCCAAGACGTATATTAAGGAACTAAGGAACTTGTCCGTCTTATCAATAAAAAATAAGACTGATTCTCTACTTCTTCTTTATAAACAATTAAAAATTTTACCATTACATCTATTTTTATATATTGTACTACAAATATTCTATGTCACAATAATTTAACAAATAGAATATTTCATAATTGCGGTATACGTAGCAAATCCAATAATCAAATTTTAAAAAAATCATAATTCTTTTCATATCAAGAACCTTGGTCTTCATTGGGGCTGAAATACATATTCAATTACCGACAACACTGAAAAATAGTAAGTCCTTGAATATTTTCAAACACAGACTTTAAAACATGATTATAATGATATAAACACCTTAACTGAAAGAGTGCTTTAAACCTATTTGTTACGTAAATTTAAATATGCATTTGCTATTGAGTTATATATCTATCTAGGAAAATATACCTATTAAATCTCTGTAAATTTTCAGTTATTTTTCCACACAAAAACATCTAAGCAGAAGTAGACAGACAATAAATTATAAACCCAGTATTGCTAACGATGACAACTGGTTATCGATGGTTAGTAATTCCAAGAAACTATAATGTAAATTGTCTCTGTAAAACAAGATAGGAGTAAAATATTATTATTACTACTAATATATTATTATTATTACTACTAATATATTATTATTATTATTATTATTATTATACAAGAAGCTTTTTTTGAGAGTAGAAAACAAATTTTTGGATAGAACAAGAGTAGATCACAGCGTATACCTCATTCTGATATATTCATCGAGTAGGCTTCTTTTAGAAGTCTATCATATCAAATATTAGCGACACACACATTACATAATATCATTGAAAAGAGGAAAGAACAAGAGTAAATTAAACTAGATTCAGTAAGTTGTATTAAAATGTATATCGATTATAATACCTCTTCGAAAACCAATGAAATGTGATATTTAAATGAAATGAGTTACTACGCATAATTATTGTACAATAATAATAATAATAATAATAATAATAATAATAAGAAGAAGAAGAACAAGAAGAAGAAGAAGAACTACTAGGTTGGAGTAAAATAGCCATGAAAAGAAATATGATCTGCCAATCTGCACTTTCCCGTTGCTAGATCAAAAGGCACAGTAAACACTGTATGCGATGTATGGGGGAAAAGAAGAATATGCGCACATTTTCTTGAATCTCTTCACCATTTATTTACTGTAAATGTTGAAATATTAATGAAAGCACAAAAAAAGGGTGGCAAAAATTGAAAAATTAAACATTTTCTTCGCTTCCGAATTACAGAACACTTATGTGCCTCCATAAACGAAGCACATTTTTGTTTTTGTTTTTACGATTGCAAAGACAATAGCCAACCACACCTCTGGCTCTTTTCTTAATAGGAAAAGGAGACCTACAAATCGTCGGTGTAGTGTAATTACACAGATATTTGGGTCGAATTCACTACTTGCAGGAAAATTCTAACCGCCGGCGTCTCAGATCTGTTGGTTCCTGTAGTTTCTCCATTCAAAATAATACGCGAATACTGGAGCAACATTCTAACGAACGGGGCACGGCTCGCGCATTCCTCTTCCTCGTTGAATCTTTTCCGTCGTACATTCACACTTGCACGTCCATGTACTACACTAACAGACCTGTCGGATGATGACGGCATTCCCCAGCTCCTTGCCCAGTTTGAGGCAAATAATATCTGGAGTAAATTCAACGCAAGACGACGAGTAGGGCGGTGCTGGACCTAACCACCTAGTGGTGATGCAACACCGCCACCTACAGCGACAAAACATTCACTACATTTATGGGAATAATGAGCGTACCAATGGACGTGCCTGGAAACAATCACCCCCCCCACACACACACACACATCTCATTCGACCTCACTGCCTAACAAAAACTTTTTTAAGCAATGATTCATTAAGATAGCGCAGATTGGTTAAAAGCATGAAGATCGGTGATGAAACAAATCATGATTTGTATCATGAGGTTTTCAGTTTATAATTTCGTCCTCAGACGGCAGAACTTCGTTTTGTATGGACAGTACCTTGATTCATAATTCTACGAAATGTAGTAAATGCAAGAGGATGATGATTCTGGTGCACACGAAAGTGTGCATATTATACTCTCCCTTACAACACAAACAATTGATAACTCTTTTATAATAAATAAATAAATAAATAAATAAATAAATAAATAAATAAATAAATAAATAAATAAATAAATATAATAAATAATAATAAATAAATAAATAGAATAAATAAATAAATAAATAAATAAATAAAATAAAATAAAATAAAGATAAATAAATAATAAATAAATATAAATAGGATAAATAAATAAATAATAAATAAATATAATAAATAATAAATAAAATAAAGAATAAAAAAAAAAATAAAAAAATACAAAGAACGCCAAACTGGGCTATAGTTCCATAATTCGCCGATTCTTGTGGTGTGGGTCCGCGCTTAACCGCGCCTCGTATAATAACAGACCCGGAATGATAGGCAAGTGTGCAACTGCCGACCCTCACCGCAAGGGGGCGTGGATGCCCGCGCGCGCGCGCACGCACACACGCACGCGTGTCCGCACGAGGCCGCTAGCGCCCACCGAAGGGCGAGAGCGAGGGCGTGGGGGTGTACTTAGCACGGGATGAGCACCCCCCGTGCCCCGTCCGGCGCCCAGCACCTCCCGAGCCGCTCGGCCCTGGGCCGGACAAAGCGGGACGCGAGCGGCCCGCAGCGAGTAACGACGGCCCGTAAATCTGTCGCCCTGCGGACGGATTTACGGGCGTCAGGGGGCAGGCGTGCCTCCGCCGCCCGCTGTTCCACCCCCGCCGCCGCTCTCGCGCTCGCGACACTCGGCCAGTTTGAACATTAAGCAAATGGGGAAAAGCTATGAGGGTGAATGTGATGAGACCATTCTGTGTACACAATGTAAATAAAGTATGAATGTTGAGCGAAGGAAAATCCTCAAGAAAACACTTTAAAGACCATTTTGAAAAACCTTAGATGGAATATTTAGATCACATTTCATATCAGACATTTTATTTTTTCATTATTAGATTTCAGAATTGACTCATCGAAAGGGGAGGGGCTAATTGGTAATTTTCTATAGCCACAAAAGTCATTCAATATTTCAAATGAGTACGATGTAAATGCTTATAAATCCAATGCGCGCAGATATTGATATATTGCAGTCTCCTATCTTTCGAAAGGTGACTATAGGTTCTTTAAATAGGCAGAAATTCAGCAAAACGTAAGAAAAAACATGACGGTTTTGACTGAAAATGCGAATGTTTGGTTGTGTTATTACATTTTCGATCTGCCCGTAACGACTGTATTCTTATACATAGAGAACCACTGATTTATGCAATGGGCGTCATGCATTAGCAAGATTCCAAGAATGAGCCCAACTGCTATTAACGTGTTGAGGTATTGGACAGTATCGTTTTTTATATTCTTTGTATGTAAAGAACTGTTGACTGCATATGTATATCATTGTACTGTGTACAATTTTGCCTCTTTACAGAGACCCCCTTGGTTCGCTATCCTACTACACTTATATTAGCATATTAGATGTTTTCTAGATAGGTGATATAGAAAAATACAGTGAAGTTTAAAAATACCTTAAAAATATGCACGTGCATTGTGTACGTACGTTTTAGTAGTATACCCTTGGCGATATCCTACACATGCTCAGTGCATACGCCGTGTTTACTTCATTACGAATTAATACTACAACATTGTTTCTCTTTGGTTGGATATGGACACAAAGATCTAACGTCTTCTAGTGATTATGAATGCTGATGATATGCTAAATGTAGCTTCACTATGAACAAGTTTTGTTGAACTCTTCTTTTGCTTGTAGTGGTGGGAGTGGAGATAAGGGCGAGTTACTATTTTGTTAGCAATGCAGAAAATAAACTCTGCAGTTCGTGTACCGTTGCAAATGAGTTTTCTATAACTCGGGAACGAAAATTTCAAGTTTTTCTAATGTTGCTAATCCCGCGCTCTTTTAAATTTTATTTTTTATTTATCTTTAACTTTTACTCATTATTCAACTATTTATAGTTAAAATTATGTGAAACTATTGACCTCAAGAAAACGTGCGCAGATGATCTCTCCCATACGTCACATACAGTGTTTACTATTTTTTGACTAAATATATCTAAAGGTCTCTGCACATGCAGATAAGGATGGATTTTTATCCTGATTTGAAAAGGAAACGAAATTGTTATCCCTGTCGTTAGTTCACAGACAAGAAACAAAAGAAAATGTCATTTTTTCAACCTAATTTTGAAGAAAGTAATGATTGAGTAAAAACATGTGTATTTGAACTATAACAACAAGCTCTCTGATCTCAACCACGCCTTTGACATATTCAACAGCACTGCCGGCACGACGAGAACCTTACTTTCACGTTGGGATTGATTTGGGAGACTAGGTTTTGGAACCTGATTTTTCTGGGTCTGGGCGCTGTCTTGGCCACTTCACCGTCTCTTATTTGATTTGTCTTACTTGCTTTGCATCGTCTAACAGTAGTCCCTCTCCACTCCGATCCCTTGAAAAGCCTCGTTTCTTTCCCTTTCTTATCTCTCTTTCTTTCTCCTTTGCTTCCTCAAACACACACGTTTTCCAGAAACATTTTCATATTTTTCCCCATGAATATTCTCCCCATTCTCTAACTCCTCTGCATTCTCCAACCCCTATTCATCCCCCACGTCCTCCACATTATCCACTTTCCACGTTCTCCACATCACCCATATTCTCCACCCTGTATATTCTTCAATCCACATCCTCTACCGGCGTCATCCTCCACATTCTCCACCCTTCACCATCCTTTCCTCTACTTTCTCCTCGTTCAAACCCTTCTGTATTTCCCCCGCCCTTTTTTCCCTCCTGCACCCCGCGCGGCCAGCCGTGGCGCCGTGCTCTCGCCGTCCCTGCCCGGCCGCCTATTACCCGCGCTTACCTCTTGTTTCGGGCTAACAAGCGCGCGGTGCAGCGGTAACGAGGCGGGCGCGGGCTAACAAGGCGACGCGCCGCGCCACCCCCGCCAACGTGGCCCTCGGCCACCGCCCCCGCCCCGGCCTCGCTCCCCCGCCCGGGACCGGCAGCGACGTGCGTCGCCGCCGCCCTCGCCAACGTAGCCTCGCCGCCGCCACCCGAGCACACACAAACAAGCGGCCCGGCCCCGGTCTCCTTCCGCTGACTGAACCGACCCCCGCGCCGGAACCAGCAGGCCGTAGCGCGCGGACCACCTCGGACACGCTCGCGTTGAAGAGGCTGTATTTCGCAAAATCATACACACATTTTTTTAACATTTATAACGAATCAGATCTAACTCGGCTGAACTAATACTTCGGGCTAACCAGACAGAACAACACAACGTTGGAAGATTGTTTATGATTAGCTGAAGGATGAAATAATACATTCAGAAACGGTGGAGGACTGGTAGACTTTTTATTTACCTGACCAACATGCCATTAACAGCATTCCAGGGATCAACACGTCGAACGTACCATTTATAATACGAAGCGACAGTAGACATGTGGAAGGGTTGGAGGCTCCAGGTTAATCAGAAATCAGACACAATTTTTCATCGCAAATCTTATGACGTGATGCAAGAATACGTATAACGGGGATTCAAGGGCTCGCTTGCCATGCTGTTTTCCTCTTCTCAAGCTGCTACGTCACAATCTCTGTCGTCGTGCTCCCCTCCACCCCTTGTGCAGCTGAGGCGTCGTTTCGTTCCCTGCCCGGGCGGGGTTACCTCCCCTTGACAAAGAGAGCCGCTTAAATAAGTGAATTCCTCTTAAGAGACATTATAGTCTGTCCCCAGTCATAACGTATAAGTTATGAGCTTTTTCTCCCCCCATATAAGAGACCAGCTTGTAAGAGTTTCCTATCTTTAATAAACAAAATATTAGCTTTAGATTATTTCGTTTACAAGAATAGAAGAGTCAGAAGTGGAGGGACTATTGTTTTCACATGGCAAGCCGAATGTGGATTTTAATCTTAAACACCCTTGACGAAAAAATGACATTCAGGGTTACGGAAATTACCCTTACCGATGTAGTTCAGCTTTGGAAGGTGAAAATCTGCGGTCATGTGCATTGTGAATTTTTTGTTTAAGGCGGTAAAGTTGGAGTCTCCGTATCGAGCTAACTAAACTAATATTCTAATCGTGTCCACGCAAGCGATAGGCGCGAGCTACGCTGTATTTGACACAACGTAATGCGCATCACATTATGAACTCTTTACAATCGTGATTATTAATACCGGTGTTGGTCACTGGGGAACAATATTCCGTTTGTCTGGGAGGAGACATATCAATTTAGAGATTTAATGGCTCTATCAGGGAAGTTAATGTCAATATCGGAAAATAAATATTCATCATGCGTCTTCTAAAATGTGAAAATATAAGATAAACTTAAGTGAAGATATAGCAACTTACTACCTTTCACCACTTATAAGATATCCGCTTATAAGTGACAAAAGCGTATGTCCGCAGATGTCTTGTATAATGGGGTCCCACTGTTTACGGAAACCTCTGTAAACTGGTATAGCCTGTTCTGGAAAGGGCCATCAGTGTTCAGTCTTCCGTCAGAGCTTCCTATTCGAGAAATGGAGGAGCAAAAACGCGGTCCACACTGATTCATAATGAGAAAAAGCGAAACAAATCCCATGTAATATATTTTATATTCAGTTTCAGGAATTGCGTCTTGGTTTTAGGGCGTTAAAAGTTAAAACTTCAAAATTCAATACGTCAAACTGAATTTGGTGGATACCAACATTAAAAAACATATATTGTCGCCGTAAAAACAAGTGTAATATTTGAAGGAATATTCCTATGAAGAATAAGATACTAAGCAAAAGGATTCCTTCTTCAAGTTATTCTAAGTTTCCTGTTACAAAAGGAATTTTAAAAAGCATAAAAATTACCATTAAAAATAATTTCTAGAAACAGTAATAACTGATGATACTATTCGAAAATTAAATGATTTACTTAATATAGAAGTCTCAAATACTCTTTAAACCTGACAGTCCACTGTCAGTCATAATCATTTCAAGAAACTTGTTTTTCTTATACATTTGAATTGAATGAATCCCGAACATAAAACCTTTATCACTTTAAATTAAAAGCATTTCGTAAATGATTGTATGTACAATTTTTAATTTTGAAATCACATGTTAACACACTGAGCGATTTGCAAGCTTTTTTTGTCTCAATGAAATCAAATTTAAGTGCCGTATTCTTGTGGGTACAAGTTCTTGGCTTTCGAGATCACTTACGTTATTTCAGTGCATCTACGATGTAGCCAAACATTCTCTATTATAAAGTGAAGTACTTATCATGCACACTCTGCAGACGTCTTCAGGAATTGCAGGAGGTCATTTTTGACGAACCTACTTCTGCTCCACCTTAATTTTCCCGTCTACCTAGGTTTTCCCATTTTTCGCATTTGCGGCTGACTGGGCTCCTTCCACTTGCCCACTCGCGTCATCCGGCGCGCAATTATCGCTGGTTTTTGCCACAGCAACGCGTCACACACCGGCGACACGCTCTCTGACGCCGGCCCACGCGCCGCCCCGCGCCGCCAGCGCTTTGTGAAGCCGCACACTAGCGCCGACGCCAAACTCCGTGGTCGAATACAGCTTCGACCCTGTGCGTACTCTTGGTGATTCAAAATCGACGGCGTCGGACCGGGAGAGGTGCCTCAGGGCATCAACAGATGTCACTGCAGTGCCTCCGACCGGGAGGGCCTGGGGTTCGAGTTCCGACGGTGGCAGCATTTTCGACACTAGCAGATAGCTGGGTTGAGTTCTGTCGCTGTCTGGAAGCAAATTCTAGCGGCCGGCTGCTCTGATCGGTAGTTTTCTGTTTTTTCTCCGATCAATAACAGGCGAATGCCGCAGCAGTACCTTAACAAACGGGCCACGGACCGCACGCGATTTCTCCTCGCCCCTTACTTACACTTACATTTTCATGCACTACATTACCACACATGTCGGGAGATCAGTCTGGAGATTAGAGCTTGTTCCCGCTGGGGCAGTGCTCCACTGGTGGGAGGTATCTGGTAGCGGAAGACACCGCTAGTCGAAGGTAGGTCAGCGCCGGTTCTCACTATTCTGCGACGAAAAATCACCGCCACCTCCCAGGGATGGGCAGGCACTTTACTTACGGAACTAATGCCCTTAGCAGTGGAATCAATTTTTCATCGGCTCGTATTTATCTCTCGGAAGGTAGGTCCGAGCCTCAGTGCGCTACCAGAGAGAAGCACCAATGAGGTAGCTTTGGACGAGGTGATGTAGTTTGTCTTTAATTTTCTTCATCCAGCGAGAGGGTGTAAATGCACTCAACTGGCCAACGAGTGACCCTTTGTCAACCGATGTCTACATGTCCGCAGGACAGTCATTACATAGCACAACCCCTTCCCCCAACAACTTCTTTTTTGTTTTAGCCACAGAGACACAGATGTTTGGGAAAGCTACTCATTTTTATGACTCCATCGTCCACTCTTCATTTATTAACCCGAACTCGGGCATGACAAGCGAACCCGCTACCCTTGACCACCATGGTTCTCCACAATTTAGGGGTTTAATGTTAACGACAAAACAGGCAAACACTAATTTTACTTAAAGCTAGGTGGTTTCAAGTTTTCTTGGCCAATCGAATTGATAGGACTCTCGCAACATTAATTTGTTTCCAAATTCTCGCGAGAAAGTGCTCTTAAAATAAAATTTGCAAAACCCATTGAACATTTATAATACTGGATATCTGAATCTTCCTTCGTTTAGGACTAAAGAGGGAGAATCTAGTGAGTTTTTGGGTATGTTATACGATTTCTGCAACGGGAGTACGTTAATTCATTAACGGCCATTTTCATATTGCTGAAAACCAACTTCAGGTTTATAAAACTTTATCTTTTATATACCTCCTTAATCTCTATTTTTCTTTTATATATCTACCCTAATGTAATAAAAGTATATAATATACAATAAAATATACCTAATATTTCTTATCACAGATTTTCGAAGAAAAATTGACCAAAATTGTTCATTACTTCGCAAATTGAAAGTTAATGAACAGGGAAACGTATGTAACGCAGATTGTCTAAGAAGAGGAATAGAAACAGAACATCGAAGGAGGTAGAACGTGAAATGGATGCCAAACTACATTCACGAGCGTAAACACGCAAAAGGATTACGTCTTTAATTCCTTTTCTTCCAGAGCAGTTAACAGTGATGATTTGCCGACTACTAGATGAACGATGGTGATGGGGCGAAGGGATGAAAGACTGTGAATGTGATGGTGGTTTACATCGCCTCCACGGGTCATAGCCCGAGCAGCCATCGAGGCAGGCAGGAAGAAAGACGTAAAAATAGATGGTATTATATGTAACATTGTTGTTCTATATTTGTATATCTTTTCATTATTTTTCAGATATCTTAGAAATTTTCTAAATAAACATTGCGTTTCGAAATAAATATTTTGTTGATCAACACAATATTTTTTCAACGAAAACTTTAAACAGTAAATATTAATTATATTAGTATATTACAAAGGTATTGGTATTTAGGAGACGACAATGTAGAAAATGCAGGAAATCGAAGCAGAATTGAGAAAAGAATTGCAATAAATAAAAAAAGCAACCCAGGAATCATCTTCAATAAATTACCATTTTCTGGCCTCCTGGAATTTAATTTACGTTCATGTGTCTAAGACTTCACGAAGCATTAGTAAAATAAGAATCAATAGAGAATTTTGATCAGCCTAAAAAAACTTACACCCACAGTGCGCCAGTGTAGAGCGTTTGGCACATCAGTGTTTACACGTATCCGCTCAGTTATCTGTTGGCTCTTCACACATGCCGCCCAACTAAATGTTTCCGGTGACACATTTGTGGGCAGATGTTTCGATAAAACAGAATTGTCCCATGCACAGAAAGAATTCGCTCTAGCTTTGCTCGCTGTGTTTTTGCTAGTTTGGCGTTTTTTTTTGTATCTCCTCCTCTCTCGTTATGCATTTCTGAAAAGGGACATTAAGTGCTGTTTCTTTCTGCTTGGACAATTCATCGTTCTGAGGTTTTGAGGACGTGTGAAACTCTCGTGAAGGCTGTGGGTATGCTGACATATTTTATTGAATTATGTAGCTTTACTTATGAATGAGCATGTTGTCATACTTTGTTTCTAACGTAGGTTATCAGAAATGTGTAAACATTTATGTCAAATAACGGTACCCAGCCTACCATTGCCATTATGTGAGAAAGTTTTCAAACTTCTAACAGAGGGTAAACACTATGTAAATAACTGTCAATAAGTGTAAATACTCTTTACATTTTTCTTTTCTGTATAATACTGGGAAGTGTAAGAAACTGCTTTGTTTGGAACAGCACACAAATTTGCGCAAAGTATTGTAGAGCCACCGAGAGCCGCTAGATCTGTTCCTTAAGTACCTGCTTGCAACCTGGAATAGATTTTATATCCAGCTCTCACGTAACATCTTTAGTCGTCATATATAATAATAATAATAATAATAATAATAATAATAATAATAATAATAATAATAATAATAATAATGTGGCGTTGAAGACATTATTTTCAACACGGCTACTGTTAATTGTCATTCTATAAGAAATAATGAAACATAATAAAATATACAAAATAAAAATGTCTTTCACGGCTCAGGTGAACCTGTTTGAGGGATTTCCTTCTTCAGGTGTTACCTCCATCTCTGCAGCGCCTCAGCTGGAACAAATTCTAAATTCCCGATTCATCTCAATCTGCGAGGTAGTGTAGTGCAAGAGCGTTTCATGTGCAAGGAAAACGAAGGGACGGAAATGAGAGAGAAAAGCTCGTCCGCGAACCGTGCTTGGTTTTCAGAGGACTGCACCATCATTCGCCAGGTATTGATCAGAGAACCCTCGGAAAATAACCGGCCAAAGCAATCGACTGCTAGAATTCACCTCTACTGGGTACGTAGTTAGTGTCGAAAATTCGTCATCGCTAGGACTTGACCCTAGAATATCCCGGTGTCGGTACAGACGCAACGACAATGCTGCCGTTGAGCTATATCAGACGGTCGGGAGTCGATTCGTGTACGGGGAAAGGTTAAGGGATAATGTCTGGTCTAATAGAAGGACTAAAAGCCAGTCGGAAATTGAAGACTGACATTATTAGGCGCAGCGGCTGCCTTTTGAGCCGGGGCGCCCCCGCATAGCCCGTTGCAGGGGCCAGGAAGGAAAAAAAGGCCGCAGAATGAGAAAAGAAAGGCGGCAAGATGGGGCGGCGAGGGAAGAGCTGCGCGTAGTCACGCGATAATCGCCCTACATTTGGACCCCCTGGAGTGCAGCTCTCCGCTTCTCCGCCACTGTGGTGCCACAGGCAGGGTAGACAACGTTCAAATGCAACAATAGAGGTCAGGCTGCCCGCTGTAACCCGGTGCCGAGGCCGGCGTGCCAAGCTTCTTGTACTACACTAGAGCCGATCGCGCCCCGGCGCATCTCTTCCCCCTCCCCTTTCCTTGCGACGAGTTGACAAGCAAACGGGCCAAACAAAATTTTATATTCGTATGTTGATTTTTTTAAATTATAATTTTAATTGCCTAGTTTACTGTTTATTTCCATGTTTTTATTGCTATTGTAATATTAAGAATAGTATTTATAATTATTGTTTATATTAATTATTTTGTCGATCAGTCAATAAAAGATTATTTCAGCTTATTCAACTTTTTTTATTGTTAATTTGCTAATATTTTGTCAAAGAGTTGACTTCTTCGGCGCTAGAAACATTAACTTACCTGCAAACGTGCGGACATTCCACATTTTGTAAATATTTGTTTCAAAAGATGAAATAGCTTCACACGGGGACCTGATTTCGAACGGAAAGCCCCTGAACTGTACGTTAAAGCATTATGGGTTCGTCATGACAAGCCTTTTGCCGCGTCAATTTAATTTTACATAGATTTCGAGTTTCTGCTCGTGTCTCACCATCCGTACCTTCTACGAAGAGAGATAAACCAGAAAAGTTAAAAGTGGAATAAAATGACAAAATGTCTCATTTCACAAATTACGTTATGAGGAACATTACTTGCGACCCCTTGAGACACAAAAACCTGATTTTAAAGAAATACGACAGATCGTTTTTGAGTTACGGTTGATGATAAAGTGTGTTGCAGCATAATGAGTTACGCGGGTTCCGCTTATTCTAAAATTTGCGAAATCCTATGTTTTTCGTTTTGTGTTTCATGCAGGATTTGAAGGTAATTCCTTACGAAGCAGAAGTGCCCTTACAGGGTTTTGTGACGATTTCTTATAAAAAGAACAAAACTGAGATCTTTTTAGCATATAATATATACACGTGATTACTGCAAATCGCAGTATAGTAGTATGTATTACTGTTTAGGTTATTATGACTTTGTTATTAAATTAACATGTCATTGAGGGAGAATATAAATCCTTTGCTTGATGAATGTTACATTCACAGTTCATTCCAACTGTATTTACCTCTCTAGCGCCATTTTTTGTGAGATTGACGACCAAGTGGAGATAAATGATATTTACATCTCCTAGGCAATTATCATCCAATTGACTGAATAGTGGTTCCGGGCGCCACCTGCTATGGTCATTAGGCTCGTAAGCGTAGTCAATGTTTTCCCCGGGAGGTTGCAGTGACCTTCCCTTTAATGGTGAAATTCAGTGTCGATCTACCGTCAAGCTAGGTGAGTTTCCCTCATCAGGCATCCCCACCTGAGGGGCACCGCCCCAGTCAGAACAAGGTCTATGCTCACGACCGACATCCCGGCATGTAGTAGTGAAGTGCAAGTAAGGGTATGTAAGGGGTGAAGATAGGACAAGAAATGGGAAGGAAAAATTGCGTGCGGTTCGTGGCCTGTTTGTTGGGTTACTGCTCCGGCATTCACCTAGTATTGATCGGAGGAATTAAGTAAAACTTCCAATCAGAGCAGCCGGCCGCTAGATTTCTTCTCCCCACAGCGACTGAATTCGACCTAGTTAGTACGTAGCGTGTCGAAAATCCTGCTACCGTCGGAACTAGAACCGACAACCATTCGATCAGAGACAATAGATTGACGTCAGTTTATGCCCTGAGTCTCTTTTCCAGGTAATTGCAACCTGAGCGATGGTTTAGATGTTCATGTGTGTTTTGAAACATTTGGAATGTGTTTTAAAGTCGCCGTGTGGTTGTGCGGACCTGGGCGATCCGGCGGCGCGAATCCGCGCGACAGGCGTCAGCGGCCGCGGCGGCCGGGGCGAGGCGCGTCGGGTGCGGCGCGACACATGAGGCGACTGTACTCCGCCCGCATCCTGGCATCACGCGCTTCACGCGCTAAGCTAAGCAGGCGCTTCCTCCGGCGGCTTCCTGCGCCGCCCCCGCCCCCGCCAGCCCGCAATTGCCCGATAAAAGTCTCCCAACAAGTGTACAATGGCTGGGGCCGCCTGACAATGTAGCGCGTCCCTCTCAATGACCCTGATCAGATTGTTGAGACAATAGATGCGCTCCGGAGCGACGACGGCGAGAACCTCGGCTCCCGCCTCCGCCACGCCCGCCCCCGCGCCCGCGCCCGCCGCCTCGGGCGATGCGGGTCCCGCGCTGCGGGGCTGCGGGCCGTCGCCCACGCCCCCCAAGAGCTCCGCCCTCTTGCCTGTGCCCACATTCGCCCCTCGCTCCTCTGTCCCCAACATCCACCTTCGTGGAGATATCGCATTATACCCCTGCGTATGCGCGTGCGAGGAACACAGGCCGTACATGATCCATCGCATTCATTGGCATCAATCGACATGAAATTGAAAACATCCTTTGAATTGTGTGTGATTTATTTTATTTATAGTTTTTGTTAAGAATAGAGAATATTTTGAATAAATGTCGTTTTCCTGCTGTATTTTTTTGTTGCTTTTTTTCGTTTCATCTTAAGCATTTTTTTATTAAGCTAGAAATTCTACCATTGCTGTATCTCTTAATTGAATCGTTTATTTAAAAACCCGTCAAACGCCAAAATCTAAAACACGCATTAGCGGCGGATTATTGTGTCAAGAGGATAGACGCATAGTTTAGTGCATATTTATATGAAAAATACTCATTTATACACTGCTTTAATAAATAAAAATATTTTGAAATCAGATAAATTTGGAGGCTTTTTCTCAATTTTCTCGAAGTAAGGAATTTGGCGTTTAACGGGTTTCTGAAATAAACGATTCAATTTACAAATCAGTGGTCTTTCTAAAAAATGACTTTACAACGGCGGGAACATATTTCCAAGCAATACAGACGTATATAACTATAACACGCGACGTAAAAATCATATACATCAGGTGTCAGTATCAATAGCTCTCTACAAAAAATCCACATACATGTTCATTATTATACAACCCACTGCGAGATGACGTTAAACGATTAAAATAGATACGCAAGTATAAGTAACGTGTAAAATCGTTACCGTTGCTTAACTGTTTCTATGCATTTCGAGACTATATTGATCATCAAAATGCAAAACAATATTCGTTTTAACAATGATATCTAATGTATTAGTTACAATTTAGACTGTATAATTCTAAAAGAATAAATAAGCCTGTAACAAGTATTGTATTTCATCTTCTGGGACAATGACCCTCATCTCAGTAAGGTTTTTAGTCCAGTTTCCCTGATCCTTGAACAAATGCTGTGGTCGCCCCTTATTTGGTTCTGAACATACTAAATGTAGCTTCACTATTTGTGTGTTTTCTTGAGGTCTTTCGCGTACATCGATATTCGAATAACCGTTTTCCAATTTATCATGGCAGCAAGTCAATTTCTTCAGGAAACGCACTAAGGATAATAGCCCACTCTGAAACCGATTTGTCTTTGCCAATAGTATTTATTATAAAGGAGCGAACACTTTCTTATCAATTCTCGCCAAAAATGGTCGTTACTATATTCATAATTCAACTTCATATGTATATAAGTTACAACAAACACCGCTGAGCTCAAGAAACAATGAACATATTGCACTTCTCATAGTGCGTAAAGAAAATCACTTTGCTAATCGAATCTTGAGAAGTGAATCTCTTCAATTTTCACTCACAATTTGAAGATGGTTTACTTGACTATTACCAACACTCGTTAAAAAACAAAACCGACTTTCATAGATCCTCGTGAATAAAATACTGAAGAATTGCAACTGTTACACGGCGTTATGAACAAAATGCTATGTGAATTTCAGGAAGGTACGCAGCAATTATCTGATTGTTTGTGGAAATTTTACACTTTCATAATCAGAACCATATGTACAGTTCTTTAACTCCCATCTTTAACAAGCAGAATATAGGGAACTGTAGCCCAAATATGCTCCGGTCATCGCCGGGCTAGTCCCCCCTCATACTTTATCCATCTGCCGCGTCCACCGAATGTATGGAAACCCAATTGTATTACTTCTGTTGGCAGTGCCGTCGCTAGGCATGAGCAGACCAGGCGATTGCTCGGGACCCTGCTAGTCAAAAACATTGAAAAGGAAATTAAAACTCGAGAAAATCGTTGCCGGCATTGGCATAAGTTACGGTACAGCAGTCTGATATTTCATAAAAGTTTGAACTAACTTTTTACATTAAGTGTGACTATAGTCATTACTTATAAGGTAGGAAGCTATGAAATGAATCAAATGACGCTAACATGAAAGTAAGTTCTACTAAAATTAATATTTATTGTTTCATGTAATTAACAAGTAACTTTATTAAACACTAAACACAACATTTTTAGCGTTTTAAGATCACAGTGGAAATTGTATTATTAGATAACTAAATACATTCACATCTTCAATTTTTACACATTTTTTTTAAAAAAATTTCGGGGTGGGGGAACTACGTACCAGCATTGCCTGGGCCCAAAATTGTCTAACTCCGGCAGTATTTGCTACGTATTCCCGAGAACACGCTGAAAGAGAATGTACTCTACAAACAGATTCAGCAGAATCTAGTGTTGCTGTAATAGCACGTACTTTCTCGCCCATATTTGCACGCACAATTACGCAAAATGTACTCAAATTTTCTAAGAATTGGATATAACCTTACTTAAAAACAATCTTTATGGAACAGATATCATTACGGGAAAAATTTCTATCTTCATAATTGTAGTTGTAGGAATACGCCGAAAAAAATAGACTTTCTGCAATTTTCAAAAAAAGTTTTCAACGCAAATAATACTTACATCATCTCTTGAACGTTCTTCGCATAATATAACAACAAAATTTAATAAAAACGCCATTTTTTTGAAAATTTGTAAGATGTCCTAGAGGCTTTATGTAAAGTACCCCCACCAAAATTAAAATATCGGTTTCAAATTCAAGAGGCTGTGACATCAGACAGATCGATTGGAATATATTAATTTTGGAGAAAATTGCCTGATCGGATTAGCTGCTAGTTGTTCACGGACAGATGGATGGACTGACGGACGGACGAACGGACGGGCGGACGGGCGGACGATTTGCCATTATTCGATTTTTCGATACAAAGGATGCACAAAACATGGATTCTGACTAAATCATGTCTTAGAAGATTTTTTTTCTAAATTTTGCAACTGGATGTATCCACTTTTTCGTTATCATGGTCCTGTAATAAGTTCTGCCGAAAATTCCCCGTTTTTCGCGTAGCATTACGCGCAAAAAAGTTACAGGAATGGGTATTTGTTGACAAAAAACATTACATCCTCTCGTACGTTATCTGGCAATTAGTAATACTAAAGCACGTCGATGTCTAATTTCCTTTCTCTTGACGGCTGAGACATACACGTCACGTTAGACGGATGGTGAGACACCCCTCTCTTTGAAAATAGGCTTCTCAAAACTGACCAAGTATTGTGCGTTGTCCGACTGCGACCCGCGGTTGACCTGGCCGGTGATCGTAGAGCAATTATTTTGGGCAGGCTTAATCTAGTTAAAGGCCGAAATGGAGGCATTTGAGGAAGATTTTCAACATTCCCATTGAATATTAAAATTGGGGTCGAGGAAACTATTACTACTATGATATAATGGGCTTCCTCCCCAGCAACAAACGACTAGAAGTTCTCGCAATCTAGTTCTTTACAAAATTCTTGTTTTTCATTCAAGGTTTTCGATTCTTCTAAGATAGGTATTGTTATAATTCAGCGCAATTTGTTATTGCATTATATTATCTCTCTCAATCTAATTTTGTTATAAAATGAAGTATACCCTTTTTATGATTTGTAAATTATGGAGAACTAGTTTTTTTGGTTATTAAGAATGATAACGCTACAGTGAACAATATTTCGATTCATATTTTTAAATTAGGTATGGATTAATTGTGGATTATTTATATAATTTTGTCGTCCTCTCAACTTTGTCCAACTACTGAATTTGGTCAATGATGTTCCAAAGATACTACTTTGTGTTTTCATCTATTCTATCTTCTGTTAAATGAACATGGATGTCCCACATAAATATCAGTATTCATTCAGTAATGAAAATTATGGTTTAAATCTGATGCTACAACAACAAACTCCAAATCATCAAGAAAAAATATTAGATTAATCACAAATACCCTTTGTGTCATAAGCAACAAACAACTTCATACGGAATTAAACATTAATCCAATATACCAAATTCCTTGCATATCCCACTTCGTTTTCAAACATAACGACAGCGCCTGAGCACGAACTAATGAAAACCCGACCTAGAATATAAAAATAGATACCCATATCAAGCCGTAGGGATTGACTTTTTAGGTATGTGAACAAAAAAAATGGGAGTCATTAAATATCATAGGCAATATAACAAACTTTATTTCACTCTCATATTTTACGAAACATTCATTTATATTCTTCTATTCCCCATTTTACTATTCCATTAATATTTGAGAACACACTATTCACCTCGCAATTATCTTCATAACCTCCTTTTTAAACATTAGCTTAGCAAGATAACCCGAATGCTGTTGCCAGAAACCTCCTCACTAATGGTTAGATTAAGTCAGTTCACATTTTTAACTAGTATAAGCCTGTAAATACGTGTGTAAAATGTTGCACTGAACATATGCCAAGTCAAAACATCGAAGTGTACGCTACGACGAAGTTAGTAATTTTTATTAAAACACTAATTCGATGCAACCCAGGCAGGCAAGGGGGTGTGTAGCGTCATCTGAACGGGCGAGTCGCTGGCGCGGGCCTCGGAGCCCTCAGCCGGCCAAGTGGCGCGAAGTGGAGCAGAAGGAAAGTGGGTGGTGGGAGTTGGGGCGTTCGCGGGGTCGGTCAGCGGGCAGCGGACCAGGGGGCGGCGTTAGGGTAAGGGGCAGGGGCGGGCGCGTGGGCTTGTTGGCGGGGGCACCGCCCCTGGGGGCCGTGGGGCGCCGCTGCGGACAACAGCGCTCGCAGCGGGGCGGGCAGGCGCGGAGCGGGACGGGGCGGGGGGGGCGGGGCGGGGTGCCAGCACCGGCGCTGTTTTGCTAATGGCGGCGCGATCGAACCCGGCCTCGGGGGCGGGCGAACGGGCGGCCGAGGAGCGAGCGGGGAGGCGTCAACGCGGAGAGAGCGAGGTGAACTGAACCGCGGGGCGGTGAGAGAGGCTGTGGCGATGGTGTGAATCGGAGTAGCACGGGGAAGTGAGGGAGGGAGGCAGAAGGGACTGGCGGCGGGGTAGGGAGTGGCGGGTGACCAAATAGGGGATGACGGTGTGGCAGGTAGCGCGTGATAGCGGTTACGTAGTTTGTGTTGTTCTGGAATGCGCAGTGTTGGGTAAGCGGGTGCAAGTAAGTCGAGGGTGCAAGGTATGAGTGGAGGTGGATTGCGAGTAGCGCGTGCAAGAGTAGCGGAGGAACGAGGTAGCGCCGGACTACGCGGTAGCGGGACACGAGGTAGCGGGACCGAGGTAGCGGGACGACGAGGTAGGGGAAGTGTGGGTGCAAGGTATGAGGGTTGCAAGATAGGGGCAAGGGAAGCGAGTTGCAAAATAGTGGGGAGTCAATGAGTGAGCTATTATATGGCAGTGAGTGGCGTGTGGGAGTCGGGTGGCTAGTGGACGAGAGGAGAGGAGACGGGGTTAGAAGACGCGGGGTTGGAGTGGGCGGCGGGCATGATGAAAAAGTGTTGGCTGCGCGTCCGCCTGCAACCGGGCCGGGGGCGCAAGGGGGGGGAGGAAGGGGAGGGGGCTGTTTGGTTCGTGCACAGCCGAATCCCGGCGGCGGATGCGAACGTCAAGAAGAGAAACGTCTTTTGCCTGTGCTCTTAATTTTTTGTGAGGGCGGTCGATCACCGCTGCAGTGTCGGCGGGTGGAACAGCTGCAGTTCTACTGAATGAGAAATAATGAGAGAGAAATCCTTTTTGTTCGGACTTCTGCGGTGCTCAAGCCGCTCTTTCTTTTTGGAACAGGCCTACTTGTACCGACAGTAACTGTTATTAGGAACGTGAAAAAGCTTATTCCTGTAATAACGAGCGGACCATCTTGTTGTGATTTACACCGTCTGGGACCGGCCCTTGTACTGCTAGAAGCTTCGAAAAGAAAATTAGTAGTTTTGTAAAAGTTTTTCTTTTTGGAAGTTGGATTTATGTATCTCAGTTGTTTATGTGTGTCTTTCGAATATTATAGAGTAGTTTTGCTTTTCGTACACATAAGATATTTTTGAAAGAAATATTATCATCACGACCAGAATGTTTCCAGTTGGATTCGGACTCTAGTAATTTACTCACACTTTCGTCACATGGAATTCTTAGTAGAAAAATAAGTTTAGTATTATTACGATAACTGCTATATAAAAATGTAACGACAATTCCCCCTCCATTCTTCTCTTTTCAATTCTTTCTCCATTCTCTCCCTACCGCGGGTGACGGTATCAACTGATATCACTGCAGTTCCTCTGGAACCGGGAGGTCCTAGGTTCGAATCCTGAAGTGGCTGGATTTCGACATTCCCTACATAGCGGTCGATGTTCAGCCCTGTTGGAGGAGATTACAGAGGCCGCTGCTCTGATAGGTAGTTTCAGTGGGTTCTCCTATCAACACCAGGCGAATGGAGGAGATGTACCAAACAAACGAGCCAACGACTGGCGCGATCTTCTCCTTTATTCTTGTCCTGTCTCTCCATTAACACACTTACACTACACACCTATACAAGTACAACATGCAGGGAGATCGGTAGGGAGTCTAAAACTTGACCTGCGATGGTGCGGTGTGTTCACTGTAAGAGAGATATTGGTTGGTACGCCATAATATGGGGATAAACACGGCCGCCAGAGAAAACAATACACTACATTTAACGGAACTATGACTCTGGTAATTAACGCGCCGGATGAATGAAAGCACCCGGGTAGGCTGGCGATGGAACCACATGAGTTGGATTCTGGGCAAGAGTGTTAGAGAACGGAATTTAATACTAATGAAAAATGGAGTTATTCGGAGAAATATTGTGGCATTGTTGGTTGTTCAACAACAACACTAGCGTGGGAGTGGCTTGTCACACTTTTTTTGTGAGAGTGTGGAGTAATAATCATGTCAAAATGATTTACCCAGGTCAAACAAATCCATTATGGAAATTAAAACTATGTGTCCGTAATCACACCTGATTTCCAATTAGTACTTAGCAATTTCTTAGCAGTATTAATTTTTGTGCTAAGTTTTGTTTTGTAATATTACGAGTGTGAGAATAATCCCGAATGAGGATTACCGTAGGAAATGAAAGTCATCCGGAAATCAAATGAGAGTAACTATGTGTCACCTAATATGTCTTAGAATTTCTCCTAACCAAGAATAGTTTTCTGTTTGGACAGTTTTCATATGATGAATATGCGAATCGCCAACGTAAAAGCCGTTCCCTTTCAGGATCTATGGTTGCTGGGGACGAAATGAGCTTTGCTTTTAATGTTTTCAAAAAGATAATGAAAGTACAAAATAGAAGAGTTTCTTATGAGCCTGGAAAACCGCGTTCTCATGTTCCTCTCGCTGATATGAAAATTTCTCCCTCTTCTTTATTAAAGCTTGGATTAATTGATATGGCGAGATGGTAAACTGAGATGCATTGCAGTACTCTGTGAAAAAATTCCAAAAGTCTACGCAGCAACATAAAGAAAGAATTTTCGAAATCCGAAGATTTTAAAAGGGTTGTGTTCACGCAGAAATGACGCCAGAAGAAAAAGATGCCTGCACTAGTTTTCAGTGTAATGTGATGAACTTTTCCTATGAAATTGTAATCATCAGATTTCTCGTTAATAGTGCAGAGACTTTTTGGTGTTCATTTCAAAAACTGGGTCTGTAGAATGTCACTAAATTTCACTTTCTACTTTCCATTCTTATTTTTTCAGGTACTTCGGTTACGTGAGAACAAGGTGGTCGTTCCACCAAGATAGGACAACTAGTGGTGCACAAAATGGCACAGCTTTTCGCATACTACAATAGTTTTCTAATTTCTTTGGTCCTGGGCTAGCTTTTTCGGACTTGTCAACACTTGTGTAAGCTGCTTATCGACGCTCAATTTTCCATGTTTTTTAAATTTTTCAATTTTTCTATGTCCAACTATAGAACCGAAATATTACTTTACAATATTACAGGAAAGTAAAATTCCAGTCTATTATTAAAATTTTCGTTTAAAGTTTGGAGCTCTGTTAAAAAGAAACAATCTGATACTGTAAAATTGAGTAATTTGAAACTTTTTACATAATTGTTGTTTTTGAAATCAGATTGGAAATCAATTACGTCACAAATGTATAATATGTAGACACATGTGGTATGTACATATTAAAATACTTATGTCTTACTTTACTTATGTACTTTTATTTATTTATTTATTTTTTATTTATTTATTTATTATTATTCTTATTTATTTATTTATTTATTTATTTATTTATTTATTTTATCTTATTTATTTTTAATTTATTTATTTATTATTTTTTATTTATTTATTTATTTATTTATTATGTTTTTTTTATTTTTTACTATACTTTTACGAGCTAACAACTTCAAAATTAATGCCCGGGGCGTCCACCACATAGCAAAGATGAGGGGCTGAATCTGATGGGTCGATGCGCACACACCTGTTCGATGCGCTGTTAGGCAATCACTGGTTGCAAACGTTTCCCCCGCAAGCGGCGCTTTCATTTGGAATGGGATGAAGTCTGAACGGACTGAGATAAGGGGAGAACCAAGAGGGTATTCAGAGAGTGTTTCAGAGATTCCACTCCTCTCTAGGTGCCATATGGTCCCATCCGCCTAGGGTAAAGGTAGTTTGTTACATTGTTCCACGGAGCATTGTAGAGAATACCTGGACGTTTCTTCCGCCAGTGTAACGACGCATTCATTTGATTGCTGTCTTCTGGTCTGGTCATAACCGCTGTGACCCACGTTTCATCATGGAATAATCCGATTCAACATTATTTCTTCACGTTGAAATCGTTCAGAATTGATATGGAATGTTCGAATCGAGTCCTATTTCATCTCAAGTTTAAGAAGTTGTGGTCAACTTTTGCTTTTCACTCATTCAGTAAAATGCCGATGCCTGCGTATAATGCATGCACTGCACGATTACAACTTGCTGATGCAGACACAATGAGTATTCTCGTATATGCAACGAATTCGTCAATGTACAACGTGCTTTTCATGCTAAAAGTTTGCGGTCAACAGCAGCTTGGACTCTGCCTGTCGCTCGACGTCCAGCAGCGCAGCAGGTCAACAGTTTGCTAACGTCCAAGAAATAGCAATTTTTACGGTTATTCCTGAGGTGTTCAATCTATCATGACAGTCCATCTCGAACAGCGTACCGTCAACTACTAATTAACTTTTTGCATGTGTTGCTACTAGACACCATGCCTCAGACGCAATCAGGTTGGTCCATTCCAGAATATGTCATCATGTTTTCTAATGTACGTAGTGCAATAACCGGACAGGCCGGTATTTGGGATATATTAATTAGCTGTTATGATTTGAATTACCTGACAAGAGATTGAGTAAACGAGAGAGAGGAGAGAAGAGAGGGAGGAGAGAGAAAGGGAAAGAGAGAGGGAAAGAGAGAGAGGAAGAGAGGAGAGGAGAGGGAGAAGAGCGAGGGGGAGAGAAGGGGGGAGAAGGAATAGGGGGGAGAGGGAGAAAAGAGTGGAGAGAGGGAGGAGAGGGAGAGAGAGGAGCGAGGTAGAGGAGAGGGAGAGAGGAAGAGGAGAAGAGAGGAGAGAGAGAGAGGGAGGAGGGAAGAGAGGGAGAAGGTAGGAGCAAAGGGAAATTCAGTTTCAACCTTTCGTAGCGAAAATCATTAGAGACTTGGACCTAGACGTGTGACGAATCAAGCGGTGCTAGCCAATACTCATAACAGGCCACCTCCTGCAGCTTATATAGTGGAAAGTGTGGACAGTTTCGCAACTGCGCGTTGTATCCTCACGCCTTCTGCGCCGCACGACGGCGCACCTCCATCCGCCCCGCCCCACCGACCTATTGCGAGGTTACGACACGCCCTCTCTCAGGTGCCGCGAACATTGTTATTCACGGCGCCGCGCGCGGGCGCAAGAAGAGGCCGGCGGCCGGGGCTGTGGTTCCGATCACACGCGAACGCGCGGGGGCGCGAAGCTGCCGACTTCGCGCGCGGGGGGGGGTTCCGGGGGTGAGGGACGGAGCGCCGGGGCGACCCGAACGCCCGCGGGGCTCCGGCTGTCCCTTTAACAGAGCCCGGAGGACGGTGCCGCGCGGAGGGGGCGACGGGTCCAACAAACGAGGTTGCAAGCCCGCCCCCAAGGGTTTCACCCCGGTCGTCCGCCCGCCCGCCACCGCCGCGGCGCGCGCCGCCGCGCCGTCGCGAGCGCCGCTGTAAAACAAGGATATGTTGTGTTAGCGGGATGCGAACATCGGCGAGGCGGGTGGGGTAGGGGGGGCGGGAGGAGGGATTTCTGGGGCGCGTGCTCGTAGCTCGCGCCGCCACTCCGCCGCAGCGCCAGCTGCCTCGACAATCATCCGTGGAACCCCCGACTCCACGTCCGCTGTGCTAGACTTTTTGCTGCGGCCCGACTCCGTGGCGGGTTAATCCCTTTATAATGAGATGGGGTGGCGCCGTCCAGCACGCTAACATTCATCCTTTGAGTGTTGATATGATATTATTAATTTACTAGTGCTGCAATACTAATATGAACATGATGAACATAATGCGAAAGTTTTCCCCTAGATCTTCAAGAAAAGGTGTGCATATAACACTTCTCCCACAATTCACAAGTTTTGACTGTTTCTTATAAAAGTAAATCAAATGTAATCGATGTTTTCTATGTCGTAATGTGTGTACTTTTTGATAACAAGTATTTGCTGGTTTGGTTCAGCTAATTTCCTCTCAGCAGACTATCGTTAAATAAATTTTGTCAATGTAAAACAACAATGAGAATACACTATTATATTATTTTTCCATCAGCAAGATGACCATACCTGCTCCGCAGGTTGAGGCATAGCGAAATATGGTTTCCAATTTGCTCGCGTAATTACCTTCCCGCATCTTCTTCTCCATCACTGGTCAGCGGTGTCCGGGTTCGGTGACAATGCTTTCAAAGACCGCCATAACCGTAGAGGCGAACCGTAGGGGGCCGTACTGGTCGCAAGGAAAAGGGGGCAGTTAATGGCGACGCGGACTCTGCTAGAAACACTCCGGATGCGCCAGTCCCCGTGCAAAAGCTTTCTGGTTCGCACGTTGGACACCACTCTAAAAGGTCCTCTTGCAAGGCGGCGGATAGAAGTAAGGACCAGCTTACCTACGACGCGCTGACTGGGAATTGAGGAATGGCCACAGTGAGAATTAGATGCTAAATACGGCCGTGTACCTGTCGTACTTCTCCTCATGGGATGTGCAAAGAACACGATCGTTAAACGCAATATTGTTATAGTAAGCCAGATCCTGGTTCACGCGGAAATAAGCTTTAAACTGGAAGCGTTGTATAAATCCAACAGAATAATGATTTGGAAGTTTATTGCGATATAATGTGATGCCATATAAAATCGCCTCATAGTTTTCCGTGGAAGAAATACATCGACATTGGCATCAACTGAATTGCAATATCCCGGTCAGAGGGAGGGGAGAGAGAGAAAGAGAGGGGAAGAGAGGGGACAGAAGAGATGGCAGAAAGAAGAAAGGGGAGAGAAAGAGGGAAAACAGAAAAAAGGAGAGAAAACGGCGAGGGAGAGAAAGGGCGAAGGGACGGAAGGAGGAGACAAAAAGGAAGGAGACAAGGAGAGGGGAAAGAAAAAAGACCCAGAAAACAAAAGGAAAGTGGAGAAGAAATGGAAAGAGAGAAAGAGGCGAGAGAAGGAGCGAGAAGGAATGGGAGAGTGAGAGAGACACGCTGTCTGGTAGCGCGGTTGCATGCTACAAATAACATCCCCATATATATTGATGTTTTAAAAAATTTGTTCCAACTGACAAAACACTGTGACATTGTGGGTAAGGATTTCATCACGAAGGAAACTGACACGAGTAAGAGTTTGTACAATTTATTTACAACATATACTTACATGATTCTACTCTATTTTGGGCTTTTGTGGAGCTATCTATTATTAGTCCCCTCCTAACCGCGTCTTACGGTGCGCAATCAACTAGCCAACTAGGCAACTGAGGTGCCTGGCAATACGGTTGTAACTGCATGCCTCTTGGACAAAGAGCCATATTTCTTTAATAAAATGTTAGTTTATATCCTGAATATAAATTATTTTTTTGTAATTATAATTATTAATAAATTTTGGGGTAAATACCATTTCTGCGGTCCTCTTTTCTGTTTTACTTCATGATGATGTCTGTTTTTCATATGAAATTATGATGTGAGTG